>CM035122.1:140490042-140700149 GCA_020205555.1 Panax stipuleanatus | reverse complement strand
TTATTTTGAATTATTATTCTTACGTGAGAAGGCACTTACTCAATTATTGTTACAGTAATTACTGTTCAATATTTTATATTATTGATTCAATAATTGCATGATATTTTATTTATTCAATAATTGCTACGTTGATATTTTATATCAATAATTGCTACGTTGCTATGATTGATTCAATAGTTGCTACCGCTGATATTTTGTATTATTGATTCAATAATTGTCATTGCACAGTATTTCACATTATCAACTCAATAATTCATATTATTTGAATAATATTATTAGATAGCATTATTGACAATGTCTAAGGAAGTTCTGTCTAGGAGGGGTTATTTAATTGCGCGCGCCAGTAAGGAGAAGTCCTTATCGGAATGCCCCCTCTTTTCTGGGAACGATCTGGTTGTCAATATTGTAGTTCTGTAATATTATTTGTGAATAATTAATTATTGATTTATATGATAAGAAAATATTTATTTTGTGGATATAAAAGAAAGAATTAGCGCTGATGTGTTTTTATCAGTATTTTGGTATGGAAAATCATCTGTTTATGAATTTCGGATAATTTATGTTTGGAATTTGGAAAAACTTTCTTCTACAAAGTTGTAGAGAATTAAATTTTCTATAGAAGGACATAAAATTTATATTTTTCTGATAAAGGGGCTATTTATTATGAATTATTGAAGTTTCGAAAATAAAATTTTTTTAATAAAAAGGGTGGGCCACACTTTTGTTGAAAAAATTCTGATTTTTGAAGAGCAGTCGGCGGCCAGAATTTTATTAAAAAAATATTATTCTATTAAAAAAGTCTACTTTGGCATCCTAAGCTTTTCCTATAAATAGGGTGCTTAGGTTAGAATTAAAAATCACCCAGAATCAGAAGTTTTCTCTCTCTATAATATCGAGCGTATTTTTGTGAGTATTTAGATACTTTGAGTGTTACTATTCAGTGCCAGTTTCTTTCGGTATTATATCCGATATTGCAATCAGAAGTACTATTCTTTTGAGGTAAGGGATGTTATTTTCTTACGTAAATGATGTTATTCTTTTCAATATCATTATACCAAAATATTGGCATGATTTTATTATGAAATTCTTACGTTTTTCGTCGGGGTTACTATTTCACGTATATGACACTATTCACGAAACCATTAAATTTTCTTCTATATGTCCAAGTTGTCTGTTCTGGTTACTATCTTTGATTGGATTCAAGTTTTTTATCTTTATTCTTGAATTTGCTCACAAAGTATTATTATGGAGTATTTTTGACTTGGAGATCGAGTTTTGATCATATTATATTTATTATCATATATAACATTTTTATAATCCTGGTGATGAAATTTCTCTTTGACTTGGAGTGTAAAGATGGGTAGATTATTGTATGATCATGACTATAGATTTTCTTTGGCCAGTAGTGCAAAGATGGATTGTGACTAGTATGTTCATGACCATTGATTTACACTTGAATATCTTTAGCTTAAAGGCAAAGGTGAATTGATCAACATGGTATAAATTATTGTTTATATAAATTCTGGAATGATTAGATATTTTTGAGATACGAATATCTTTAGCATGTAGTGCAAGATGACCTGTTGTTGAATATCTTTGGCCCGTAGTGCAAAGATGAACTATTGATGAATATCTTTGGCCTGTAGTGCAATGATGAGCGGTTGATTTGTGAATATCTTTGGCCTGTAGTGCAAAGATGAATGATTAATTGTTGAATATCTTTGGCTTGTAATGCAAAGATGACTTGATTAGCATGATTATGAACAGGAACTGTGATTTGGATATCCTGATCTTTGGTGTTTCAGGTAAAGACAGGTGATGAGATTATCTTCGTCCTGAGTGCGAAGAGGAATTCATCAAGATAATTATGATCATGAACTTACATGATTGTGGACAGGAATTGTTGATTGATGTTACAGGGATAAAATATTATTGGTGGACTTTTAACATGGAGAAGATAATAGACATTATAGGTCTATTTGACTCTTCTAATGGATTGCTCGTTCCGCTGCCAACTATGGTTGAAAAGTTTTACCATATGTTTTAAATCTCTGATTTATTACTGATGAAAACTATTGATAATATAATTATCTTTAGTCATGAATATCTTTACTGGGCTATTTGTGCTCACCCTTTGCTTCACAATTCCTTTCAGGTAATAAGAGTATTAATAGGGTCGAGCAGGGATAACAGGGGAATAGAACGATGGTCTTTAGCTGCTGAGGTTTTCAATAAAACAGTATGAAGAAGACTTATATTGAGAATTTAAAATGTGTATTTTATACATCATTTTAACAGTTGATTTTGGTGAACCAATAGGCTGAGGTGAACCCAACTTTGGAAGGGTGTTTTGCCACTATCATACAAGATGTCTAATCACCTACAACTTCGGGTTATCATAAGATATGGTTGTGCACATCCACTTGCTGATTATATCCATGTAACACTACCTATATAATCTTAGAGTACGGTTAGAATAAATTCTCAATTGGTGACAATGGAGATAATTATATGGCAAGAGAAGACCACCATTGGAAAGAACATGATAGTAATATTCTCATTTTTCTTTGGGGTCTATTGGGTCAACCAAGGATAATTCTCAAGTCATATGATATCTATTATAACTTAGATGCATGGCCTCCCATGTACGAAGGTTTTCTTGAGCATTTTCTAAAGATTTTAATTCCTAAAACAGTTATTGACTGTACCTTTCTGTAACGTATTATTGATTTGGAGTATGGGCACTGTATTTGTATTGAAACTCACAATTTAATTGTGGTCGTATTTTGTACGACAGTTTAAAAGTTAAAATTTGAAGATTTATATTTAGAATTTTTGTTGAGTGTATTTCGTGGCGACCCAGAATGAATTGGGTGGATTGGACCTATTTTGGGGGCGTTACACTTGACATACACACATTTGTCACACTCATTTATTTTGAAACCATTTAACTACATTGCATTGTCAAATTTTCCATGTCAATGTTTAGGTGCTTGTTTTAATCCATAAAAGGACTTCACAAGTCGACAAACTTTCTTTCTTACCCTGGAACAATAAATCCTTCTGGTTGTTTCATGTAGATTTCTTCTTCTAAGTCTCCATTCAAGAAAGCTGTTTTTACATCTATTTGATGTATCTCTAAATTATATATAGCTACAATGATTATTAACATCCTAATTGAGGATATTCTTGTCACAGAAGAATAAATATCAAAATAATTCAGGCCCTCCTTTTGCCTGTATCCTTTGATTACAAGTCTTGTTTTTTATTTGTCTATAGATCAATCTACTTTCATTTTCTTCTTGAATATCCACTTATATCCAAGAGGTTTAGAGCCTGGCAGGAGATCTACTAATTCCCACATATGATTATGCAGAATGGATTCTACTTCACTATTTATAACCTCTTTCCAATATGGAGCTTCAGGACTTGATACCGCTTCTTTATAAGTTTGAGTCTCATTTTCTAACAAATAAGTTAGAAAATACGGACCATAAGATTTTGATGTTCTAGCACGTTTACTAGGTTCATCAATATCTTCTAATTCATGATCACTATCATTAACAGTGTCATAAGTTCTTTTGTTTGAACTTATTTCTTGTTCATTAAAACTTGACTCTTGTTCCTTTTTATAAGGAAATATTGTTTCAAAGAATTCAGCATCTTTTGACTCAATAATACTATTTTTATGTATTTTCTCAATTTTTGATTTATTAACCAAAAATCTGTATGCACTGATATTATTAGCATATATAACCAATGTGTTGGGTTTGTACGAAATCATGGGCGCAATCAAATTGCAAAATAAGCGAAAGCATGGTATATCAGAGTTTAAAAATTTCTACAAAAACATAACCCGGATCATCCTTTATGCAAATTATTAATTTAAAACGATAGATAAGAAGTTATGAAATCATACCTTTATAGAACGAAGCTTCCACAGGTTCGAGTTCAACTCCTTGCTCTTCGTGATCTCCTTGAATTTTCGGGTTAGATTCCTTCCTTTAATCAACGTTAGCCACCCAAGTGTTTGGCCTCTAGAGGTGATCCACCAAGGAATATGAATTATTCAAGAAGGAGGGTGCTTGGCTAAACCCTAGTTTTCTATCCTCTATAGAAAAGGAGTACTCTCCAACAATTAGAATTGCATCAACTGATATCTATTATAAGACTCTTCTTATGTAGATATTGGTCAACCCTTCTAATCCTATTAGACATGGGATTTCATTTAATTAATTAAACTCCTTTAATTAATTTAGGCTTTCCACCATATTGTGAATAATTAATTAAATTTATTTAATTAATTTGCGTCATAATCTTATTAGGAATAAATGAGAGTACTAATATTAAATTAATTCCTAAACTTCTTTAGAAATTAAAATAATAATAATTGTAATAATATTAATACGACTCCACTTATTAATTTATATTTAATATTTTTAAAATATTAAATAATAAAATTAAGCTATTTAATTTATTCTATCACCATAGATTAAATTAATTACACTTAATGCATTATTATGATTATGTCATTACCTTCTTAAATAATTATTCTTCCTTTTATGATATGACCCTTTAGGTTCTCCATATTAAACTGATTGTGAATAAATCAATTAGAATAATTCTAATCTTATTTAAATAAATAAATTAAATTAATAATCTATTTAAATAAATAATATTTATTCTACAATAGGGATAAGCCTCCCTAGCGATCAACGACTTTCTAGATAATATAAATTTCAACATTAATCATAAAAGAACCTGTGAGTAAATAGTTACCATACAGTTCAATCCTTCCACCATACAATGTCCCAATTAAATATAAGACATGGAATTACTGTCAAGTCTTATTTTATTTAATCATATGTATTTCGATTGGAAAATGCACAACTCCAAATAATGCAAATTAGAAACTCCTTTCTAATTTTATTCTGCCTTGGCCAAGGACTACTGGGTTGTCATTTAATGAATCACATAGGACATATCTCTTCTTTTACTAGAAGTGGTAGATTCTTTATTGATCATTCATTATCTATGTAAGTCATTATACCCAAGCATACTCTTTGATATACCCTAACGGTTTTTAAGGAATAAGTCAAAGTATAATTCATTACATACAAGATACTATGATGATCTCAAGTCCAAGGATCACTTGTACTATATGGGCCCAAGTGAAAATTAGGCACATGACCTAATTAAATGAAGACGAAAAAGCCAAAAATAAATATGCTAGACCCGAGAGAAGCCTCCACGTGTCCCGAGGCAGAATATTCATGGAGGCAACTCGTTTTGGGAATTGATTGAGGGATTGGATTGGTGGCTAAAAGGACAGGACGATCTGGGCATTACTCTGGTGATTAAAGGGTATTTCTGGAATTTTTCTGAGGGTATGTGTCTGGCACATGACCACTTTCCAGAAAACCCTGTAAATACCCCTTCCATTCCATTGGGAAGGGGGGCTCTCTCTTCAGACGCAGGACTTGGACTCTTGGAAGATCGAAGGACTCAGACATTCTCTCTCAACACTCAAGAAGGCTCTTGGAATCCTAATAATCCTAACAAGGTTTCCAGATTCTAGGAGTGGAAAGACTCAAGAAGGCTCGTGGAATTCCTGCTACCCTAACACAGTTTCCGGATTCTAGGAGTTCTGCCACGTGTCATTGGAGTAATCGCCTACCTGTTCTTCTCCCATCTTCAATCAATCAATCAATTATGTGCTCTTCGTGGACTTCTCTCCTCCTCAGCCAACACGAAATTCTAACCCTAGCAAGGTACGATTTTCTTGCCCACATTTAATTGGCGACTCTGCTGGGGAGGTGTATAATTTGCGAAGGGTATGCCCACAACTCGAAGTGGGAGAACTGCAGGAAGAGTTTCATCGACAACAACAGATAAGGCCAACGAAGATTTCATCGGTGAATGTCACTCGAGCTAAAGAGGTCTCGCTAACAAAAGTTATCGAAAACAAGAGTCAAAAGTCCATCGATCAAAGCAACCGAAAAAAAAATTGAGGAAGTATTTGAAGAAGTTTCTTTACTTTCGATTTCTCAAAGTAAATAAAAATGGGGGCATGAAGGACTCCATAAATTCCTAATTTTCATATCGAGGGAAGTATACTACACTATTTTTTCTCTCTATACTTTGTGACTTTTCATATATTTACAAAATAATACATTTGCGATCAGATAATAACAAAAATTGATCCTTAATCTCGCGAGACCACTTAGGGTTCGGCCATATAGGTTACACGGTGGTAAAAAGTTGTTTTTGTCTTTTCGTGAAATAGAATGACTTTGTTTACAAAGATAAAATTTCATGCTTAAGTTGCACTATACTTAATAAGTGAATCTCATTATTATTTACTTTGTGATGTGTTTTTTTTACGTGAGAATGTTTGCATAAATTTTATATTCTTTTACCTTTTGCATGGTTGAACACTCATTAATATGCATACTATCTAATTGATTCAAGTTAGTGGCATGTATGAAAAAATAATCATTAACAATGATTTTGCATGATTACAAGACCCTACTTCTTTTATACTACATATGCATACTGACCATGAGTTAGAATTAAAATGGATCATCAATTTAAGTAATTAGGCCTAGACATTTATGTATATGAGTATTCTCATATATACACTGAATGAAAGACAAAATCAAAAAGAAAAGGGGAAATTGAATTATAGGTAGGCCACTTTTGCCTAATTCTCATGTTTATTCCCTCATTATTTTCCTTTGAACTACTTATAAACTCGAATATTAATATTCATTCCGCTTTCGACAACTTGGTGCAATATATTTCCAACATTATTAACATTATTTGCATGGTAATGCTGATGTTTAGGAGTTCACTTTTGTCGAACCCTCCTTATTATGGGGCCGAATCCTACCCGTTCTATCACTAATGTGAACTTAGAAAAGTGAAAGTAATAAATTAAATAATTAAATGTTCACATAACATGATTTCTCTTTGACTTTATTTTATTTTATACACATGTATTCCGTAAAATGAAAAGAAAATAAATTGCATATTTGTGTTCACATGGCAGAGATTTGGAACACAACATTCAACACACAATTTGACTCCTCTGAAATAAGTGTTAGACATAATGCATATATATTTTATTAAAATATGAATTTAAATGTGTAATTATGTATTTCATTTGGAAGCACAACTTTTGCATGAATAAGCCAAACCAGGCCTTGCACTTTCGAATGAGAAAAACTTATAATTAATAAACTCCACATATTGATTACATACTGCTACACATACCTTGGATACATTAATTGAATTTAATATAGAATTTATCTCTTGTTATTTTGTGAAGCAGAGTGTTTTCAGTTTATATACTTGGAGTTGAAGCGTATATTAGAACAAAATTTGCATAGTCGAAGCCACCTTTGCCATCAAATTATTTTAGGATGAATTATATATTCTATTATATTTTTAAAAATAATTACAACAACAATACATTCATAAATATTTATAAAATTAATATATTTTTAATAATTTATTTATAAAATTAATATAATTAATATTCTTTTAATTTAAGTGGGTAATTCGTGATTCGTTATCTCTGATTATCGTCATTCTCTCTCTCTCTCTCTCGTCATTCCAATAGTATGCTTGGTTTGCCATACAAAAAGCTTCCTGATTGACTCGTCAATAGTATGCCGGTGATGGAATAATAGTATGCTTGGTCTGCCGTACAAAAAGCTTTCTGATTGACTGTTATGATGAGGCTTCAAAGGATTGAAGTCTCTGAACCACTCACAAATTGTTAGAGGAACCCGATTGATTTTGTCCTCAAAGGCGTCGTATTTGTTTAAAAGCAGCACAAAGGGGGTGTCGCCAAAACAAGGGTTCTTCACTGTGCTATCAAACAAATCTCTGTTCGCCAGCATCTTGTTTTGTGAAGGAACAGAGCTGTGGGGCCACAACTGATTGTAGTCATTCAAGGCAATGCAAAATACTCCCACCCTAGCGTCTTCAAACATTTCCTGCCATTTACAGCCATCCTGAAACCCCTTAGAACTTAAGCGAATTAACTGATAACCAAACATTTATACTAAAGTAATCAAACATTCATACTAAGGTAATCAAACTTTCATATTAAAGATAACCAAATCTTCATACTAAGGTAACCATTCAACCTCCACACCTGCAGTTTTTTCATAGTGCAGTTGATAACCAAACCTTCGTACAAAGGTAACCAATTCAATTTTACTAGGTTACCAATTTATTTTGAATGTGATACAGTTGGTAGCCAAACCTTCATGCAGTTGGTAGCCAAACCTTCATACCAAGGTAACCAATTCAGTTTTATTAGGTTACCTTCATAGTGCAGTTGGTAACCAAACCTTCATACCAAGATAACCAAACTTTCATACCAAGGTAACCAAAACTTCATACCAAGGTAACCAATTCACCACCACACCTGCAGTTTGTTTATAGTGCAGTTGGTAACCAAATTTTCATACCAAGATAACAAAACCTTAATACCAAGGTAACCAATCCACCTCCACACCTGTAGTTTTTCATAGTGCAGTTGATAGCCAAACCTTCATACCAAGGTAACCAATTCAGTTTTATTAGGTTACCAATTTATTTTGAATGTAATGCAGTTGGTAGCCAAACCTTCATGCCGTTAGTTGACAAACCTTCAGACCAAGGTAACCAATTAAGTTTTATTAGGTTAATGAATGTGATGCAGTTGATAGCTAAACATTCACACAAAGGTAACCATTTCAATTTTATTAGGTTACCAATTCAATTTTATTAGGTTACCTTCATAGTGCAGTTGGTAACCAAACCTTCATACCAAATTAACCAAACCTTCATACCACAGTAACCAAACCTTCATACCAAGGTAATTGATCTTTGTTAGTGCTTGAAGCTCTCTTTCGAAAAGGCTGATATGTTTCTTTTCATCTTTGTTAGTGTTTTACATTAGAATTATTGGTTTCTAAATGTTGCTTATTATTTTTTTTAATTCTGCCAGTCTGATGAATTAGAAGAAGGGGAAATCGCCATGTCTGGAGATTCCCTTATGGATGTCCAGCAATCAGGTAGTTGGAACCATGAGTGAGATGAAGGTGAGGAACTGAGGATGAACAGATTCTGCAACCAAAAATAAAACGGAACCTGTGAAAAAGGATATTCGCGACGGAGTAGCGAATGAGAGGGCTACTGTAAGGGAGATGAAGATCTGAATTTTAATATTTGAATTTGAATTATTAATTTGAATTTAAATATTTGAATTTATTTTTGTTGTTAGATCTCAAATATTTGAATTTGAATTATTAATTATGACAGTTATTTCTCCTTGATTTTAGATTTCCTTATTAATGTGAATTGCGTTATTTTTGTAATTATTTTGTGAATGTACTATTATTGTAATTAATTTCTAATTGTTGTATATTAGTGTTAAGGACCCATTATTTTATCAAGTTATGCCAACATAATTTGTAGACTCCGACGTTAAAAAAACTATTAACTCGGATGCTTGACAAAAGGGTCGACCAAAAGCATAAATTGATTTTTGATTCATGGTCCCAAAGTGTTGATCTGTTACACCACCGAAGGCTTGGCCTTGTAGGGTTCGGTCTTGTAAGCATCGGCCTTACAGGGTTCGGCCTTAATGTTCTTAATTATCCGTGGAAATGATAAAGTTGGGAAAGCAAATACTTGAGTTGCAAGAATTTGGATTAAACTTAGAATTATTGGAAGTATGCATGCTTGTGCCTAGGGGCGGATCCAAAAAAATTTCTCAGCAGGGGCGGATTTTAACTAATTCTTTTGTTGAACATAAATAAAGAAAACTTGAACTAATCATAATAACGTTTACAAATTACAATGCTATCTTCCTAAGTTATTGAGGTCCCCTCATATATTTATGGCATCTTTTATCATTTTATTTCCAATTTAGACTATAAGAACTTAAGAAGCATCTTGTGCATTGCTATATAAGCTAGTGGTCAGTTGATGACATGAGAAGAAAAATGCTTTAGTGAATATACGAGATGTTACTGAACATGAAAGTGCATATACAAGTAATTCCAGTTCTTAATGACTTGATCTAAGAACAAACATTTAGAAATTTCCCTCTGTCCTGGAAAACTTCAACAAAGACGAAATTTCAATTCTCTACAGAAGGTTCACACAACAAATAATCACTTTAGAAATTTATCTATAATTTGGAGTAGATCAAAATACTTTTTGTAGGACTTGGTTTCTGCTACAAACTTAATCCAATTGAAAGAAGAAATAAAAAATAATAAAAAATCTCAGGATTTCTCAATAAACAGCTTATCAGCTCCATTTATTTTGCTTAAATATCAAAAATTAGTATCTACTTTAACAAAATTCTATCAAACACCTCTTCAACACAGTGAAAGTTACTTATAATCTTCACAAATAACATCCAAAAAATTCGCTAGCTATGCATCATAAGTCACAAATAAGTAAACAAAATGTTACCAACTTTTACCAATTAAACAACTTAGCCCAAAATATACCAAACTCAGAAATCATAACATACTAAATTGGAGCAAAAATTCATGATAAGAAAAAAAATTGACTTGAATAATTCAATATATCCCAAAATGCAACAAAGCCCTAATTAGTAATAGTGAAACTTTAAACTATCAAACAAAAAAAGCCCTAATTAGAAATAGTGAAATTTTAAACTATCAAACAAAAAAAAGCTCTAATTAGTAACCTATTAACTCAAATATAATAAATACATCAAATAAATGGAATTGTGTTTAATACCAAGTACCAAACCAACAACAAATTCAAACAAATTACTAATTTTAAATTATCAAAACAAAAAAGCCCTAATTTAATTACATTTTAAGTTTAATTGCGCAAGAGGTGTGGCACGTAGTGGAGATGTAGTAGAAAACCACTTAGACAAGGTGTGGAAGGAGGCGAAGCCGCTGAAGAGAAGAAACTAAAGTAGGAGAAGCAGGACTTAAGAGTAAGAAAAGTAAAAGGAGAAGCTGCTGAGTGAAAAGTGAAGAGGCGAAGAAGTAAGAACAACTTGTATTTAGATTAGAATTG
The DNA here is from genome assembly GCA_020205555.1 of Panax stipuleanatus. Taxonomy (NCBI): domain Eukaryota; kingdom Viridiplantae; phylum Streptophyta; class Magnoliopsida; order Apiales; family Araliaceae; genus Panax; species Panax stipuleanatus. The sequence goes on along the minus strand of CM035122.1, from coordinate 140,689,082 downwards.
ATTTATGAATTTTTTTTGACCCTTCCAAGTTTAACTCTTCCATTAATCTACCCCCTTAAGTTTATTAAATTACATATTTGCCCTTACTTCTATACTTATAAAAAAATTGAGCATAGGCTGATGCCTATGTTGCTAATGAATAGGTCCGCCCCTGCTTGTGCCTAGCCTAATCATTTATATGGATGAACTAAAGTTGGACTTGGCTATTGGAGTAACATATATTGTTTCTATAGGGTCCATTCCTATTGCAAATAAAAGTACCTAATTATTGTGGCAAAAGGACTCACATGCAATTATGTAATTTGGCAGGAGCTATGTGGCAGTGGATTCTGAAGTATACTACCAAAACCCAAGTGACGAATTGTGCACCTAAACTTGTGCATCCCGAAGCCTCCTTGCCCGAACCCTCTTTAGCCGAACCCTCCTTAGCATTGCTGCAAACTGTTATAACTTAGTAATATTAATATAATATATAATGATGCGGCTGCATTAGAAAAAAAAGGGAGCAGGCTAATTATACATTTATCATTTATACATCTTTCATTAATACAACTCTAATGTATATGTGATAAATTTTATTATTATTAACAATAATAATTATTTATTATTTGGATACAACTCGAAATAAATATGAGAACAAATGATATTTATATTATAATATAGGTTCCGAAAAAAAATTATGATTAACAAACTTCATGTATGGATGTACCCGCATAATTATATATATATATATATATATATATATATATATATTTTAATGACGTTTAACAATACACTGACAATTGTGTATGTATTTTATCCTTTTTCGGTACTACACATGAGTTTGTGGAGATTAAAGTTTCAGTTGGAATTAAGTTGGATGACATAAATGTATTGAGAACTCACCAAACATAGTTGAGAATCACTATGTGGCACACCGAATCACCATATGGATGACCTCTTCGAGTTAGAGTAACTCAATAAATATGATGATGCTAAGATCTAAAGAAGATTGAATCTCACCAAGAGGAAAGACATAATAGATCACAATTACTAAAAAAGAAGGGCAGAGGTCAAAGCTAGGGCTCAAAGATGTTACAAAGACCGGACTACCATTGAAAGGAGGACAACCCATATTCCTCACTTGTTCGAACCATAAGCTCGATCATTCAAAAGCTGTGTTATGCGAAGAATGCGAGACAGCTCTCACCTTCTAAAATTTTAAAGAAGTATTTCAAGAAGTTTTCTTTACTTTCAATTTCTCAAAGTAAAGAAAACTAGGGGCATGAGGGCTCCATAATTCCAACTTTTCAAATCAAGGGAAGTACATTATATGATTCTTTACATATTTTTATTCGAATGACTTCTTTTGTTTGTGCTTTTTTTTTCCTTGTCCTTCTTTCAGGTAACTCTAATCTTTCTTTTGTATTCCGAGCCCCATTACCTTGATTATATCTTGGTTTTTTCCCTAGGATCATAAAGAAAGATTGGTATTTTTGACGAGAACACGAAGAAAACAAAAATTGCTCTTCAGCAGGACCACCCTAGGTGGCCGAATTCCAACTTTTCAAATCAAGGGAAGACAATATCCATGGAATATATATGTTTTTGACAAAACATTCTCCAGAGTTGGCAGACGAGTTTAATAAACCTTTTTCAAATGGTCTTCCCTTGAGAGGATGATTCATACGAAAGAGTTAACAAACTCAATTTTGAAGATGACCAAGAACCAACTCCACAAGAAAGCCTGAAGGATGCTCAAGTTTGAAAAAATTCGGAGGGTTCAACTCTTCAATCTTATACCGATGGAGTTCCTTTATTGACACAAGACTAACTATCAAACAAAGAGAGGACCAAAACAAAAGAAATGAGCAAGAGAAGAAGAACTCAAGGGTTAGCCCCTAGGAGGCACACTATTTTACAAGCTCCAAAGTATTTTCCCAATAACACTTTGGTTATCATGACGAGCAAGATGACTAAAGAAATACATGAGGACATAGGGATGATCCCCCTCAAGTCCTTCATACGCGAGGGGCCAAAGATTATGATGGCATGACAAAGGCATAAATGACATCGACCCAAAAAAAAAGACATTAGATGCCTGCCCAATACATAATTCGACTTGGAAATTTAAATGCCAAAGAGTGCACCCTGGAGTTTAATCACTAGAAGGTGGAGATACAGAGATGAATTCACTCATCAATAGAATGGAGTTAAACCGAATAAGCATGTCTCTACCTGCCCTTGCTTACTAGCTTTTGCTCGACTATCTTACTATGATATTGCAGACAAGAATACATTTGTTGCAACTAGGGCTATGCTCTGCTAAAGCCTCATGAAGGCAAAAAGGATGGAGGCTCATACTAAATTTCAAGAAACACAATCAAGGGCCACAATAGTCTACTCAAGGCAACATGCTTTAGTAGCATACAACAAGCAAGCATCAAAAAATTCAAAGTTGATGCTCGTGTTGAAACTATGAAAAGTTTTACAAATTTCATCAACACAAGATGATGGACAACCCAAATACAGGCTCTACCATCGAAACATCTTTGAACTATAGATACATGAATATTAAAAATCCACCCAAGATGGTGGTCCACCAAAAATGGTGGTTTAAGTCCTCGGGAGTATCTCTTGCCAAGAAATTGGATGACCAAGGGAGGAGGCACAAGAATTGACGAATTAAAATTCCACCCAAGATGGTGGTCCATCGAAAATGGTGGTCGAAGTCCTCAGGAGTATCCCTTGCCAAGAAATTGGATGACCAAGAGAGGAGGCACTAGAATTGATGAAAAAATAAGTCCACCCAAGATGGTGGTCCACTCTAAATGGTGGCCAAGTCCTCGTAAATTACACTTGCCAAGAAATTGGACAACCCAAGTGACGAGGCACCGGATTTCAAGTCCTCGTAGATCACACTTGCCAAGAAATTAAACGACCCAAGTGACGAGGCACCTGAGTGTTATACTTTATCATCAAAGTAATCGAGGCACCTGACTATAAGTCCTCGGATAAGAAAAGTTATACTTTCAACTTCAAAAGTAATCGAGGCACCTGACTTTAAGTCTTCAGACCCGAAAAGTTATACTTTCAATGTTAAAAGTAATCGAGGCACCTGACTATAAGCCCTTAACCCCAGAAAAAGTTGCATTTTATCTCTAAAAGTGGAGAACGTTATGCTTTCTCCGACAAAAGCAAGATTTATTATTTGAAATGTTATACTTTTCGTTAAAAGCAATCTGATTTTTAATAAATTGTCAAACTTTCACTTATACTTGAATATTTTATTCTGATCTCTTTAAAATATATATATAAATTCAAGTGTTGGTTTGCATAAAATCGAAAATATATATATATATTTTTTCTGGTGAAAAAATAAATAAATTCATTTTTGCTGTTTTATGAGGCCTATTGTTGTCTTGGAGTATTAATTTGAATAACTTAAGATTCAAATCTTAAATATTGAGTTTTAAAGAATCATTCAAATTAAAGGCAATCAACAAGGATAAAAAACTCTATTTTTGATAAATGAAATATATGTAAATGAGTTTTCTGATACAGGAAATGGAAAAGACTACAAAAGGTCATGATCTAAAGGCCATGACATATCAAATTGAAGTGGGGGCATAGTTAAAGCTTCAAAGTCAGCAATAGCGGTATCCCGAATCTTGAGATTTGCAGCTTTCAGCTACCTAATATCTCAGATAGTGGATTCTAAGTCCTGAAGCTGACACTCTACTTCCTGAAGTTGGGACTTTAGATCTCGAGACTGGAGCTTTAATATGTTTGCGGCTTCGTTAAGCTCTAAAATTTGTACTGAAAAGAAGTCATCTTCACACTTAAGTACAGCGACCTCCGAACGTAGTGCAACAAGATTAAAATTTGACTTGAGAAGATCCAGCCTAGACCTAAAAGGAAACATATCAACACCCACGGCTGCAAAGTCGTCTGCATCATCGCTAAATTTCTTCAATTCCTCGACTCGCAAAGAGTATAAGAAAAGATCATGAAGCCCGAGAACAAGGTTGGCGAGACGATCTAAAAAGAATGTTTGGGCAGAGGCTGCGATTGAAAGAACCTCTAACGGGAGCTACTTTAGAAGCAGTCATATAGTTCATCGAGATAAAAGATGAAGGAGCAAGGGCCTGTTGTGTTGCTGATGACTCCTCGAAGCCTGAGCCATCCGGAGGATAATAAAGGTCACTATATGGCAAGGTGACAACACCTGAATGGAGAGCATCAAATAAAGCAAGTGTCTCAACAGGTAAAGAAAAATTAAGGAAACAAAGATTGAGCAAGATCTGGAAAAAATTTCAGAAGATTTTTCAAGATGTCCAAGGAAGAGCCCTTCTAGGTTTTGCCTCTCTAGGGTTTAACCCTAAAGGTTTGGCCTCCCTAGGGGTTCCCTCTTCTAGGATTCTTGTTTCAAGACTTGAAAAGTGGAGTCCCACAAAAACGTTCAAAAGCTTGAAGTATTCTTGCGCGATCGTCTCTTTGGAATCACGACTCTAGCGCAGAGGGTAAATGTGGGTCCAAGTAAAAATTAGGGTTCACATGACCTAATTAAATAAAGATGGAAAAGTCAAAAATAAATATGCTAGACCCGAGAAAAGCCTCCACGTGTCCCGAGGCAGAAGGCTCGTGGATGCGGCTCGTTTTGGAAATTGATTGAGAGATTGGATTGGTGGCTAGAAGGACAGGACGATCTGGGCATTACTCTTGTGATTAAAGGGTATTTTTGAAATTTTCCTGAGGGCATGTGTCTAGCACATGACCACTTTTTAGAAAACCCTATAAATACCTCTTCCATTCCATTAGGAAGGGGGGCTCTCTTCAGACGCAGGACTTGGACTCTTGGAAGATCTAAGGACTCAGACATTCTCTCTCAACACTCAAGAAGGCTCTTGGAATCTCAATAATCCTAACAAGGTTTCTGGATTTTAGGAATGGAAGAACTCAAGAAGGCTCGTGGAATTCTTCTACCCTAACACAATTTTCGGATTCTAGGAGTTCTGCCACGTGTCATTGGAGTAATCGCCCACCTGTTCTTCTCTCCTCTTCAATCAATCAATCAATTCCGTGCTCTTCATAGACTTCTCTCCTCCTCAGCCAACACAAAACCCTAACCCTAGTAAGGTATGATTTTCTTGCCCACATACTACTATCACATTAGGAATTCCTATTGACAGACAAGTAAAACTCCATTAGATATTCCATAGCGAGCCACGTTCAGTGAACTTATTCTCCAATAAGCACCTACATACTTGCTTTAGTGTCTCCACACAAATGATCATGAGATCAATCATCCTCATCCAATGAGCAAGCAACATATGTACCAATCTATCCAGATTTTCTAATCTCCTTTTTAGTAATCCAACGATTGGGAACTATTTTAGTTTTAAGCTTTCTAAGAATTTAGATCTCATTAGCATGATCAACATCATGATTCTAAAAGAATCGCTTAAAACTATGGGTTATTTACATATTATAAAAACAACATCATGTAGATAATTAAATGCCTTTAATAAATGAATACTTTTATTAATAAATAAATAAGATCGTCTCCAAAGTATATGCTTTATCATCATACATGATTGGCTTGTATGCATACTACTTTCACAATGAATATACAATCTATTATTTTTGGCCCTATTTTCACCTTTTTGGGCGGAGGAACCATTACTTTTGCTAAACACCCCCACACTTTTAAGTGTTTATAAGACGGCTTACGTCCTTTCCATAATTCAAAGGGTGAAGCATTAGACTTCTTTTGAGGTATTTGGTTGAGAATATAATTTGCTGAAAAAATTGCTTCCCCCCACAAATTTTTAGGTAGCCCAGAACTTAATAATAATGCATTCATCATTTCTTTCGAAGTTCTATTCTTTTTTTTCTGCAACACCATTCTGTTGTGGTGAATTAGGTGCAGTTGTTTGGTGTATTATACCATGTTATGAACAAATTTCAACAAAAAAAAATTCATATTCTCCACCTCTATCACTTCTAACTGTCTTGATCTTTTTATCAAGTTGGTTCTCAACCTTATTTTTATAATGTATAAATATTTACAAAGCTTCATCTTTACTCCTCAATAAGTAAACATAACAATATCTTATACAATCATCTATAAAAGTAATAAAGTATTTCTTTCCTCCTCTTTTTTGTATATACTTTAAATCACAAATATCAGTATGTATCAATTCAAGAGGTTTTGTACTTCTTTCAATTGATTTAAAAGAACATTTTTGAAGTTTTGCCTGAACGCAAACTTCACAATTATGATTAGAGTTAATCTCACATTTTGGAAAACATTTCATATTAATTAATCTACGTATAATATTATAATTAATATGTCCTAATCTACTATGCCATAAATTAGATGACTCAATCATATAAGCAGAAGATGTAATTTTATTAATATTAGAATGTACAATAGTCATTACATTCATTTTGAAGAGCTCATTGCTTATATATCCCTTTCCCACATACATCCCATTTTTAGTTAGGACAAACTTTTTCGATACAAAAACTAATTTAAATCCTTTTTTACTAAGAAGGGATCCTTATACTAAATTCTTCCTAATATCAGGCACATGGAGCACGTTGTTGAGGGTGAGTTCCTTGTCAGATGTCATCTTCAGAACCACCTTTTCTTGTCTAGCAATCTTAGATGAAGAAGAATTTCTCATCTATAACTGTTCTCCATTCTCAATTTCTTAATATGTGGAGAACATCTTTCTGTCATAACACACATGGCGGGTTGCTCCAGTAACTACCCATCATTCCCTGGGATTCTCAACCATGTTTACTTCAGAAACAACCGCTGAAAGGTTCATTTCTGAAACATCTTGAAGAAGACCATCCATTTCCGTTACATTGGCTTGTGCAGACTTCTTATTTTGATCTTTACGTTTACAACAATCTTTTGTCGGGCCCCTATGTCTGGGCTTGTCACAAATGTAGCATTTGCATTGGAACTTTTTATTTGCTCCCTGTTGAGGCCCGTTGCCGGAGAACTTCCTCTTTTTAGACTTTGGACCTTGTTCTATCACGTTGGCTTTATATTCTACAAAGGTCCTTCCTATTTTCTTCTCAGAAGCACGGTTGTCCTCTTCTATCCTTAATCTTACGATTAAGTCTTCAAGTTTCATCTCTTTGCGTTTATGCTTGAGATAATTCTTAAAATCTCTCCACATTGGTGGTAATTTTTCAATAATAGCAGCAACTTGAAAAGATTCACTTAATGACATACCTTCTGCATGTATTTCATGTAGGATTACTTGTAATTCTTGGACTTGGTTGATGACAGCCTTGGAATCCACCATCTTGTAGTCCAAAAACCTGCCAACTACGAACTTCGTGCCAGCATCTTCCGTCTTATATTTCTTATTCAAGGAGTCCCATAGTTCTCTTGTCGTTTTAAGAGAACTATACACATTATAATATAATGTGTTATCCAATCCATTAAGGATATAGTTTCGACACAGAAAATCAACATATTTCCATGCATCAATAGCAGCAACCACTTGCCTATCTGTTTCATTCTCATTAAGCACAGGGGAAGTCTTCATGAAGAAACCTCGTCAAGTTGAGCGTAATGAGATAAAATAACATCTTTTATTGCCATCTTTTAAACTCTGCTCCATTGAACTTTTCTTGTTTTTCACCATGATTCACAGAAACATTTGGTATCATTTGGAGAGAATAAGATAATTAAAACAATTATAATATAAATCATATGGAGATGATTCTACCCTTTTAATTAATCTATTTACTAATTATTGTTATCAACAAAATAAACCTAAAAGTTGGAGACTCATCAATGTTCAAATACAATAAATATAATTATTAAGTATTAATGGTATTTTTTTTAGAGATATATTATAATTGTGAGACCATCTTATAATTTTATCCAATCTTATATATTGATATATTTCGCAATTGTAATTTCACACAAATTTGTTGCAATAGAGAGCCGGCGCATATATATATATATCAAAATATGATGTCATGATGATAAGAGAGAGATGATAAAAATATATAAAGAATAAAGAATCTCTATTTTATTTGAAATGAAAAAGATCTAGTTATTTTGCATGACTAGTCCAATTTACATAGTTTCTGGATGTAAAGTTATTGCAACTACGTACGTCTTGTCTTGCAATGCTACCGAAAGCGTTACTAAAGAGTAGCTACAGTCACACAGCCGACTGCAATTTTAGAGAGACGCGAAAACGAAATTCAAATCCTAAAAAGTGGACGAGGATTCCTAACAATTCTCATGCAACTATTAGAATACGCATTAGTAAAAAAAATAATGCTCTTATTATATTAACAATCCAGGAGAAACTTATAGCGACGGATATTGTATTCTTAATATTTAATGTTTTTTTACTAATGAGTATTAAAAGAAATTAGATGTAAAATGTAATATATGGGATTCAAGCCCCTAAGAAGTAAATAAATTTATTCTGCATGATTATGTTGAAGATTAAAAATTAGAAAATTCAAGCAAAAGATCCAATAAGTGAAATATAAAATTTTATTGAAGCACTTTAGTTAATTCATTCACACTATACTATATAAATATAACAGAATTTAACTTCAGAAATTGTAGTTAATTAAACTACACCATTTACATTGAGATCTAAGCTATTTGACCATATATGAACACAGGAAACCAAACTAGACAGAATTTAACAAAGTTTAATCAGTTGTAGAACGATTTTGTATGTATTCATGATTTGCAATGCTTAAGTGGCCTTATCCAACACTTTTAGATCCACCATTATTGTATTGTTTCTTTAAGGTGTTTAATAAAATTTATTTTGCTGATTAAAAAAAAAGTATAATTTGACAAAAGGAAATTCTTGAATAAATGACGACATGGACCTTTAATATATATATATTATTGTCAATGGGTTTTCAGCCCATTAATATACAAGCTGATTAAAAGTTGTTTCAGTGCAATCAAGGCATGCCACCTAAGCTAGTAGGACAAGTACAGAAACTGCACTTTGCTTTTCTGTCACCACATCAAAACTTGTTTCTGTACCAGTAGACTCCTTTTGTTTCACTTTCATCTTTTTCCACATAAATGCATTCCTTCATTTCTCTATATATCGCCGTAAGAATTGGTGTTCCATCATATTGATAATATTCACCCAATATTGGCTTCATTGCCTCGGTGGCTTCGAGCCCATGATAATGAGGGATCATCGAGAATATGTGGTGACAGACATGAGCATTACAAACATTATGAAAAATCTTGTTGAGAATTCCATAATCTCTATCAACGGTGCACAGAGCTCCTCTCAACCAGTCCCACTCAGTGGAATCATAGTAAGGCAAAGATGGGTGGGAATATGGTGATCAACACGAACCACCCATTAACAACTAGCAATGGACCTCCATACACAAGGAAAACTCATGCAAATCCTTTGGCCAATACGAGACGGTATAACCCATAGATGACAGTAAGAATAGCAACATCAGAAATAATGATCTCCTTACACTCACGATCGGAGTAAAGTGGACTGTGAGGATCGTAGTGGGATGTCTACATTGAACATCAAGTATAAAGGAAAGCCAATAAAGAGTGTAGTAGTCCATACGAACACTCGGCCCGGTGGGTTGTTGAGGATCTTGTAATAGTTTCGGATATTGGACTTGAATCTTGGGACATATACCTCGTCATTGTCAAGGGACTGGGTGTTGGCATAGTGACGACGGTGGCTAATTTTCCAGGAGAAATAAGGGACTGTTGGGCCGTAAATATTTTGGGCCGGTCAATTTTTATTCATTATGGGCTTTCTGAGTCAAACCCATTTTTACTGTTGGAATATTGGGCTACTATCCAAGAGATCATTTAGATACACTCTAGATTGAAGCTGGTAGTGGATGACAGGTGGCAGTTTATAGACTAAAGATTACCCCTAATCTGTGAGATTAGCAGGCGGCTGATTGAGGTGATGGGCCCAGCCGTCTTAAGCCACCTTCATTAATGAGGAGTTGACATAATGTTGACTGGGGGGAAAAAAGCAAGTAGAAAAAAGCCTGCATGCAGCCAATTGACAGGCACATCGGGGGAAAACATGCAAAGGTGATGAGAGAATAAAAGGAAAAAAGGCACTACACAGAAGGGGTAAGCAAAAAATACATTTTTCTCTGAGAACACTAGAGCACACGACCTCCATTGTTAGACCATTTTTCTCAAAATCTGTACTTATTCTCACACCGGAGCGATCCCCGGCGGCCCAAAACCGTCGAGATCCGGTGCTGACGTGTTCATTGTGCAGGACAAAGAGTGCTTTTCGTGATTGAGGCGCGTGACGAGATTGTGGCGTTAACATTGGCGCTAGAAGGAGGGGGTTTTAGTGTTTCTGATTTTCAATCACAACGTATTAGGCATCTTACGTCGGAAGCTATGGTAAAAAGCAAAACGATCACGGCTGAGGGACAGCCAACGGATGCTAGTTTTTCTCTACAAAGGATTTCGGTGAAAGACAGACTAGGACCCTCAAAAAGTATTCATGACAGACTTGAGTCACAGAGGATACTAGGAGGTTCTCAAGCTAGAGACCATGGGGATGCCAAGAGGAAGTTATTTTCTACTGCTAGCAAAGGTTCCGATGACGATCGGAAAAAGATGATGGATACGCCACTCCAAACCCGGCATCGAGAAGGCCATACAGACAAGATTTCTGTCTTGGCAAAGAAGGCTCAAGAGACCGACACAGCTTTGAAAGCACTTCTGCAGCAGAGAGAGGAGATTTCTAAACAGATGGTTCTTGCGGCCGAGAAAAAAGATGAAGCTTTCAGTTACACTCGACCGGGAAGGAGGGGTAAATCACATGGCCGAAGGGCAAGGAGGAATGAATACTCCAAGCGGGACGATAGTGAGACTTGTAGTCATTCTCCCGATGAGGAACGAAGTATGTCACAAGAATACTCTCTCGAGATTTCGAAAAGGACGCCTCGTATTGAGTACTATAGAAGTAGTAGAAGAGATGGGCGACGAAGCCGATCTAGAAGTCCTTCTCCAAGGAGGTCGAAGAGGATGCACAATACAGGGAGTTCTCGCTCTGGCCAAAGTACGAGACAAAGTCCTTCGACATCTTTTAACCCGGATGAAAGAGATCGGATTAAACACAATAAGACGATTTCTCCAAGGAAGGAGGTTGTTTCTCCACCCGGGTTGGTGGAAGACTTAGTAAAAGAGATAAAGGAGCTTCGGAAGCAGCTAGCAGAGGATCAACAAGGGAGGAAGACTCCGGATAAAAAGGCGTCCCCCTTTTCATCTGAAATTCTTAAAGAGAAAGCTGATCCCAGCAAAAAGTTGCCTCATATGGAGAGTTATGATGGTTCTGGAGATCCGTTTGACCACAGCCAAGCATTTGACAGATTAATGGATTATTATGACTATTCAGACGCAGCTAAATGTCAGACGTTCGGATTGACATTAAGAAAGGACGCAAGACAATGGATGGGGGCTCTGGCTTCAGATTCGATTGCGTCATGGGTGGATTTGTGTGACAAATTCCATGCTCGCTTCGGGAGCAATAAGAGAAGAGGGAGACCCACAGGATCGTTGGCCCAAGTAAGGCAATATCCAAGTGAGACTCTGGGGCAGTATGTGAAGAGATTCCGAGAAGCTGTAGGGCAGGTTTCGGATCTTAACGATCTTCAGGCGGTAGGATTGTTCCAGAATGGCTTAGATCTGGTGAAATCGGAAAAATTAGTAAAGAAGCTGATGTTCAAACATCCGAAGAGTCTGGCCGAAGCGTTTGAAAAGGCCGAAGGTTTCATCGTGGTGGAAGAGGCAATGGCTAGCTTGAAACAAAGCTCCTCGGAAAAAGTAAAGGAGAAGGACGTTAGTCAGAGAAGAAACAATATCGGCAATGATCGATCCGAAGGTAATCAAAAAAGGTATAATAGTAACTGGATACCCAGGGGAGATCGTCCACCCATTCCAACTCAAAGAGTGAACAGGGTGTACACACAACTTAACACGGATCGGGCCACCATCTTGGAACACATTAGAAACCAACCGTACTTCGAAGCGCCCAAAAACAACCTTCGACCGGGGTCTGGAGATCCTGCCTTATATTGTAATTACCACCGGGCGGTTGGGCATGACACAAATTCCTGCTGGAGTTTGAAAGAATTTATTGAGAGGAAAGTTCAAAGTGGTACCTTAATGCATTATGTAACAGGCCGGGAACGACAAAGGGTTCAACCGGAGAATAAGGAGTTGGCTCAGGTTGCCCAGCCCGTTCAACCAGGGCCAAACCAGGTGGTTCGGCATGTCGTGGATGTGATAACTGGGGGGAACACAGGAAAAGTTGCAGGTAAGAAGAGACGAGGATATCTGGACTCTGTGATGTCTTTGGCCGATAAGCCGACGAAGGTCGAAAGGGCATATCCGGGTTCCATAATTTCCTTTACAGATGAGGACTTCCCTACGGAACCTATCGAACCGCATGAAGGAGCCTTGATAATCACGGCCCAAGTAGGTTCTGTGGATATGAAAAGGATGATGATTGACAACGGCTCTTCAGTGGATATATTGTATGCTCATGCTTACCACCGAATGCCTGTGGATGGCCAGAAGATTGAAATCGGGCAGGAGGCCCCTCTGTATGGTTTCAGCAACGATCCCGTCAAAGTAGCAGGGACCATCGAGCTGCCAGTCACCTTCGGGACAGCTCCCCAACAGGTTCAAATCCTTTGTAAATTTTATGTTGTACATGTTGATTCTGCCTACAACGCTATTTTGGGGAGACCTACTTTGACAGCTCTACAGGCGGTTACTTCAATACCCCACTTTAAAATTAAGTTTCCTACATCCCACGGAGTTGGCGAAGTGGCTGGAGACCTAGACTTAGCAAGGAGGTGCTATCGGAATGCTCTGATCACTTCGGGGGTAGGGATCAGTAAACTGAAGCATACAATGGCCATTGAGGTGGAACCCTTTACAGAAAGCGGCACCGAACCTTTAGTCGTGCCCATTGAGGATACCGAAGAGATCGAGTTGATTCCGGGGAAGAAAGAGAAAACAGTGAAAATCAGTTCGGGACTTCCTAAACCTTTTCGAACAAGCCTGCTGAAGTTGCTTCGGTGCTATGCCGATGTCTTTGCTTGGATCCCCAGTGACATGCCGGGAGTAAGTCGAAGAGTAGCGGAGCACAGATTGCAAGTAGATCCAACCAAGAAGCCAGTTAGACAGAAGAGGAGACTCTTCGCATTGGAGAGACAGAAGATAATTGATGAGGAGATCACTAAGTTGTTTGATGCAGATTTCATCTTCGAGATCGATTACCCAGAATGGATGGCCAACGTGGTTCTAGTACGGAAGCATAATGGCAAGTGGCGAGTTTGTATAGATTACACCGATCTGAATAAAGCCTGCCCGAAGGATTTCTATCCTCTGCCTCATATCGACCAACTCATTGATGCAACTTCGGGGTATGCTTTTCTTAGTTTTATGGATGCTTTTTCAGGTTATCATCAAATTTCTATGTGTAAAGAAGATATACCAAAGACAGCTTTCATCACTCATCGGTCGGTGTACGCCTACAAAAAAATGACTTTCGGATTAATCAATGCGGGAGCTACATATCAAAGGATGATGAACCATATCTTCGAGAAGCAGCTAGGCAAGAATATGGAGGTTTACGTTGATGATATGATTGTTAAAAGCATGTCGGGTCATGGTCATCTGGATGATCTAGAAGAATGTTTCCAAACGGTGCGCCGTTATGAATTGAAGCTGAATCCTACTAAGTGCACTTTCGGACTGGGGGCAGGCAAATTCTTGGGATATTTGGTCAGTAAGAGAGGTATCGAAGCCAATCCAGAGAAGATCCAGGCTATCTTAGACATGAAATCACCCCAGTCATACAAGGATGTACAACGTTTAACTGGTCGAATAGCATCGTTGCGACGATTCATGTCTAAGTCAGCAGAAAGGTGCCTGCCGTTCTTTAACACGTTGAAAGGGCCGAAGAATGCGAAGACCTTTCAATGGACTTCGGAATGTGAGGAAGCTTTCCAAGGCATTAAAAGGTACTTGTCTTCAGCACCTCTGTTAGTGAAGCCGGTTCCTACGGAACCTTTGTATTTGTATCTGGCTGCGAGTTCACTGGCCGTGGGAGCAGTTTTGGTGCGGGAAATTGAGGGTAGGCAACACCCGGTTTACTATGTAAACCATGCCCTTAGAGATGCAGAAACAAGGTATCCAAACCTTGAGAAATTTGCTTTTGCTTTAGTCGTTGCTAGTAGAAAGCTTCGGCAATACTTCCAAGGTCGGATAATAGTGGTGTATACGGACCAACCACTGAAGAAAGTGCTGGGGAAGCCAGAGGTTTCGGGAAGGCTTGCTGCGTGGACGATGGAATTGTCTCAGTTCTTCATAGAGTACTATCCCCGGACAGCTATTAAAGGCCAAGCCTTGGCTGATTTTGTGATAGAATGCTCATTTCCTGAGGCTGATGGCAGCATGACCGAAATGGTAGAATCTCCGGAAACAGTGGCCATACTTCAACAGGAGCACGATTCTTGGACTTTATATGTAGATGGGTCTTCTACTTCGGATCTCGGTGGTGCCGGGATAATTCTGACAAGCCCGGAGGGATTCAAAATACAGCAGGCCATCAGATTTGAGTTCAAAGCAACAAATAATGAGGCTGAGTACGAGGCGGTATTAGCTGGGTTACGTCTGGCTCATAGTTTAGAAGTTCAGAAGCTGGTCATTTACAGCGATTCTCAACTAGTCATCAAGCAAGTTTCGGGAGAGTACGAAGCTCGAGGCTCCAAAATGGTTAGATATCTTGCAGAATTGAAAGATCGACTTCAACACTTTGGCTCATGTGTTCTTAAAAGTGTCGGTCGAACTAATAATTTCAACGCTGATGCATTATCGAAACTAGCCACTGCCGAATCAAGCACTTTCGAAGGGATCGTTTACTTGGAAATCCTGAAACAAGCCAGCATCCAGAAAGAGGAAGTAACGTGCGTAGAACAGTCAAATTGTTGGATGACTCCATACATAAACTATTTATCAAATGGCATACTACCTTCGGATCAGATGTTGGCTAAAAAGGTGAGATACAAGAGCGCAAACTTCATACTGATTGATGGAGATCTGTATCGAAGAGCTCATTCCTCTCCACTACTGAAGTGTCTAGTCCCGTCTGAAGCTGAATATGCTCTTCGGGAGGTCCATGAAGGAATCTGTGGTGATCATATGGCCGCGAAGTCGTTAACTTATAAAGTACTTCGCCAAGATTTTTATTGGCCAACAATCTTCAAAGAGGCTACTGATTATGTGAAAAGATGCCCCAAATGCCAGCTGAATAGTGCAATCCCGCATCAGCCACCAGAGGAGTTATACTCGGTTTTATCTCCTATACCCTTTGCTGTCTGGGGGGTAGATATACTGGGTCCTCTTCCAAAAGCAAAAGGCCAGGTCAGTTTTGTTATAGTAGCAATTGATTACATGACTAAATGGGTAGAGGCGAGACCTCTTCGGCTGATAACAGAACAGGAATGTTTGAAGTTTTTCAAAGAGTCAGTAGTGTTTCGATTTGGAATCCCTATGGTAGTAATTTCAGATAATGGGCGCCAGTTCGTGGGATCAAAGTTTGAGGCATTTCTGAAAGAGTTAGGGGTTCAGCACCGGAAGACTTCAGTTGCCCATCCACAATCTAATGGGCAAGTTGAGGTAACCAACAGAATACTCCTGAATGGAATCAAGAAGAGGCTGGATGACGCCAAAGGCAGATGGCCCGAAGAATTACTAAGCGTGCTATGGGCTTACCGAACTACACCAAGGACTACGACGGGAGATTCCCCATTTAGGCTAGCGTATGGTACTGATGCTTTAGTTCCGGTAGAAATTGGATCTACAAGTCTTCGAGTCAGTCAATTTAAAGAGTTATACAATGATGAGGGACTCAGAGCTAACTTAGATCTGATCGAAGAAGTCCGAGAGGCAGCTTTGATAAAGTTGGCCACATATCAACGTCGTGTGGCTAAGTACTACAACAAAGGTGTAAAGCTTCGAAGATTTGAGGTTGGGGATTTAGTTCTCCGGGAAGTAGAAGCTTCTACCCCTCAGAATATGGGTAAACTCATGCCAAATTGGGAGGGCCCCTATGAAGTCATCAGTGTATCAAAACCCGGAACCTACCGGCTGCGAACTTTAGATGGATCTGAAATCAAAAATACTTGGCATGCCGGGAGACTCCGCAAATATTTTCAGTAGGGATAGTATTAAAATATGGAAGTCTGTAACCACAACGACAGTTATTAATAAAAATGGCTCTCTTTGTCTCTCCAGTAAAGGTTTTTATTCACCAGAAATAAGGTTGGATCCCTTCGACTCCTCGTAGCGAAACGGAATATCTTTTGGGTTGAACCTGTTCGGCTCTCGGAGAGAACGAGGTTGCCAGCTCGGTATAAGGATGGATTCCTTCGACTCCTCGTAGCGAAGTGAACTATTAATGGTTCAACCCGTTCGGCTCTCGGAGAGAACGTGGTCACCAGTTATAAGGTTGGATCCCTTCGACTCCTCGTAGCGAAGCGGAATATCTTTTGGGTTGAACCTGTTCGGCTCTCGGAGAGAACGAGGTTGCCAGCTCGGTATAAGGATGGATTCCTTCGACTCCTCGTAGCGAAGTGAACTATTGATGGTCCAACCCGTTCGGCTCTCGGAGAGAACGTGGTCACCAGTTATAAGGTTGGATCCCTTCGACTCCTCGTAGCGAAGCGGAATATCTTTTGGGTTGAACCTGTTCGGCTCTCGGAGAGAACGAGGTTGCCAGCTCGGTATAAGGATGGATTCCTTCGACTCCTCGTAGCGAAGTGAACTATTGATGGTCCAACCCGTTCGGCTCTCGGAGAGAACGTGGTCACCAGTTATAAGGTTGGATCCCTTCGACTCCTCGTAGCGAAGCGGAATATCTTTTGGGTTGAACCTGTTCGGCTCTCGGAGAGAACGAGGTTGCCAGCTCGGTATAAGGATGGATTCCTTCGACTCCTCGTAGCGAAGTGAACTACTGATGGTCCAACCCGTTCGGCTCTCGGAGAGAACGTGGTCACCAGTTATAAGGTTGGATCCCTTCGACTCCTCGTAGCGAAGCGGAATATCTTTTGGGTTGAACCTGTTCGGCTCTCGGAGAGAACAAGGTTGCCAGCTCGGTATAAGGATGGATTCCTTCGACTCCTCGTAGCGAAGTGAACTATTGATGGTCCAACCCGTTCGGCTCTCGGAGAAAACGTGGTCACCAGTTATATGGTTGGATCCCTTCGACTCCTCGTAGCGAAGCGGAATATCTTTTGGGCTGAACCTGTTCGGCTCTCGGAGAAAACGAGGTTGCCAGCTCGGTATAAGGCTGAATCCTTTCGACTTTTTATAGCAAAGCGAGATATTTTCTGTGTTGAACTTATTCGGCTCTCAAAGAAGAATGAAGTTATCCAAATTATTATAAAGCTGAATAACATTATAAGATCTTCGGAACTAATATTCATACTAAAAATTTGGTGGATCGTTTATCCCAACAATGATGTATGTTATCCTCTGGTAGTGAGTAAGTTTCGTCTTACATTGTTGTTTGATTTTACTTGAAGTATTGAGCTTAAATTACATATCGTTTAAATGACAATACAAATTCAACTTAAGAAAGGAACAACAAGGAATAAGATATATCTCATTATGCTTAATGAAGTCAGTACATTGTCATATAAAGGGTAAATTTCTGTCACTATTACTCCTCATCTTCATCTTCGGAAGAATCAAGGAGCAACGGATTTACAGCAACGGCTGCCAATTTAGCTTTACCCTTGCTTCGGGCTGCTTCATAACCCTCCGTGTACATCTGAATTATCTCGTTGGTTAAAGAAGGAGACTTCCGATATTCAGCCTGGATCTCCTTGCGAAGTTCCTCAGTGAGAGGAGGACCCATCAACTTCAGATCCCGAAGCTCCTTCTCAACTTTTCCCCGAAGTTCCAGATGACGTTCTTCAGATTTCTTAGCATCTGATATGCTTAAAGCCAGATTCCGGTTATTCTCAGTCAATTGTTTATTGGACCGCTGAAGTTCTTCATTCCGTTGCATGATCGCGTTTTGAGAAGCTTCAGACACGGCCAGCAGCTCTTTCATTTTGGCGAGGTCATTTTGAAGACCTTTACAGTTGAAGCGGAGGTTCTCATGTTCACTCCTCTCCTTCGCCAAGGCAGACTTTAAAATGGTATTTTCTTTTCGGGCAGCTTCTTCTTCGACCCCGGCTTCTTTATGCTTTTGGTGAAGACGCCCGAAAATCCCATTTGCCTGCAGACATTCTGAATTAATAGAATACTTGAAGAATATATATTTATGAGCAGAAATGATCGAAAGCTTAATCTAGCTTGGTGAGCCAAGCCTTCTTCCAGCAGATCGGCTATGGTACTGTTGCCGAACCTGTGGTTGTCTGTATCCAGAACGAAAGAATTATAGAGACGGAAGGGGAAGTCTTCATTCTGGTCAGGCCATAGGCTAGGCGACCGAGGAGCTCCCGACGTTGAACCAAAAAAGGGAGGATCTGCTCGTTGAGGAGAGGATGTTGGCCGATTTTCAGGTAAGGGCTGGTCGTCGGAAGGGTATTTTTTCTTTCGGATAAGAGGAGAACTAGGTTCAACCTCAAATTCGTCTGGATCTATGGGTGAGGGTGAAGACGGATGTAGATTCGATTGGGAAGGAGGCACTCTCAATTCTTCGGTTGTGAGAGGTACAATGTTGACTTTAGCCTTTCGCTTCTTGGTAAGGAGAATTTTGGCACGATCAGCAGCGGGCATGTCGAGGAGGCTCTCGGTAGGGATAGGAGCGGAAGTGTGTTTAGGCTTTCGGACCGCCCTCTTTTTTCGGCGAGGCCGGCTAACCCCTTCGTCCGGGTTCGATTCGGCTATTGGTGGGTCGGTAGGTTGAGGCTCGAAGGCTTGTGCTTCGGCTTCTCGAGCTTCGGCAAAACCTTGAGCTGAGGGGGCTGACAGATTTTGCTCTATACCTCTTCGGTCATAAGATGAAGGCCTGATCAAGGATACTGTACACAAAGAAAAATATCTCAAAATAATGATCGAAGAGAAATTGAGAAAAACATACAAAATTTGGGTTGGAAACTTACGTTTATGATCGAATAACCAAGCATGATCGCCTAGGAGGTTGAAGCTCCATTCCTCCCTGGGAAGCTTCCCCATGAGCTTCGCTATCTCCTTTATGCGATCGTCTGGAAGGTCGCCTAGGTCCGAAGTGGCATGTTCCGAAGTAGTCCAATCGGGAATGGATGATATTTCAGGTCCTTTGATGAAGAACCATTTCTCATACCATTTCTTGTTGCTCGAAGGGGTATCCATTAGGGGGCGTTTACTGAATTTAGAATTAGGTTTTGGGGCTTGTTTACCCAGAACCTTGAAACCCTGTTCGCGAGATTTGCCCAGAACGAACAGATTGAAAAAGAAGTCGATAGAGGGAGAAACCCCTGATTCGCTACAGAAAGCTATAAAAGCTAGAATGTGGATGTAGGAATTGGGGACCAGTTGGGCAAATCCCACACCCATAAACCCCAGAAGGGTAACGATGAAAGCATGGAGAGGGAATCGGATTCCTCTTTCTAAAAGAATGAGAGGCATGGCGGTCCAACCGTCGGGACGATGATACATTCGATCGGAGAGGGTAGGCGCCTTCAGATGATGTGTATCTGGAATAAAATAACGTTCTCGGATGGTTTCGAGATCATCTTCTGTTAGTTTCGAAGGACTGTTGGCGATGGGATGTTGTTCCTCGTCCTCGAATTTAAAAGGAGGGGGTACAGAAACAGGAGGTATGGGATTTTTGCCGGATGACGATACAGACTTAGGGTTTGGCACAGTCGGGATGGAAGATGAACGAATCTCGGAAGTCAAAGCAGCGTTTTCTTTGTTTTGGGAAGCCATTGTTGACAGACGAGCTAAGAAGAAAATCAGAGTAAGAAGAAGAAGAAAGCTGGTATATTTCGAACTCCAAATGAACGGGTAAAATTGTCTGATTTGGGGGTTTGAAAATCTTATAGAATCGCCTTTCCGGAAATGCACGAAGTCCAAAGGCTGCACATTTAATAGAGATAATGATGGGGAAGGTTAACCGCCGGCGTGTCCTCTCGGAATTGGGAAATATCATTTAATTTTGAAATTCAAAAAGATTGGTGTATGATTTTGGGTTCGAGAGGTCTGCATTTGAATATGGGCTTTCTATTAATTGGGCTTCGCTGAGTCTGTGGGGATTCTCCTTGATAATTGACCCAGGTTCTTATACTCTTTCATTAAACATTTTGTTTAACGAAAAACTAGGGGGCAATGTTGGGCCGTAAATATTTTGGGCCGGTCAATTTTTATTCATTATGGGCTTTCTGAGTCAAACCCATTTTTACTGTTGGAATATTGGGCTACTATCCAAGAGATCATTTAGATACACTCTAGATTGAAGCTGGTAGTGGATGACAGGTGGCAGTTTATAGACTAAAGATTACCCCTAATCTGTGAGATTAGCAGGCGGCTGATTGAGGTGATGGGCCCAGCCGTCTTAAGCCACCTTCATTAATGAGGAGTTGACATAATGTTGACTGGGGGGAAAAAAGCAAGTAGAAAAAAGCCTGCATGCAGCCAATTGACAGGCACATCGGGGGAAAACATGCAAAGGTGATGAGAGAATAAAAGGAAAAAAAGGCACTACACAGAAGGGGTAAGCAAAAAATACATTTTTCTCTGAGAACACTAGAGCACACGACCTCCATTGTTAGACCATTTTTCTCAAAATCTGTACTTATTCTCACACCGGAGCGATCCCTGGCGGCCCAAAACCGTCGAGATCCGGTGCTGACGTGTTCATTGTGCAGGACAAAGAGTGCTTTTCGTGATTGAGGCGCGTGACGAGATTGTGGCGTTAACAGGGACCATGAGGGAAGAGTGGACAACCAGGCCAACAAGGTCATCGACCCATTGATAATCACTAAAAGCATGGTGATCACATTCGTGGCCTATAACCCAAGCCCCGGTCAGGACACATCCTTGAACAGCAATGTATGCAGCCCAACCCAAATAGTTGAGGGGAGGAGGGAGGAGGTCGATATAGTTAGTGGCGACATAGTAGAGGGAGTAGGCCATGAAAAGATCCTGAATAAGGTATCGAAAGGAGGTGATAAGGGACTTTTGGAAGCAATGGGGTGGAATGGCTTTCTTTAAGTCTCCAATTGTGAATGGAGGCTTCTCATGAGGAGCCCGTCGAAGGGCTTCAGCTGCGGTCTTCTTGACACTAGGTGGATCCGTAATACGGCCACCTGCACCCATTTTTATCTATTAAGTGTCAGGCTAGCTAAGCTTGGAAAAACAGATCGAAGAATGTGGATATTAAGTGGTCTCGATCTCAGTCACCTATAATTCTAGCTCCTTGCTCTTAATTAGGTTTTCCTTGAGTTCACTATTTATATAAACCTAGTTAATTAATTACCTAAGTAAGTAATATCATGAATATAGCTATTGAAGTGAAGTGGCCTGCAAATTAAAGCGCCCGCCCGCCCGCTTGCTTCCTTCTGGCATGTCTTCTTTGACAGTTTTGCAAATATAATTTTATGTCAAGTCCAGTCCTCATTGGCTGCTAAGCCAATACTACTACTTCTAGTACTTAGTTTCTATATTATATTTGTAGTCCATATAGGCGGCGGTAATAAAATCCTCCCGTTTAAGCATAAGAGCCCACTCACTCGCGATCGCTAATATTGTCCGTTACTAAAATGTCGAACAAAAGAAAATTTTGATTTGGACTAATTAATAAATGAATTTGTGTATGCTCCTGCAGTTCTGTCCCATAACTCGTTAGTATCCACGATAACCGATACTTTGTTCTCATTCTAAAATTAGGGATAATTTAAATTTATTATAATCAATTCAGTGAAATTCTAAGTTTCAAAGATCATATAAAATAAGCATATACTCACTATAAAGTATTAATAATTGTTTATTCTATTTTACGAAGAAAAAAAATTATTCATATAAAATAATCATATATATACTCGCTATAAAATTGTTTAGTTTACTAGGGAAGGCATGATAATATAACTATATTGTTATAACATATGGCATTATATATGTTATTTATACTATCATCAACAAAAAGATGACTTTTATTGTGAAACAAATTTTTTTACAAATAGACTACTTTTTTTGAGATGGAAAGAGTAATCATATTTGGGGACTTGGTTCACCTCTATTACACCTTTCCTCCAATTTCATTGAATACACTATACTTTTAAAGTTTTAGATAGTATACTAAAATTGATACCAATTTATTAATTTATAATATTGAGTGTTATAATTTATTGGTTCAAAATAAAGTAATACGACTCTTTTTACCATTTGACGAACATATAGATTATTCATAACCAAATATCAATGGTTGAATTTTTAAAAAAAAAAATTAACGGTAAAAATATTTTGAATTAATGATTATTCTAATTTTTGGTGAAATTGATCATTAATTAACATATTTTGATCATTACTAGTAAAACTATAAACTGATGAGTTCTTAATTTAATAGTTAAGATTGAAGTGCCTGATCTTTAGATTTAAGGTTCAATTCTGACTAGATTTTTTATGGAAGTTTGTTTTTTGTTTTGTGGGTTTGCTACTTAATCCTCTATGAGGTTTTTGATTGGTTATTGTTATTGTAATAGTGATAATGTATGAGAAGTCAAATCTCATATTTGGTATTTAAAAAACTTAAACAATATTATATCAATTTTAAAATTTTATAAATCGACTTCAAAAAATTAAAATACTTTAATTCTTGATAACTTTTAGAATGAAATAAACATGTACACTGATATATATATATATATATATATATATATATATATATATATATATAGAGAGAGAGAGAGAGAGAGAGATAAGCTGTTCAAAAAGGACCTAAATGAGCCGGAGCTCTATCGCACTTCAAGTTGGAAGAAAGACACCCAACTTTACTTGTCATTCGGACTATATATGAAAGAGAATAAGTCCATTTTGTCCAACTATTAAGACAGCATTCGAAAACTGCCTAGTAATTAGTAACGCACACTTCACCTTGAGAAAAGTCTATTTGTCCTCTTGTAAAGATTCCAAGTAGACGAAAACTGGTTTTGATCTTAACCATTAAATTTAAATATTCATGTCCCAAAAAAATGACCATTAAATTATTTATATGTTCCAAAACGTAACCACTAAATTACTCGTGATGATTGTTTGTTTACAATTATAATAATCGTATTAATTTAAATTAAATAAATTCACATCAAATTAAAATTTAATATGTCATCATTTGATCTCAAAAATTAAATTGTACCTCAAATTTTAAAACAGATAAAATATTTATATAAATAAATAAAAACATCAGCGCGCCAAAGTTGATTTCAAACTTGGCCTCCCATGGCCATAAGCCGGTACCTTTTAATTACTTAATTAGTAGTTAGACTTTCCAATGGAAATATTTTTTTCTCTCGTAGATAAGATTTTAATTTAGGTGCACATATTTGACTATCGTTGAATACGTCATATATAGTTTACCTTTAGTTCGCGGAATTTCAATAGAATTTTGGGAAAATACAATATAATAATATATAGTGTACATGCATAATAATATACTCCTCTTTCTAGAATTTAAGATTGTTATTGACTTTTTAAAATTATTTAAGATATTTTTAATTTAAAATTGATATAATTTTGTAAAATTTTAGTCAATACAATAATAAATATTATAAACTATCTAAAAATATTTATTCATTGAAAGTTTTATTATTTTATAATTTTTAATGTATCATCTTAATTTTAACTGAATGTGAAATTTTTTTAATTGACTTTTAAAAATCAATAATAATTTTATATAATTTAGAACGGATGTAGTATAATACTAGCAGCATGAGGCCTATATGTTGTGCGTGTAATATATATTACTATCTTGTTACTGTTTAAAGTTTAAACGTTGACTTGGTGGATAAAATTGGAAATTTTTGTGAAGTTAGAAGATGAAATAAGAAAAAAATTAAAAGGATAAATCTCAATAATGAAAGACTGATATTTAGTCATATTATCTACATGCCGCAACAAGCTATTGAGGCAACAAAATAAGTTCTTGCGGCACGGCTAATGGCCCAATTGCCCCTCATCCATAGCTGCCACAACAAGGGCAAGGACAAAAATTACTTCATAATATTCATACTACTATTAATAGTAATAATTAATAATATTAATATTCATAATACTAATATTTATATTATTAGTAAAAATTATAATTATTAATATTAGTAATAATACTAGTAATATTCATATTACTATTAATAATAATAGTAATACTAATATTCATATTATTACCATTAGTTATGAATATTAATATTAAGTGTTTTCACTTGTATCCTTATGCATGCGTCTTAAATAAATGCTATTACCATTAATGTACTGCATTGGTTCATCTTCATCTATACAGGTACATGAAATGCAGTACATTAATGTGATGATTACCAAACTGTACCTAAACCTAAATGTTTAATTCATTCCTATTTTGTATGAAATATTCTAAATTAGTACCGGCAAATTAAAGTTCTTCCGTATTGGATCATATTCATTTGCCTACATGAGTGAGCAAATAAATTATTGTAATTTATGTCCTCTTTTTTTATTATTATTAAAAAGAAAAGAATACATATATTTAATCATTTGTGTGATTAAATGCACGTCTCATGATCAGATCTGTCATTTATTTTTTTTATTTTCTAACCCTATAACTAGTATAATATATCTATCTACACGTTTATTTAAAACATAATTTAGAATTTCATGTGTAACATTACTCTTCAATAAAAGAATTAAATGGAAACAATGACATGTTCTTTCTAATTAGTTATAAGAAAAATAGGACAATAAATATGGAACGTGATATTCATACTCCTAAGTTTAACCATCTATATTTCAAGTTGATTTTACTTTTTGAGCTTCATTTTTTTACCTTTTTAAGTGCAGCAAATGACATATTAGTCCATCATACATAGAAAAACATATTATTATATTTTACCATTTTTTTTAAGCATACGTATGTATTAGTCACATTCTAAAATATCACTTTTTTTAAAATATGATTATCGTATTAAAAAAACAAATAGTTAACTAGAAATTGTGTAATACTAAATCAGTTAAAAAGTATTTTTGTTGTTACTTTCACAATTTTTTTTTTTGAAGTTCCGGTTTTCATAAATAATAATAAGTACAACTCACACAAAAGTGAAAAAAAATATATAGTATCACTTAAAATCGTTGATAATTAAACTAAAAAGACTTGGGGTTCATACTGACGTCACTAGTAAAAAAAAATACCATTAATACCTTTGGTGATAATAATGATTGATTATAATTATTGAACTCATTTATGTATGATAAAATATCAAATAATTATAATCCGAGAAATTATTTTGTATATACTTTTTATAGATATCTTCTCTTATCATAACATTACTCAAAAAAACACTTCTACACCTCATTAGCCAAAAACATTTGTTGGGCTCATTAGTATTGTAGATATAGATTAACGTCAATGGATTTATACGACCAGAAAAACATGTACTCAGATTTTTTATTTGAACTCGTCTCTTCTCTTTTTATTTTTTTTATTCTCGTCACATCTTCTGGTTTATATATTTTATATATTGATGTTATGGAATTTTCATTTATATACGACACTAATTATAAATAAATTAAATAATATTACTACCTTATAAAATATATTTTTTGAAATTTTTAAAAAACATATTTTATCCCGATACTATTTATACACAACCACGCGTGTCCCAACATATGCCAATGGAAATAGCAAGATATTTCAAAATAAAAAATAATGCTATTATCATATAAAAAATGACATAAAACTCACATACACATGTATATTGTGGGTTTTACGTGTTAGACAAGATCAAAAACTATGCATGTATATGTATGTGTTTTATGATCATTTTTTACGTGAGAGTAGTATTGTTGCAAAATAAATTTAAACTAAATTGGTGCGGCAAAGTCCATAAGATGGGGCGGCAGCCAGCCACGTGACATTAAAAAACGTTGGTGGTGGGTCCCACGGGATAGGCACCTATCCTGGAGGAGGGAAAAAAACTACTAGCTTAAATACCCACCTTTGGCCTTTGGGATTGCCTAATTTCAAGGCCGGCGATATTCAGAAGCCACACCATAGAGAGTGCCAACACAGAGACATTGAGAGGGGGGCAAAGGGAGGGGGAACGCAAAGTGCTTCTCTTTTCTCTTTCCAGGTATAGATACAGATATATGCGTATATGTTCTTTATGCAATTTCTTGAGCTTGAGATTTGTAAATTTCAATTTTTTTTAGTGATTTATTGTAGATCAGATTTTCTGTTAGATCGAGGTGTTATTTGCTTGAGCTTATTAAACTTTTCGCTCGAATTATGTAATTGTTGTTTTCTGTGAGCGGATTATGAGATCGATTGAGCACTTTTTATTATTATTTATTTTTATATGTTTGAGATCTTTGTTTAATTAAAAGTTTGGGTTTTGAGGTATAAATTGTGTAATGTGGGTTACTGGGTTGTGTTCTGGATCTGAGGTATGCTTTGTCTATTCTTTGATATATGTAATTTGAAGGTTTCATCTTAATATGGGTAAAGGATCAGTTTAATTTATGAACTCCTTTTCCCAAAAAAAAATTTGCTGCATTCATACAGAACATGCAGTTTAATTTCATTGCTTCCTCTACTTATCTCTCTCATTCTTTCATTGTCTTTTAATCTAGGATTTGCATTTGTAACATGAACATCTCTTGATTTCATTTTCTCTTTCTTTCTTTCTTTATTTCTTTCTTTTCGAAGTAAAAGAATCACATTTATGTAATGCATTTGCTACTTTCTCTTTGGGTAACTTTTGCATATTAGTATGACCCAGCCCTATTGTTTGGTAGATCTTTTGATTAATTAGTGTTTATGCCTTTGTACTCTTTATCAACGAAAATTAAGAAATATCAAGAGCCCTTGAAAAATATGAGTGAAGATCTGATTTATGAGAGAAAAAAAAAGTGGTTATTTCATGTAGAAATAGTCAAAATTATTTTTGTAAAAGTAAGATCCCGTGACAATGAGTGATGCAGAACCAAATACACTGCAAAAGTAAACTCTTCTGCCTGTACCTTACTTTTTCTAAATCGTACTTAATACTCCCTCCTCCACAAGAACAGTCTCATTTGAGATTTTCTTAGTAAAATTCAAAACTAACGTGATTTATTTGATTTTGATTAATACCATTGTTAATATTGTAAAGTATTAAAAAGTAACTTAAGTGCAAAATTGTTATTTCAAGAATTAAAATAAATTCTCGTTACAAATTGAATTTTAGGATTTTGAATGCAAAAAAACTAGGCTTAAAGTCAAATGGGACTCTCTTATTTTGTGAAAGGGAGTATAGAACTTATTCTTGGTTTGAAATTCATCATATGGTATTCCATGTGGTGTCATTGTCTTTGTCCCCGTTGTTTGGAAGGACGCATGCCTCTCTTTTGTGTGGTTGTAGCTGTACTTAGCACTGAAACTCTGGTTGTATGGGTTGTCTGTAGACTCCGTACCCTATCACTGCTGCCACTCCATTAAGATATTTTTCATTTTTTTTTATTTTCTTATTTAACAATTAATAAATTATTACATGAAATAATTTAATCACAGAGGATCCTAGATTAGGATTGCCCCAATCATAGAGGAAAAAATAACATTTGTAAGCCCCCTGTACATCATTCCAAGAGTTTGCAAAAACAATTCCCCTAACAACGCGGAAGGACAAGAAATTCGTTTGGCTTATTAGTCTTATTTTCTTCAAAATTTTGTGTTTCAATATTTTCTTTTATCTCCATCATTTCTATTACAAAGAAGACTTTCGGTTTGTGTAATATTACTTCAATACTTCTTACTTTTCAATATTTCCTATGTTTGTCTCTGGATGGGTTCCAGGGGGCTCTTGTTTGGTGCATGCATATGTGAATGCCCATATAATAAACTGCACACACATTTCCAAGTTTAGTGAGTCCTTCTCAAGTTACCGTCTGAACAACTAATTATGCTCACAGCTATATTCTGTTCTGCAGGACAATTAAACAATGGGTGCAGGTGGCCGGATGCCCGTTAACCCTCAGGGCAAGAAGTCGGAAGAAGTTCTCCAACGAGTTCCTGTCTCAAAACCTCCATTTACAGTTGGGGATCTTAAGAAAGCCATACCACCACATTGTTTCCAGCGATCCGTTCTCCGTTCTTTCTCATACATTGTTTACGACCTCACCATTGCCTCCATCCTTTACTATCTTGCCACTAACTACATCCAACTCCTTCCTCAACCTCTCTCATACATAGCCTGGCCTATCTATGGTTTTGTTCAAGGCTGTTTCCTAACCGGCATTTGGGTCATAGCCCATGAATGCGGTCATCATGCCTTCAGTGACTATCAATGGCTCGATGACATTGTAGGCCTTATCCTCCACTCCTCTCTCCTCGTCCCCTACTTCTCTTGGAAGTATAGTCATCGTCGGCACCATTCTAATACCGGTTCTCTTGAGCGTGATGAGGTATTCGTACCCAAACCCAAATCCCAACTCCAATCTTTTGCCAAGTACCTTAACAACCCACCTGGCCGAGTTTTCACACTTGTGGTCACACTCACTCTGGGTTGGCCGTTATACCTCTTATTCAACGTTTCCGGGCGACATTACGAGAGGTTTGCATGCCACTATGATCCAAAGAGCCCCATCTACTCAGACCGTGAACGTGCTCAAATCCTTGTTTCTGATGCTGGTGTTCTTGCGGTCAGTTATGCGTTATACCGCCTAGTAGCAGCAAAAGGTCTTAGTTGGGTGGTCTGTGTTTATGGAGGTCCTTTACTAGTTGTGAATGGGTTTCTTGTCCTGATTACGTTTTTACAGCACACTCACCCTGCACTGCCACATTACAATTCCAATGAATGGGACTGGTTAAGGGGAGCTCTGGCCACAGTGGATAGAGATTATGGAATTCTAAATAAGGTGCTCCATAACATAACTGATACTCATGTGGCCCACCATTTGTTCTCGACAATGCCGCATTATCATGCAATGGAGGCCACGAAAGTGATCAAGCCACTATTGGGAGATTATTATCGGTTTGATGAGACCCCGGTATTCAAGGCAATGTGGAGGGAAGCCAAGGAGTGTATATATGTTGAGCCAGATGAAGCTAACCGGAACACAGGTGTCTTCTGGTACAATAATAAGCTCTAGTTTGAGTTTGAAGAAGAAAAGTTATGAAACAGTGGCGAAGTGGAATCTTTGTTAGTGGAGGTTTTATGTGTTCCCCCGGTCTCATGGTAATCTAGGCTGTTTTGGTTGCTTTGTACTATGAATTCACCTCATAATATTAGCTTAAATAAGTTTGTTATGAGAAACAATTGTATGGTTAACAAACATGTTTTAAGGTTAAGAGCTCTTCTTTTCCTTCCAATTATGTAGTCATGCATCATGTTTTGACTTGGTATTCGAAATGAAAATCAGCAAAAAGGGCAAGAATCCTTTTTCAATACAGAGGACTGGAGGAGGGAGTGGTTTGTTTCATCAACTCGTGCATGCAAAGAAAAGACGGGGAATTGTTGAACTTCATTCACCATTGTCTAATTAAAGAAAAATTAATTGTAATTATCAGTTATCGTATTAAATGTAATATTGACCGTTTAAGTACACTCGGATGAATCGTATTTTTGTATGGTTAATGCAGAAAACTGAGATTGTTTCCAAATCACTAACCCATTCGATTGCATTGCTCAAGGTGTTTCGGGCCTTTCTCATGCTGGCCCATTCGATTCCCATAGACCGATGGCCCAAGGTTGGCTTTACTTTTCCAGAAATCCTACTATTGGAATCAAAAGGATATAGATACTAAAATTTTACTTGTTCGAGGAGAAAACCTATAAAAGCTAGCTGGACTCACTTTACCAACAAAATTGAAGCCTTCGAAATAGAGTGATGGGGCCTCCCCTTATGACTCACTTAAAGCCTTCTTCTTATTTTATCTTTTCCATTGGACTTCTTTTACAAAAACTTGCCATGTAAAGATGGACGGGGAACAACAGAAAGGTTTATGCTGCGTTCAGAAAGGATGAATCCTTTCAAACAAATAAAATAAAATTCTACATATGTTATTACTGTATTGATTTTTATTTAATTGATTCTGATGGGTCTCTAAATATGTAAAATACAGTAGTAATTAATGTGTATTCGAGAGCCAAATTTACCATCCGTAGCATTATCCTTACTTATTAGTTACACCATTCATTTTTTTACAAATTCACGAGTTTTGCAGACAGAATTGTTTCTAAAAACATTTCCGGAAGAAATTTAAACTTATACATTCGGGAGTACAATAAATAAATGTGCAATTACTGCCTGAGTACGTAGCACATACCAAATTCTTGTGGGTGGTTAGTATGAAATTTATTTTTTGGTAAGTTAGTTAATTGGCCAATAAAGTGCTGACACGCAGGCGGGGAGATGTTCTCTCTCCCTGCGTGTCAGCACTTTATTGAACAATTGACCAACTTACCAAAAAATAAACTTCATATTAACCGGATCCCAAATTCTTATATCCAATGCATGCATGTATTATATATCAAAGAACAGATCCTCTGTCCCCAAATCTCCTGTTCTCTTGTGTCCCACCACTTAAATGTTGACACATATCCTCTTACTTAACACCAATTAATTCTAAAATTAAAAAAAAAAAAGACAAATGTCAACATTTAAGTGGTGGGACACTAGGGAACATGAGATTTTGGGACAGAGGATCTGGTCTCCTATATATCATGCCTTCAATAAAATTGTGCTACTTCGAAAGATATACATATATATATATATATATGGATAGTGATTCATAACAAATAATTGTTATGGATACTATTTCACTAAACAAATCTACAACTGGAAGGTCATAGATGTGTTTAATAAAAGAATAATACTAGATACACAACTTATTCTACAACTATTTTATAATTTGCTGATGTGGTATACTCCACATCAACTTTTATGTGGGGTCGAAGACTACATTGAAGCAATTTGTTCATCAATATTCTGAGGAGTATGACACATCAATAAATTATAAAATAGTTGTAGAATAAGTTGTGTCTCTAGCATTACTTTTAATAAAATAGTGTCCATAAAAATCATTTGTTATAAATAACTCTCTCTCTCTCTCTCTCTCTCTCTCTATATATATATATATATATATATGGGAAAAATTTATGTACATAGTTGTGTAGTACACAGTAGGTTATGGCGACGATTTTACCCGTCGTCATAGCCCAAAAAAATCATCGTCATAGCCCGATTGTGTAATACAAAGCTGTATATATATATATATATATACACACACACTTAATTAAACATACATAATCTTATTTTTCAAACCATTTTAATAATTTTAAGTACAATCAATATTAATACACATAATATGATTATTTACTGCACTAGTTGCACTATAAATGTTAAATAGAAATATCAGTTTACTAGATAGGGAGTCGATATTAACATAACAAAACTTATGATCGAGCATGTGTTACTTTTTTATTTTGAAAATTGATTTTTTTGATGTCGAAAATTGCAATTATAATTACCGTAAAACTTTAAGTCATAAAATAAAACATTAATATATAATTATCTTCTTTACATGCATTCTAATTATTTCATGTATCTAAATGCGACAATATTTAATATCACCATGAATTTGTCATAATATATAACTGACGCTTTAATTTTTATTTTTTATTTTTTTTATTTGCCAGATGTTCGCTATTGTCATTAAAATAATGTGAGCCACCATATTTACCGTAGCTAATTGTAAAGATAAAATTATCCAAATAAAAATAATGGTGCTGTACCCATAAATTTTACACAATTAATATCAACCCCTTTAGTGTGGGTGCAATAATAGACATTTAAAGAAGAATGATTAAGATTTGAATTTAGATTTGAATTTTAGACAGCCAACAGAGGGCTAGCTAGGGCGTGAGAAAGAAAAGATTATGATATATTCATATATATATATATATATATATATATATATATATAGAGAGAGAGAGAGAGAGAGAGAGAGAATATGATATTACGAGGGCAGGGCCGTATCATCGTATCTTTCCTCCTACATCACTCGCCCGTACAGTACAATTTTCAGATCACAAACACAGCAGCCTCGTGTTCAGCCGGCCGGGCCGGCGGCCCACACAATGACGACACAATCATCATTATAATACTCTCTCTCATCATTTTACTATAGGAGGAGGAGTATTTATTTTCTCACTCTTTGAGTATGCCACGTGGAGGGTTTTGCGCATCCTGCGGTTCCCTTCGCGGGAACATCAACAAGCTAGCCAAAACCAAAGCCTAGCATTGCAGCATCAGCTTTTGACTTGAGAAGAAGAGGTTATGTTAGGTTAGGTTAGGTTGGGTTAGGTGTTCAACGTGTCTCCCATTTGGGTTTGCCTGGGCTGCACTATTTTTAACATAGCAGGATTTATTCCGCTATATATTCCAGAGGCATGGTCCGCATGGATCCCTTCTGTGAAAAGATATATATATATTGCTGTGTTATAATTTTTTGAGTTTTTTTTTTATATTATATATTTTTCCCATATATATATATACAGACCGGTCCAAATTTTTTGGGGGTCTAAATCAAATCTTAAATTAAGGGTTTTTTTCTTGTATATTATACTTGTAGCTATTGATTTACTTGAGAAAAATAATTTGGGCTTTTTTAATGAACTATAACATATATGAATTATTAAAATTTGAGGTCCTTCTAAATTTTGAAGCCTCATGCCATTGCTTAAATGGCTTAACTATTGGACCGGCTCTATATATATATATATATATATATTTGCTGGCTAGCTAGTAATTAGATACCTTTGCCGGCTATCATGCCCTCCACCCTTGCACTACTACGATTTCTAGCTAGTTAATTAATCTACAACCCATTTTATCTTTCAACTTTTTTATCTT
The DNA here is from genome assembly GCA_020205555.1 of Panax stipuleanatus. Taxonomy (NCBI): domain Eukaryota; kingdom Viridiplantae; phylum Streptophyta; class Magnoliopsida; order Apiales; family Araliaceae; genus Panax; species Panax stipuleanatus. The sequence continues at coordinate 140,655,988 of CM035122.1, read as the reverse complement.
TTATCTTTTCTATTTTTTCTATTTGTCATTTAGACAGTTTGTGTACGTGATAGGGGTTAATGGGGGCAGCCATGCATCTCATGCATGATCAGGATATGAAACCAAGTTGATTGGGAAGAAATTGACCTTTTCTTCTCGTTTTTTTTGGTGTTGAACATGTATCAACGTTAATAAGATTTTGAGCTTAAATTTATGGTCATGACTAGTGAATTTACATCTCTATCTTAATAAAATCATTAACTAAGCCAATCATACATAAGTAAACTAAGCTAGGTCCTGTAATCTTTAGTTCTTTTTTTATGTGAAGTTTGTTCCCTCATTATGTGATGTTTGTTTGGTTATAAGTTTATTTTTTCCTCCTTTAGTGAGGTTTGATATATTGGTTCTGATATTGTAATAGTGTGATAATTAATGTACTCCATCATCCGTTTCATATTATTTATTCATTGTTGACTTTTGAAAGTCAATTTGAGACATTTTTAAATTTAAAATTGAGATGACCCATTAAAAATTATGAAACAATAAAACTTACAATTAATAAATAATAAATTTTAGATAGTTTACAATATTTATATTGTATTAAATAAAATTAAAATAATATCCGTATGTCAATTTTGAGTTTAAAAATCTCTTGAGTTTCAAAAAATAAACAATGATCAAATAATATAAAACAGATGGAGTACTTGATTATGAAACAATATTTTATTATCCAAAAAAATGGGGCTTTCAAAAAAAATTGTTTGGTTCTTTTAACAATCTTAGATAGTTATATATTTAATTAACAAATTGGGCATTTAATTATTTATTTGATTTTGGATTTATAGTTTTAAATAGCAATATATACACACACACACACACACAAAATGTCAACTGCAAACCAGCTGGTTTTGTCTTCTTAATTTGGTTTATGTTGCTTCTTTTTAATTGGTTGGTAATACTTTATAAGTTATGAAAAATAATTTGGATCAAATAACTTCCCATTAGCTGTAATCTCTCTAAGGAACAAATCGGCTTCTAAACATTAGAATTTTAGAGGTCGATCATGGAATTAAATGGAGATAGGGATAACGATGGTGAACGGCGCAAGGTCGGCACAACCTGCCACTAAATTAAATCTAAATGGTAATTTTTTCTCTTCAATTTCTTTATAAAGAAAATGAATTTCGTATATGTATCAAAGCATAAAACAAAATTATCCAAACCAAACCATATGTGCATTAAAAAAATTGTGTGATTAATTGTTGGAGATCTTGATTGTTGTGATCATTAATTGATAGCAGCATTAGTCCGTACCATGAATATGGCCTTTCATATGTGTTAAAGATTCAAAATGCAAATTGACAAATGAATGTAACCAAAGGGATGACAATATAAGATTATATATATATATATATATATATATATATATATATAATTATAAATGTGTATGCAATTAACTATAAGATTTTTCTATCTGTTTGCGCGTGGTGACTTGTGAGATGAGGGGGCTGGGGAGGGATATTGATACCCTTGTTAAAATAAAAATTATTCCATCCGTCTCAAAAAAGGTTATATTTGCTATATATTTATTTTAAAAAATTAAAGAGTTCTATATATTTTAGTGATAATATAAAAGGACACAATCAATTTAAATTTATCATTGTAATTTTATTAGCATACCATCACTATTAAACTAAACACCAAATAAATTCAGAGATAAATATATATATATATATATATATATATGTAAATTTTATTAATTTTATAAATAAAACTCTATTTGTGAAATTGAGGAATAAATATACATTATACCGTACTTCTTATTCCATATTCTTTGACTTTAGTGTTGTGAAACTAAATAGGAATGAGATCATTAAACTATTAAAAGAAAGTTTAGTAAGTTACTCCCTCCGTCCTATAATAACTGTCGTTTTTTAAAAAAAAAAAAATCTAATTTATTTATCGTTTACAACTTTCTAAGAGAATAAATTATTTATTTTTCTATATCACCCCTTCCTTCTCTCATTGTTCCAAGAAATTCTCTCTCTTGTATTAATAGTTTTCAACTTCCCATAAAGGGGAAGTGATGGAATTTTACACAAATTTTAATTAATAAATTATAGCATTAAATGACTTTCTTAATTCATATACATGAAATTAAAACGACAGTTATTATGGGATGGAGGAAGTATTAAAGATGGTGACAATTGATTTACTACGAGGCCCTGTTTCTGTGGTATGTCGATAGTGTTTCTTAATTTATATTAAACCAGAATTTAAAATTATACATGCGTATAAAAATATATGTATAAAGTTATATATATGTATGTATATGTTACTCCGATTATTGTTATGTATACTAACAATCGTGAGAAAGAAATACAATTTAAATAGTCAGACTTAGGTTGTGTTTGATAAATATGGCGATTAAGATCTGAATGATTATGATGTCTTAATAAATTAGATCATCTGACTGGTTATGAGGTTTGAATCTAAAAAACTGTTTGATAACTAAAAAGTAAGTTGTCTCTTAATGACACTATTTTACTATTTTAAAGGGTAAATTTTTATTTAATAATTTTAAATATTCAATTTAATAAAAATGAGTGAATAATATTGTTGAATATATTTATATAAAAAAAAAATTATCAAAAAAATTTCATTAAGAGGTACCTCTTAATTATTAAGATTTCATTTTCTGTCTTACCGATTAAGAGGCATTCAGAGGTAACAACAACAAAAAAACAGCATCATGCCTCTTAGCGAATAAGAGACAGTCCATTAAGAGACAATCAGATGTAAACAAACAGCACCTTAATTATGTTATCTTTAATTATAAATATGTACATGACTACATGTATGTACATGTACATAAAATAATTGGAAATGGGGTATAAGAAACGCGGAGAGGCCTGTAGGGCTGCCGTTTCTGCAAGCCGAAGACCTCCTCACCGGTTACTTTCCAATTACGCGGATGCGTGCGTAAACCCGTTTGAATTTTATATATAATATATAGAGAGAGAAGGAGAGAAATTGTAGTGTGACCAATATGACCCTCTCCAGTGTAGCAACTTAACTAACACACTCGATATATTAGAGACAGAGCTGAGCTGAGCTGAGCTGAGCTGAATAGTTGAGTTCACATGCAGTTGTTTTTTTGGGTAAAAAAAGGGACAGAAACAGTGATAGCTCCTTATTATTTTCCCACAACTAAAATACTTAATTTACTGTAACTGAATGCTTGTTATTGTTAGGAAAATGAACAATATATATATATATATATATATATATATATATATATATAAATCAGAGTTGAAAACTTAAAAATTAGTATGTCAAATTAATTGACCATTTTTAAAATTAATAATTAAGTATATATATTTTGATTTTAAAAAACAAACATAGAGATGTGTACTAAATTGTATGTAGTCTATAATGTTTATAAGTTTTTTGCATATATATATATATATAAGAAAATAATAAGATATATTAATTTTAAAAATGATCAATTTGATCACAAAAAGTCCATAAATGACTTTTATCTTGGAAGATTGGGAGTATTATATACTACCATCTTATGTACTCTAAAAAAACGAGAGAGATTACGTTTTGGTCATTTTAAGTAGGATGAAGGGACATAACCTCTCTAATATGTCGGAGGTTTAGCCAATTAAGCACACAAAGAATAAAAATAAAGTATAGCCAACAATAGGGTTTATACAAATTAAATACATGGGGACCATTGCGTTGTATTTCTTACTGACTCTCTCCCTATTTCTTTGTCCTCCAATATATATGTATGTGAGATTAGGGTTCTTCCCATTCTTGCTCTCAACAGCTAGACACCTTGTTTTTCTCTTTAAAACGTTTTCACTTGTCTCAAAATTAAACTACACATCTATATATTTATATATATACTATTACTAACTATATAGCTAGCTAGGCCTCCTCCTCTATATACATATACACATCTTCCTCTTCTCTCCTCCAAACAAACAAACAAACCACCAACTACACTTTTTCTTTTTCTTTTTGCTAAGTCACCAACTACGTACTTTTATCTCTCCCTCATCTCAAAGAGTACATAAACACACAAAGAGGGGATAGACAAGTAAATCATCATGTATACAAGCATGGAAGTGGGGCTGATGAAGAGACAATCTTGTGGTACCCCAAACTCAAACACAAACACAAACAAAAAATCATCATCACCAGCACTGGGCATGCGCAAGGATTCACAAATATTGATGTCTAAAGTGAAGCCCAAAATCCGAATCATTCACATATTTGCACCAGAGATCATCAAGACAGACGTCGCTAACTTCCGAGAACTCGTCCAAAGGCTCACCGGAAAACCCACCTCCGAAAACACCACCACCACCAAGAGGAAACGTAGAAACATTTCAAGAACCAGTTCATCATCAGAAGATGATCAGCGCCTAAGATCAGTATACAACAGCAAGCCGGTTGCACCCGCGGTGGTGGCGCCAAATAAATTGGAAATACGGACGGGGTTTAGTCCGGCGGAGTTGAGAGAGAGAATAAAAGGGGAAGAAGAGATATGGGGTGGTGCAAATTCGGGGGGTGGGTTTTTGGGTGGTTTTGCTGATTTAGAATATGGGTTTATGCAGGAACTTACTGCTTTTTCAATCCTTCCTTTGGATGCCACTGCTACTCACATGGATGCTTATGGATCAGAGTCTCAACTTGCCTAATTTAGCTACCTAGCTGAAACCCTCAATTCAATTTGGTTAATCTATTATATATTTATTCAAATTTTCAATTAATTAATTGCTTCTGTACGTACGCGGGGTTCCTGATCTGATCATTGTAGCTGGCTTAGCTAAGTTGCTTAATTAACTTAATTAATTCTATTCATATCTTGATTTAACCTCTCTGCTGTATGTAGGTACCTACACTATAATACTTAAGATAGGAAAAATATTTGTCTATACTTAAATAATTAAGTTACTATCAATAGTACCTTCGACTTTTGGGTAAGTCTGTGGTAGGCTAAGATGACTCAAGAAGATATTATTGGACCCGTGTGTGATCGGTTTTGACGGGGACGTCAGAAATTTACACCCCAGTCCCAAAATATTTGTCTATACTCAAATAATTAAGTTACTACCAATAGAACGTTACTTACTCCATTTGGATGTTAATAGATATTTGTCTATACTCAAGTAATTAAGTTACTACCAATAGAACCTTATTTGCTCTATTTGGATGTTAATGGAGTAATGATGCATGATATATCATCAAATACATTTTTCAAACTCTGATGGATTTTGCTTTTAGGTTTGGATTTATAATTTGTTTTTATCTCTTGGATGTTACACTTTGCTTTTGTTTTTTTGTTTTTTTGTTTTTTTGCCTTGTGGGGTCATATTAAGCTTCATCTCTTTTTTTGACCAATATGCTGTATATATTTATGTTGGTCGATCTCATACAACTACAAATAATGTTGATGCTGTTCAAATAGGATTATATTGTGTTTGGCTTATCACTAATAAAAATTGTCGTTGTAAGATTTATAATAATATTTTTTTGTATAAAAATATTAAAATTAAAATTTTATTTTTCAAATAATTAAATCTAGCCGTCTAGTTGGTAAATTTAATTAAGTGCAAACAGATCTCTTATTATAATCAACACCAAAATTACTATATATATATATATAGGATAAGGCTCTGGAACGAACGGTTCGTTTACGAACATATGTAGGGCCAAGTGTTGAAGGTTGTTGATTGGCCCAATTATTTACCATCATATATTCGTAATTAGTGTTAAATATTCTCATCCAATCAACAACCTTCAACACTTGGCCCTACATATGTTCGTAAACGAACTGTTCGTTCCAGAGTCCTATCCTATATATATATATATATATCCAGTGATATGTACACGACTACACCGACACCGTGTGGTCGACTTTTGGAGCATTCCGAGGAAAAAGGAGGGAGGAGGAGAGGAGGGTTAAGAAAACTGAAGTACTTTTGTTAAACTCCAATAGTAATTAATTTCAGTAATATATACACATATATATACATATCTGATTAGCATACAAATATGAAAGATGATCTTAACCATTTAACAAATTAAATACTATACATTATCATAAAAATTACTATCGATATTGTTTATTTATTTATTTTTTACTCATTTGGGTCTTCTAGCCATATGTTTTCAAATTAATTGCAACAACACTTGACTGAAGTTATCCACAAGAAAACTAATGAAGACATGCATACATTCAATATATTCGCCCAAAATTAAAATTCCGAGATTTGTAGTATATATTGAAACTTGGAAGGTTGAAATTTATTTAATTTTGACTTACAGGTACAACCTTGAATTCCCGGATATTTATTTGCAAAACTTTATATTTTGTATGCATGCAATTTGCAATAATAATTTCTTTCCACCCCCGACTTTATTAACGGACAAAGTAACTAAAACACAAAATAAGAAAGGTTGTGTGAGAGAATGTTTGATAACAAAATAAAGGTATTTTTTTAAAAAATAGAACTATTAAAAATTATATAAAATGTTCAAATATTCATTCTTTATTTAATCCGTCGATCAATGGGCCGGGGGCTACCCATGCATACAAACAAATATAAATAAAGTGATAAATAAGCGGGAAGCAGAAAAACATTTACAAAAAAAGCCCAAAAAACTATAAGCTGAAAATGGAAAGCAACCAGCTCTAGGAGGACCATCTCCTATATAATCTCATATTCTCTCAACATCTTGGATATATATATATATATATATAATTTTCCTTACAAGTAGTTATATTAAATTGTGGGAGCAATGAATATATCCCCTCAATCATCAAGTCTTTCTCAAATGACTGTTAATATAGATGAAGTTCATGTCCCTAGTAGATAATTAATTGGATGGCTTAATAATTAGAAAGCCACCTCTTTTATTCTTTAATTTCGTTTGCGTCTTAAGAAAACTGTAGTCCTCTTACTTGGATCAAAATGGATAGAAGAAAGTTTCTGTAGAATACTTCTTGTTATAAAGAAATTAAGAAATCTTTATCGGGGAGGGGGAGGGGGAGGGGGGCAATGAAAGCTTTGTAAGGGGGTAAGCACGCAGAGTCGGTCATTGACAAGTACAACACACCTAAGTCAAATACAAAGGGGGGGGGGGGTGTTTTTAATTAAATGGATGATCACATTCTAATATTTTAATTTTTTTTCTCAAACATTGACTAGAATTGTACGCTAAAATGATAATGCTCAACCAACTAAAAACTGGAGTAAAAGTAATGTCTTGTTAGGAACTTCATGCCGTCGTTTTATAGCCTAAAAATAAAAATGTTTCATGGAGAAAAAAAGAATCACTTGGTCACCACAACCAATTCGTCTCGGTCAAAATCGTTGCTTTCACAAAAAATGTGAAGTTTTCCTTTCATGAGATCATTTGAAAGAACAAAAGTTATAATACAATGGAAGATGACAATAAAAATTACAGAGGAGGGGGACGGGTAACTAATAACTATACTCCACTTATTTCCTCTTGTGTTTATAATTTCAGTACTTGCAAGGCATTTAACTCACATATTCTGTAACGGATTCCATTGGAGATGTAGGGGTATCCAACCTTGTAAGTACTTCAGGTATTCCAGCAGTGTCTCTTATTATCTGCATCCAAGATCAGCAGCAGATGTAACAAGATTCAACTAGTAATGCCAAATGAGGGCTACAATCACAGTTTATTAAAGATTATACAATTGGAAATCCCCTGTAGCTATATGGGTAAGCTTACAGTACAGAAGTACATTCCTCACAAGTTCCTCACGGTTCAAACCCTCGACATGATATCAAAATAAAAATGCATAACGCTGAGGGTCCCTAATCGACGCGTCATTATTACACTGGTTGCTCAATAATTCACATAAATGACATGATCTACCACTAGATGTTGTCGGCCAATGTAACAATGGCAGATCAATTTGAGACCCCTATCACTACTCATCATAACACTCGTTAACCTCGATACATCCCTTTTCCTTTTCTTTTATCAAATTTACTTTGTTCTATGCTTTCCTTGCATTGATAGAACTATGATGTCAGAAAGTGATAATACCCTTCTTTCCCGGATAGAGGGAGTATTTGAATTACGACAAAGGAGAAATAACTTGCATATAGTGAAAATTGACTATAACCTCACCAGATGGAGAAACTGCTTTGTTTCTTTAACACAATAGTCGAGGCTGTCAACATGCATCAAGGAAGAATCAACACTATGACGGCCACAAGATCAGATGGTGAAAGGAAAGAGATGCCTCTTCATGCAAGAGGCATCACACTAACTGAACAATTTGACTCAAAGTTTAATCAGTGGCAGGGGCAAACAGTGTTGGGATCTCAACAAAGAAGAGAGGTTTCAGGAAAACTGCCTGTCTTTGACTTTATCTAGAAAGTGTACTATAAATATTCTCAAGAACACAATACAAGATGCAAAAGATAGCAGGCAGGATTAAGCATAATATGCTTTTGCAGAACAATTGAAATAGTTGTTCTGTTTTCCATGAGAAAAAAAGTCATTTTAGAACGTCTAAGATAATACTCCCTCCGTTCCAAAACAAAATATCTTTATTGACTTTTTGAAGTCAACTTAACACATTTTCAAACTCAAAATTCACATGAATTTTATTAATTTTAGTCGATACAAATATACAATGATAACTATCATAAACTATCTAAAAAGTACTACTCATTGTAAGATTTATTGTTTCGTAGTTGTTAAAGAATCATCTCAATTTTGAGCTTGAAAAATGTCTCAAATTGTCAAAAGTCAATAATGATCATATAAATTGGAACGGATGAATTATTATCTAAAAAATGAATAGGTATAACATGGTCAGGCTGTAAAAGCAGGAACATGGAACACGGGGTAAAATGAATTGAGCATGATAAGCTATGACATGAGATGAGGCAAAATGAGAGAGAAATTTCAGCAGATACTAATATATAAATAAAGATAAAGGTTTGTATGAGCATGACCAATGATGCTCCACTCTTTCCATCTGTAACAATTTTATGCCAATATATGGACTAGTCTGTCCCTTCTTAAAGAAACAACAGGATGATTTTATTTACATATGGTTGTCATCACACAGACCCCATAAATAAAATGCAGCTATTCACTTAAGAACAATAAGAGTCACTACAATAATTGGGTCATATGGCTACTGACTAATGTTTGCATCCTGACAAACGGTCTTGGAAAGAGCAATTCTATTAAGATTATATTGCTATCTACTTATGCAGCGCTATCGTCCAAATAAGAAACTGAAGGGAAACAGATAATTTAAAAAGTGAGTCGATAGTTTATTGTATAAAAAAGTGATAAAAAAAACTTACTAAAATCTCTTCATCAAGATAAGATATCATGAAGAGTCTTTGAAAAGTCCCACCTAAAGTCATAAGAGAACAAACTTAGAACGGAATCACAGCAAGAACTGTACTGTACAAGGAAAAGAAAAGACAAGGCAACAGATAAGTATCTACGTGGTGATTTCTGAGGGGGGAAATGAAGGTATGCATTAGATTTTTTATAAATAAAAAATTTGGGTGCGTGTGTGTGTGTGGATGGGAGGGAATAAATCCAAACCATTTTACTTTGGTGGTTGTCTAAATCCACAGCCAGGATGGAGAAGTCTATATTCTTCTTTGTGGATAGACAAAATAAATCATGAGAATGGACAGAAAGAAGTGGAAACTGAATAAAATAGCTAAATGTGTGATTAGGAGCCAAACCAAAAACAAGTTAAAACAGTCCATTACTTGAATCAAGGATATTGGCATTGATGATTTTGTATACGTTTAAAAATATATAGGCAAAAGATAATCCGATCAAATGCAAACATAGAGGTAATGTTGTCAAAGTTGATGGCAATATGGAAGAATGTCATTTAGTATTGCTTGCTTAATGTTTACAATGATGACGGCAGTTGACTACATCATTGGATAAAAGTGATTTGACTAACATTGACAGAACTACAAGGAGAAGAATTAACAGTGGAAAAGCTATAATAACTAACGATTACGGAGATATATGCTAGATAAATGTTCAAAGCAAATGAATTCATGTACCAGCCCTAAGAGTTTAATATTGATGGTTTGTTGAGTTGACCCAAGGTGAATGTAAATATTTTCCACAAAATAACTTCAGAGATCAGCACAATTTCTAGAAACCTCAACGTGGAATTTAACCAGAGTAATTTCAACTTCAAGTAAGATCATTTGCAACTACAAATTGAATGACCAAAAATATGGCGCACTAGGCATAACGTGATAGGATCAGGCTTAACATTGGCATCAGTAACTAAAAGAAACGTGAAATGCTTTATCACCAAAGAAGAGAAAAGGACACCACAAGGAATTACAGAGTTTAAAGACTATGCAGCACCAGTAAAATGTTATGTTGCAAAGAGCAAAGATCCCTAAAACTGGAGCACTGACAAACATTAATCAAAAGCTTTAAAGTGTCAGATTTTGTATCCCCCATGGGATACTTTTACTAATGTTACTTAAATCTAAAGATTCAGAAATGTTAATGCTCAATAAACATAATGACATAGTTTAAATATATCAATAAGATGCTCACTGAGAGGAACTTTAAGCCCATTGGTAACAGCATCTTTTATTGGAACAGGAAGTTGTTGCACCGTGGTAGCAGCCTGACTAAAAGCACCTCTTAGCTGTTCAGGTATAGCAGCTTCATCAACCGTAGGAGTTTCAAGTACCCCTTCAGCATATTCTTCTTTCATTCGAAGTGGTCCCTCAACAGATAACTTGGTGAACAAAATGAATTTGCTTTCTATCTGCATTTTACAAGTAAGCACTCAAATTCTGCTAAAATTTGCTACCAGAAATGTCATAATTACTTACAGCAGGAACTATAGTGAAAATAACAGGCAGTTACATTTACTGTAGTATGATTATTACATCATTTTTTTTTTAACAAATTGCTTAAAACTCAAGATTTACAATTTTTTCCAAAAGATTGCAGAACTCTTCTTTTTCTCCCCATGTACCAAACAATGCAAAGTGACATGCTTTCTGCCTTTCCCTCACATTTTACCTAGAAACACGATGGAAAGACACCTTAAAGACCAGCCATCAGAATCCTATCGTTTTCTTCTTTTGCATTGTTGAGAAATCAAAACACACGGACACAACTGTATAAAGAACAAAATAAAGGGACAAAAGATTTACGAGGAAAAAAAAAGTGCAAAAAATCATAGGGAGAGATCTGAGAATTTCACTATTAAAAATATAAGAGGTTACAACAGGGAGTCGTTGTCTCTAAAAACTGTCACACTATGAGATATTCTCACTACCTTACTGAGTTATTTCTCATTGATGCTATGCTTCAAGCTTCAACAGAGTGCTTTTTTTATAAGGGGGGGGGGGGGGGGGCAGTCGAGTATGGCTTTAATGCTTGAACCAATTCTTCAACCTCATAACTATTTCGAAGATAGTGGCTACCACTTCAATAATATTGGTCAAGCATTTTAGCAATACTCGGTGCCCCTCCTATAAAAGGAGGAATCTGCAGAAACTTGAAGCAGTGCATCAAGTGAAAAGTAACTCACCAAGGTAGTGAGAATAGCTCAGAGTGTGTGAGAGTTTTGTAGAGTAATCTCTCAGTTAGAGTGACAGTGAGTCCTACTGCAATTTTCCTATATTTGGCATGGTAAATTTCTTTATCTCTCCCCTAGATATTCCGAGTTGGGATTCCCATGAAAATTGTCTCTTTATTTTGTTCTTTACACAAAATTTAGATTCAAAAGAAAACTTTGATATTGGTTGAAGATAATTAGAAATGGAACGAGTGTTAAATTGAGAAAAACAAAAACCCTCTGACATAAACAGTTATTAACACCAGATATTAGCACGATGCAAGTCTCTCAGAAATTTTACCGAGTTCAGTAATTTCAATTGTGCAGTAATCTTTGAATTGCCATCCTTTATCAACACATCCATCTTTGATAAATTTGCAAATGATGAAGGAAATCTCCTGCAACGATTTGAAGTTAGGGATAACACATTTTGCTGCCATTTAATACAACTAAGTTTCTATTAAGGTCATGTTTGGCTTTCAGGACCATATTACAACCTTAATGAAGTATTTACCTGAAGGTACATGTGGAGACTTTGGAGGAACTATAACCTTTTTTCTTTACTTTTCTTATTCAGGGCCTCCAAGCCGGCTTGAAAAATAAGACACTGATGCTACTTAAACTGGAAATTTGGTCTTCTGTAACGTCTTAAAGAGGCTATCCTGTGTTTCACAACTGACTCAATGATTTGATTGAATGCGAACTTAGTAAAAACTTTAATCTCTTGGTCCTTGTTACTATGCCAATTTCTTGAGGGAGTACTTCAACTTATTTCCCCCTTCAGGCATTTAAAACAACAGTCCAATGTTGTTCAAATTAGAGGTAAAACAGTTTGGCCGAGGCAGGAGCAAGCTCTCAAAAGTGTTTAGACTTTTGAGGTCATTTCCCCTTCTTGAGTGTACTTTATGTTTCTTCTCTATCTCTTCTTCTTGTTAATTGTTTATTTCTGCAAATTAATTACCACCCAAATTGGTCTTCGCATGTGAAGTTGAAGCTTAATCTACAAGGTTGATCTAAGACTTATCAGCTTAAGCTTTTTAGTCAAGTAGGTTCAACTACTTATGGGGTCCCCAGACTCCCCAACAGATCAGAAGTAAAAATTTACAGCACTTACTCAAATATAAATTTAGCAGCAAATAATCCTGGGCTTCCTGTTCCAAGCCACTCAAAATTCCACCGCCCTTCCAAAAAGGGAGACCTGAACAGTGAAAACACAAATTACCATCTTATATATGAGATTAAACTTGAAGAAAAACTTTGTCCAACTAAGATCCTACGTTGTTGGCCGAGGTGTCGGATTAAGTCTCTCGAGACCTACTATCCTCTCGTTTACATCAATCCGCTGGATATCTGTCGTCTTTCCAGTGACTAATGCCTCAAAACCGCCAGCATCTTTGAACTGAAGTATACCATCCATAAGTATAATAATGTAAAGATTACGGAAATAGAACCGTAAATATTAGAATTAATGGATCGATAAACTAAGAATACTGCAGTAACTGCATGTGAACGGAACAAAAAGTTCATTCCCTTCTGAAAATTTATCATGTATGAGCAGAAATCACAATAGAGATCTCCAATCAAGTGAACATAAAATAAAGAACTACCACATAAGAAACCTGTAAAAGTAAGGGCCTTTGGTGCTTAGAAGGGAAAACGAGAAGCAATAAACACGTTTTCTAGTTATATGAAATTTTATGTACTCCTCAATTGGAAAAAAAAGCATGAAACACACTAACAAATCGTAGATTCTACTAAGCAACTCCTTGAACTTCAAAATATATATATCGTTCACTAATGTATGTCATCTTAAAGCTTGAAACTTGTTCCGTAGATCATAACTTAAAATGCAAGCTTTTCATTGAAACAAGGTGAAACTACATAACTTCATTCTATTTATGACATGCATGCCTGTAGGATAGGTACTCAAGTTCAAAATGTACCATATCAATGAGCTAAGAATTAAGATCAACACAAAGTTGAAGCGATTAGATAATAACACTTAACATGACTTTTTTCTACATTAAAAAATTAAAAGTTCATTCCCATTTAGTAGATACAACAAACTTTTTTGAAGATTTTGCTAAATAGTTTTAAACTAGGCAGCTAGGCTAGAAGATTATATTAATTAGAGAAATAGATATCAGACTGAGTACTTTGTGGGACCCAGTCCATATTAGGGGCACATACATCAAAACCACTCACTACTCACTAGTGCGTAAACAAAGAAGCGTATGGACCACTCAAAGAAGAACACACGACCGGGAGCCACGTGATCTTAGATGACACATAGACCACTAGGATAATGACACATGTCCAAATTGACGGATTGACATAACATGGCTTCTCAGATGCCTGGGTACTCGAAATTAACAGGGATCTTGGAATTCTTGAGAAACAGAGTGGAAATTGAAACACTGAACATCTTTGGGCTACAAGCAGAAGACTCAAATGATATGGGATCATTGATTAAGGTATTCCATTGGTGGTGGAGAAGATAGGATTGAGAGGAGGGACTAAACACTTCGTCTTTTCCTCTCGTCCGAGAATGACCAATGAGAGCACATGGAGCCCATTTGGGCACGTGAACCACACATGATCTAAGGGTCCCAATTTTATAAGTACTCTCATTAATGACATTATAAGTAAGAACTTTTTGTTACAAGACTTATTATTCTTTGATACTTTCCAGAGTTAGGAGAACTATGGCAATACTAGTTAAGACATTCTTGCATGTTTCCTCCTATTTTTCGGACTTAATCCAAAGATCCAATTCTTCTACAGTTTCTCGCCTACTCTTTTACATAAATTAGAAACCCTAATTGTAACTCTAGATCTACAACTTTCAAAAGAGATATCATATGGTTGTATACAATATTCTAAAGGTGGACCTAGGTGGCGAAGGGGGCGCCTAGTGCCTAAGCATTTATCCAAACGATTTTATTTCTTAGTTTTATAACTATACAAAGCATGTATTATATGTGAAGATCCTTAATTAACCTGAAAATTTATCAAGAAAACAATGCAATACTAAAATATAAAAAATTAACTTTGTTGGGTAACAAAGCACAATATCGGTACTTTAGACCCCAGAGCACCTAAGCGGATTAGGGTCAATTTGAGGCAGTTGGGTGCAACCGATTAAGCCTAGGCAGGTGCCTAGAAGGATTTATAGAACACTGGTTGTATAAGATTCAATCCCAAAGTAAGGACATTATATACTTTTAAGTGTAAATCTTAGCAATGACTCAGAATTGGAATTACTAGAAACATTACATTCACAAAATTATAGCACATTAAAGATATTTTTAAACAAAAAAAAAGAGAAGAAAAAAAAATAGAACAACTTCAACATCTTGTTTCTCTCCACTACACCGAACAAGCTATTAGTTAATTTGTTCCAAAAAAATATATTAACCAATGTATATACACACTCACTCATTCTCTAACACACACATAATATGTACAGATTGAGTTAAGCTGCATTTTTAACATCCACTAACTAACTAATAAAAACAATTTTTCAACTAAATATACAATTTTATGGACCAAAATTGGTGCAAAAAAAAATATAAATTAATTAATTAATAGCTATTACATATTCAAATGTGAGAAGAAGTAATAAGACCGAGAGAATTACAGCGAGAAGAAGCGATTCTTTAGCAGAGAGTCTCTCCATTTCCTTGGCATAAGTCGCGGATGCCCCTTGAACAGCCTGCTGTACCATTGCTCTGCAAAGTCTATACTTGTCCATGTTCCGACCAATTTTCTTTCCATTGTAGATTTTCTGACCATTTTCCTGGAAAATAGTGAGGGAAAGTACGGAGGAAGTAGTATAATAAGAAATAGAAGAAGAGAAGGAACATAACCCA
This sequence comes from Panax stipuleanatus, assembly GCA_020205555.1. Taxonomy (NCBI): domain Eukaryota; kingdom Viridiplantae; phylum Streptophyta; class Magnoliopsida; order Apiales; family Araliaceae; genus Panax; species Panax stipuleanatus. The sequence continues at coordinate 140,640,490 of CM035122.1, read as the reverse complement.
GAAAATGTTGGCACTAAGCCTTGAACTGAACAAGCCATTGATTGAATCACAAATATATTGAAGTGTTTAGATCTTTAAATCGAAGAAAGATAATCCCTAAATTTCTGGTTGTAAACGAGGATGACCATGGAAACTGAATTAGTTATTTGTCTGTTTGTTCCTAAAGGTCGGTAGCAGAGAGAAAGAGAAAGAGAAAGAAGGTCGACAGTTGTCGGGCCAATTTTGTCAAAAGAAAAACTAGTACTACTACTACTCATTACTGATTCAGATATTTAGGGAGCCTGGAGAGAAGATAGGTGGCTTTGCCGAGGCAATTTCGTCCAGAAATATTTTCCAGATACTAAAAAAATTAGGAAATTGATATTTTCATTTTTTACTTTTTATTTTTTATTTTTTATTTTTTAATCTTCAAAATTTATTTTGGTACATCGCATCCATTATTATTTTCATTCCAACTCTTTTCTGTCAATAATTTTTGTAACAATACTACTATCACATAAAAAAATTTACATAATATTCACATACATACATGTATATTCTCGCGTGACATGTGGAACCTGTAATATATATGTATATGTATGTGAGTATTATGTGAGATTATTTATATAATAGTAACATTATTTTAATTTTTGCTACTGATTTATTAAATTTATATAAAACAATAGTGTGCTGTGAAATTTTTAATTTTTAAGTCAGTCTCTCCACCTCATCGGATAGTCTTATTTTATTTTTGGGTTATCTTAACATGTGCCCTAAGGGCACATACTAAATATAAAGTTCAAGAGAATATTCTCTTATTTCTGCATTTGCACCAAGTTTAAGGGAATATACACACAATTCAAAGAGAATATTCTCTTAAACTGAATGCTTAGCATGTGCCCTTAGGGCATATGTTAAGAAATTCTTTTATTTTTAAGTCAAAATTGAAAAGAGGATTGTACATTTTCAGATTTTTGGGTATCGAAGTGTGAATGTATCAAAACTTGAGGGTCAAACTTGCACTTCACCCTTAATTCGCAAAAGAATATTAAGCCTTCCATTATTTGTCGGGGTCTAACCCTTTTTCAGACTTTCAGTGTTTCCCGCCATGGCAGCCATGGAAGTAGACGCAGTGAACCTCCAAAGAAAGCAATCCCTTTATCAATCCATGGTATAATCCCCAATTTTTAGAGATTTTCTTTCATATTATTCAACTGTCTGTTTTGTTTTAGGTTTCTTTGAATTGCAATTTTTTTTCCTGTAATTTGTTTTAATCTGACTATTTTCATTTTCGTTTTTTGGGTTTAATTTGGTAAGGATGAGGGATTTGAGATACAGAAGGAGATGTATAGAGGCCAACAGTACAGTCAGATATACTTTGCTCGGCTCCACCTGATGAGAACTCTCATGTACTCTCTCATTCCTAATTGGAAACCCCACTTGCCCGGTATAGCTCTCCCTAATATTTTAACAATTTATTTTCAAGTCCGCATTTTTATACTGTGGAAGTATTTCTCTTCTTCTTTATTTTCAATTTTATATTTTTTAAACATTCATTGTTGGGTACTTTGAGCTCTTTATTGTTAGGAGATTCCAATAGATCCTTTTTATATTTAATTTAGAAGTTTCAGTTGAAATCAAGTTAATTGGATGCTTTTTAGAGGAAAGTTGAGAATTTAGTTTTAGGTAATTTATTCACAACTATAGTTAGTATCCGGTGGATATTTTGGTTCACTAGTTCATGTATGGGTTTAATGATTCCTAGTGTTCTTGTTTGTGAATAAAAAGTTTGGTGTTTTTAGTTTGTATTTTCATACCTTTCCTGGAAGCCTTAGGGTCAAGAAAATGCGTCTAAGAGGTCATATAGCTCTATAATGTACATAATTATGTGGGTTTTTGTGCTACTATTTATACATAATTGATTGTTCATAAGTAAAAGAAAATATACAGTTGACACTTGGTTTAGGGCAGATTTGAGAAAGACAGGGTTTAAAAACATTAAGAGGCATTTTGCGGTGCAGGTGCTGTGACAAAATCTTAGGTTGTTTGTTGACTGGAGCAGAAATTTGTTAAGTACATTTTGATGAACCTTGGGTGATGTGGTTAAAGGGTTGACTAGATTTTTTGTTCAAGACTTTCCTAGAAAAAGTGGGACACAATCAAATTGAACGTGTAATCTGCTAAGTTCCCACCTTCTCTCCTGTAAGATTTTCTGTTTTCATTTTTCTGGGTACTTTTTAGTTTTTTCAGATGTCATGTATTGGGAGTAACGAATTGGCGCTCGCAATTATGTAGTAATAGGGGCAGGGATTTAGCAGCAATTAATAAATTGAGTTCTATCATGTGTCGAAAAAAATAAATCTAATGACACTATTATACTGCAGTTTGTACAGTATTGGGACTGGAAGAAGGCAAGGAGTGCATTATTGTTGGAACCCTTTACAAGAACATGAAGCTCAAACCTTGCGTTCTTGACGAGTACTCTAAGGAGGTATTAATGTTGGTTAACAAGATTCTATATTTCTTCCATTTTGTTTAGTTTCTGGCTATGATGGCAAGTTATTGAATTTTTCTCTTTTTTCTTTTCTAAACATACAGAGATCAGCAACCCCGCTTGTAAAACCTCACAATTTTGTGCACTCAGATGATTACTTGGTTCTTGAAGACGAGAGTGGAAGAGTTAAACTCCGTGGCACTGTGCTCTCACCTTCTGTATACGTAACAGGTCTGTATCATGATATCTTGATAAAGTAGGAAATCAATATCTCCATTTGGACACATGTTTCTAACTCATGGAAAGTAGCAGATTTTTTTGGGTCAGCTAGCAAATGTGTGAGGCTTATTATATATGGTGCAGTTGTCCGTCCTTATATTCAAGTATATATTGGGAGGGGGGGGAAACAGATTTGCAAAAACCCAATAAACAGAATGTGTGGAAATATCAAATTGCAATGTAATACATGTGTGTATCAGGAAGAAGTAACACGACATGAAAATATCAGTGTGGGTTGGTTTCAATGGGGCAGTCTTGTTGGTGGTCATGGAGAGCAGTGGCAGAGGTGGGATCTGGTGGTGGTCTTGGGAATCAAGGTTGTTTTTTTGTTTCTTGTAGGGGTTGCGGACAAAGAAAATAATGGTTTAAAATGATAGATTCCACGGCACGCTTGCGTAAGGTGGTCGTCTCCTGGATCGTTTCTAGCAAAGTCATAAGGTGGAACGTTCACGACGCTTCAACCCTTTGTCTATATAGAAACGAGAACCTTGATACAATCGCTTGTGCAAGGAAGTCTGGGTTGAATGAACACTAATGACACATAAACTCCATACTTATATGAAGCAGTAACCTCAGTAAAATCGACAATTGATACGGAAGAAGGCGTCACACACAACTATGAATTGTTGTATAATAAGTCAAAATTAAATCTCATAGAAAAACTAAGAATAACTTAGGGATTTTTCAAAGAACCAAAAGAAGAGAATAATCTCACAAGAATTTTATTAATTTGAATTGTATATATTACATAAGTCATGTATCCTATTTATACTAATAACAATAAACCCTAGTCCTATAAGGAATAACAAATCAAATTGAAAACAAAATCCTAGCTAACAAATTAATTTGGAAATCAAATCTTATCTAACAAACTTCCTAGTTACATTAGAATTGTAAAAGATTCTTAAAATATTGCATAAGATCTGAAAAATGCGTAAAAACTTGTTGCCTTGAAATCCGTGCATGACGCGACAACGCCAAGATTGGTCTGGGAAACGGCGCAGTAGCGCCAGACCTCAAAGAGCGTTATGCGTCTGCTGTTGTGGCGCGGCAGCGCCGGGTTGGCAGAAACTCCCATTTTATTTCTTGATGTTTTGTTAAGTCTCAAATGTGATTCGTTGCTCTCCTTTCACTTCCTCCACCAAACTTAAATCTTTGTGTGGACCAAATTAATGGGCTTAGAAACATATCCCATAACGAATGTCTTGTCATGTGACTTGAATCCTTTGCCTTTATTTCGTACATTTCAAACTTGTGTTGTCGGCCTTTAGCTTGTAATCTCTTTTCCATTCTTGGACCTCCACAATGTCACGTGATTGCTAATCCCTCCACGAATTGAAACATATCTTTGTAGAGAATTAAATGACATGAACAAACATGGGTTTGATAACTTGGCTTGCATTGATTTGGTCTTACTAAATGTATTATATCTAGAAATCTCAAATCATCTAATTTATCATTCACTCACGATTCACTTGAATTAAGCTCCATTTTAAGTAACCTTGAACAAATCTCAGCCCAATTACTCAAGATCATTTGATGAACCCCTGGAATTTGAGTTGAGTAATGAATGTTTGATGCGAGCCTGATCAGGATGCTATCATAAAATATGTTTTTAGTTATGCCAATGGGTCCTACCCCCAACTCTAACTGAGAAGTTGAGTCCTTTCTTTTTCAGAAAAAGAATAGAATAAAGAGTCTATAACATGTATTGATCAGAGGATCATTGGTCAAATTTTACCACAATGGAATTAACCTTCACTTAATTTTTCTTCAGGGAATATAATTTGATAACCTTAGTTTAACATCCTATGATCAAATCTAAAACCTAGCTTTAGGTGACATAATGCCCCCCCCCCCCCCGACACTCCCCCGGGGAAACTCTTAATATGACCATCTATCCGTTGGTAGAGCAAATTGTGAAGAATAGAAGAAAGTGGCTACATAGAATATTTAGGTGAGAAATGTAGCTAAATTGCTACTAACCTAGTTTACATTGTTTGTGGCAACGAACTTGTTCTATGATTTGTATCAGATGATGTTTCATGAAACGTTGTGAGACTGTGTTGTTTTAGTCAATTAGCATGACATCTTCTTTCCCTGTATATGTCACAATTGCAAATAGTAACCCAGCAAAGCAATATTTTGAACCATGATGTAGCAGCCTTGATTATCTTGCTGGATTTAGTAGCGTAACAATTCAAATTGTTTTAGCATAACAAGCTCCATGCATTTCTGGTTTTATGTGATACATTTGGCAGGGATTGTGGTTGCCTTGCATGGAAAAGAAACTGGTGCTGGAGATTTTTTTGTTGAGGATATCCTTGAGGCTGGGTTACCACCGCAGTTAGAGCTACCACATAAATCGGGTATTGTAGAAATACTAAACATTTATGTCTTCTCACTGACAACTGTTCCCTGAGCAATCACCAATTGAATAAATTTGCATGTTTATTAATAAGCATCATGCCTAATAATTTATATGGATGGTACATGCTTTCTACTCCATTGAGATAATTGTGTGGCTGTTTATGTTACACGGACTCTTCACTTTGCCCTAAAGTACCTATGTCTGACACTCGACACTCTGACAAAGGGTATGGCTACTGGACACTTCATTTTAGTGTAAAAAAATGACGAAATTGAGTAATACCTTTGTCTGCACTCCATCTGAGTACGTGTAACATAGGTGATTGTACCATTGGATGGTATTTAAGTGACTGCAGATGGATGTCACAATTGTTCGAAATGTAATCCGATCTTTTAAATATGTGGTAAAATTTTATTAGTACATGATAAAAACAATTATTTTTTAAAACCAAAGCAGTAATTAATAATATAAAAGTAAAAAAATGTAATCTTGAAAACAGAGTTTAAATTTACAACCTGACATGAGATGTATAGGTTACCGGCCCAAGGTAATGCACATGAAGATCTGAGTGAAGGTACATGGCTTGTTCTAAAATCTTAATTCCCTAAATAAAACTACTAAATTTCTAATATAATAAACACAGCTGAATTTGATAAAACTTCCATTTTGAACTTTTTGGGCTTCATCGGGATTGTTCAGCTAGCCATTTCAAAGTGTGAGGTATTCTAGTGTACCAAAATCCAATGATGAAGTCTTCAAAGGAGTGTCACTGGTGAATTGAGAGTTGGTACTATTTGCTATCATTTTCCTTGACATGATAATTATTATTTTATCGAGTTCTTTCACGCGTGGTCAATTTTTGGGAGTTGCCTAAAATTGTAAATCCCAACAGTATCTCGATCAGTGATTGTAAACTTTTTTTTAACTGCTTAATGTGACTGCGCAGGAGAAGACAAATATGTCGTTTTTGTATCGGGGTTGAATGTGGGAAGCAGCTCTTCTAACCCTCTCCAATTTCAGCTTCTTGTTGACTACATAACAGGACATCTTGGAGATGAGAAGGTTGATTCAGTTTTGTGCTGTATTTCTTTTCACCCCTTTTTTGCCTAATATTGATCTGTCTCTTATATTGCTTTACTGCTTATAATATATCAATCGATCAGGAACAAAGTATTGCAGCTCAAATAGTTCAAGTAGTGATTGCTGGTGATTCTGTTGAAGTACCTCATGGTCTTCTTAATGGTCAGGTAAACCTCTGAGCTCTCAGTTGTAAATTAACCTTTTTAACTGGCGTTATTGGTCTTTCTCCGAGATTGCTTGGTTTTAAACTATGAAGAATTAAAAGTTTGATTGGGCACTCTAATTTGTATCTCTTTCTTTCTTTTCTTCTCTTTCTTCTGGAAAGAATTTCAGATGCATATCTGAAGGTTCTTGTTAGTGGCACTTATATTCCGTGCATTTTTTGTATTAGTACTATATTGCTTAAGCTTCGAACTATAGCTGTATAGCAGTAACCTATCTCCTACTTTGCTATTGACTTATACTTTCCTTTCATTCCCATGGACATGATATATACCTGGAATACAGCATTGTAGGAACTAGCCCTGCCTCTGTTCCTAGTTACTCATCTAACTCTCAAAAGAAAAAAATTTATCTTTTTCCCGTTGGCAATAAAATATGAGATTAACTGTTCAGCATTTTGGGTATTATGGTTGACTTAATAAAATAATACAAATACAAGATAAATACAAATCATTACAAATGAAGAATAATTAAATAAAAGGGAATTATTAACTAATGTTAATTATTTAAAAACAATAAATCAAATTAATTAATCTCATCTTCTCCATTTAAAAACAATAGATCAATCCCTCTGTCTGTACCACCACCAGTCCACACTACAACTTCACCACCACCATCAAACTAAATTCTCCTTTTTCTTTTCTTCTATTTCTTATCCTTCTTCACAGTTCACACTATGAAATACAAATCTACCATTACTATCAAATAAAAGAGAATATGACGGTTAGATCTAAGAGAACACTGATAAAAAAGCATAAGTGTGAGGCTTCAAATCTGAGTGTCTCACTGTTTATTGATCTGGATTTATTCCTAGATCTGATTTCTTCATTTTTCTTTATATTGTCAATCTCATATCATCTTTCTCTCTATTGCCAACCCCAAAATTTGATTCTTTCTGTTTGCTATGTTTGTTGGCCTGAGGGCGGTGGTTGTGAGGTTGGTGTTGCTTCTGGGTGAATGGTTGGACTATGCAGTATTGGGTATTGACGGTGACAAGCGGCGTGCGGTGAAGGAGAGAGAATTTAGGGATAAAGAAAGAGAGGGAGAAAACTCAGTGGGGTCAAGTGCCCCCTGCCCCTTACTTAGATCCGTCCCTGTCCATTCCCCCATGGATGATTTTCAAGTTCAGCCTTGTTCACCATGCTGTCCCTCTATAATCACATCTCCATCACTACTCTAATATCAACTCATACAGTAATTCTTAAAATGAAATTATTCATAATTCCAAGTAAAAAAATAAAAAAAAGAATTTTAACATTATTGGTTTATCCATACTGAGCATAGCTTGCTTATGTTGTATGTTTCCATATCTAGGTTCAATATAAGTTCCCTGAACTATAGGCACGAGCATATGGTCTTTTATTAATAGCTGGCAATAATTTATTTCTCTCTATGGTGAATTTACTTGTGTGCAGAATTTGGCTTCCAAGGATCAATCTAGATTGTGTGAGCCAATCAAAGAGGTGGATATCTTGTTGACACAGGTAATTTCATCAATATTTTTCAACTTTGATATCAGCGTGAATCAAGATTTTAGTTATTTATTATTATGTGCAGATTGCTGCAAGTATACCTTTAGATATCATGCCAGGACCAAATGACCCTGCTAATTTTGCCTTGCCACAGCAGGTTTCACATCCTATAATCTATATTTCAGTGACGTATATTTCACATAACAGTTGATCTATGCATGATATCATTCTATTTTCCAGCCTCTACATAGATGCCTTTTCCCTGGGTCAGCATCCTATAACACTTTTAGATCCTGCACTAATCCTCATTTTTTTGAGCTTGATGGTGTCAGGTAATATACATAATTTGATTATAAACATTGCTCATAAATTATTACCAGAATTGGACTTATGGTTCCTTGGTGTTCATGTGGGCTTCAGATTTCTTGGAACCTCAGGTCAGAATATTGATGATCTTGAAAAATATTCTGAGGGGAAAGATAAACTTGCATTTTTGGAAAGGACACTGAAGTGGAGGCATTTAGCACCAACAGCACCGAATACCCTTGGTAGAACTTGTACATTGTATTATGTCTATTTATTCTTGTGCTTATCCTTTCAACTCTATATTGTATTTGTATTTCTTGGAACTTGTGTATACAATTAGCAGACCATTTTGTGTGAATTAATGTGGTGGGAGATATCACAACGAATCAATAGGTTCTTATATCGAAAGAATCATACTACATATGAAATCATTTGATTTTGTCTTATTGATGGTTACATTGACACACACAATATCCTTCTTTACAGGTTGTTATCCCTTCACTGATAGGGATCCTTTCTTTATGGAGAGCTGTCCCCATGTTTATTTTGTTGGCAATCAAGCTAAATTCGAGACCTGTTTGATAACGGGTACTTCCAATAAATATCAAGTTGTCCTTCATTAGTTTCCTTTTAACATTTATTTTGATAACAATATTAATAGTAAGGTTTTGAGTTCAGGATCAGAAGGGCAGGTGGTAAGACTCATTTGCATTCCGAAATTTAGTGAGACAGGCGTTGCTGTTGTGGTAAGCTCTTACTTTCTCTCTCTCATTTCCAAAAGTTGCTTGGAACTAGGACAGAGAAAAACCCACAACATGTATCTGGGGAGCTTTTGCCTACCCACCTCAGTTTCAAGAACAGATAAATGCATAAATAATAGATAAACATGAGAAAGCAACCTATTAAGCCTCTAAGAGTGTTAGCATAAGTTTGAGCACTACTAGTCTACTACTTCCTGCAAATAATGCCAATATGAAGGTCAGCACCTCCTCTAGCTCTTTAAGTATCCTCAGGGTCTAAGGCCCACTTTCTGCATATAACCTGAATTCATCAGTCTTGAGCCCATCCATTTGGAGATGCTCAGTTCAAAAGGTTTTAGCTTGGTTGCCATGAAGGTTGTGATTCTTAATGGAAATTTGGAGTTTGATTCTAGATAGGGGACCCACATTTGCAAGAGTGGCTCCTGAGTCAATGGGTTATGTTAATCTAAAAGTAAAGTTAGCCAGGGCCAGGGTGTAGGGATAATCCTATAATACCTTGTGCACAAAATTTCCGGAAGAAAAAGAGTCATGAAATGAGAATCCTAAAATTGATTCAATTGTGATGTGAATTTATTTTAATTTAAAACAGTTTTGTACTTAGTTTTACTTTTTAAGTAGTTTACAATATTAATTATTTCATTAAAATAAAAATAAAATAAATTCACTTCAATTTTGAATTTTAAATTTTGCAAATTGACTTGGAAAAAAGAACAAAATTAATGGGGCTCTTTTAGTGGAACAGAGGGAGTATATTGCATTTTCATTCTGATGATCAATCTGATAACTAATCTTATCTTATTTATTTGATTTTAATTTACTTCGAATGTCATTTCTATGCTTGTTATGCTGAGGTCCTTATTTTTAAAGTATGGATATATCTATTTTACATTAAAGTTGGTCGACGTCATAGATTTACAGATTGTTTTCTGTGTGTTTTGCCTTTGTTGAGCTGTGCTGGCATGCATATATGTTTTATTTTGTTGTTTCCTAGTATGTAATTTGTGTTTAAAATTTAAATAACAGAGTTGTTTTGAAGTACTGTATTAAATTTGGCCACTTATAATTCTCATGTATATGAGAATCATGGCAGCATTTCTACTTTATATGCAAATTTCTGTAGTTTTAAGTTAACTCGAGAATTTGTGATTATACTAAATTACTCTTCTATTTTTTAATAAAAAGAAATGTCTTTGCACTTGTGATTCACCTAGTTTAATATTGATGACAAGGGCTTGTTTGCTGACATTTTGTATACAAGCATTGAAGTTCTTTTATTCTGTTGTGTAGCTGAATATGAGAAATCTTGAATGTCATGCTCTCAGTTTTGGGATGCAGCTCAGCTCATAACTGCAAGGTATGAGATTCTGTTTATTTAGAGACGTATACTTACAAAGTTTACATAGTTTTTTGTTAGATTATAAATATTTTACGTACAGCATGTGTTGGCCACACCATTTACTGAGGAAGTTTGTCACCCCAAGTGAGTGTTCAAACTTAGCTCTAAAATTTGGACTTGGGCACAAGTATCTTTCGACTTTGTTTCTGAAGAATCACTCAAAAGAGACTGGCCAGAAGATGTTACCTTTGTTGAAGCTAAGCACATCCTTCTCTTAAATGTTTGATCAAGATCCAGTAGCGCGTCACTTGTCTATGTAGTTAGTGATTAATATATACGTTCGTCAACACTGATGCTTACCATCTTGTAACCATTACTGACAAGCTGATTCTTGTTTTCCCCGTCACCCTGTTATGTAAAAGTAAAATCTTCCGAACCATACAAGTAGCCTGTAATTACTTTTTACCCGTTTGTGGGGCCTTGTGTTGTCGCCCAACTTTGGTAGTTGCCCGATGAGGTGGAACCCCACTGCTGGACGTTATATATATATTTTCACAATCCACACGGTTCCCTCTCGAGAGTAAGGTGGCTGCTATATGAGAGGAGATCATGTGAAAATATTAAAAAACACTTGTGGAAAGTAGTGCTATCCTCGTATGAAATTTGTTTCTGAAGAATGGAATGCACTCTCAGGGTGTTTGAATTTTATCCGTCTCCTATACTATATTTAGATTGAGTTCAGGCATATTCACCACAGCTCTCCATATGTTCAAACTCTTATATGGGGTTTCACTTGTGCCCAAAGTCAGCATATATTGGTAGACCTTATGGTCTATGAAATACTGTAGCATTGATTGCACACTGACCTACAACTGCAAAACTATCTCAAGTTCTCAAGCTTGGAGGTCGAGGACCTCGAGGTATATAACATATATATATATATTTAGAGAGAGAGAGAGAGGAGAGAGAGAGTTTGTTTCAGCTTTTTCTTGACGGTCAGCTTCTGGTTTCTGAGAAGTCGATACAAGTGGTGGTTGTTTCAGCTTTTGGGTTCAAAAGCTATCAAAAGTTAGAAGTTGAATGAATATAAGTATCTTAATGCATACAAAAGCTGGAAGTTTGAATCACCTATTTAAGTGCTTCTCAAATCAACTTCTCAATTCTTACTAAAATTATATTATTTATTTATATTACATATTACAGTCCATTTCAAGGGTATACCGCTTTATTTTTACATACTATGCTCATCACTTTTAGCGACGGACCAGGCGACGGTTCGATACGTCGTTGTAGAACAGATAAACAGTTTATATGTTATGGGCCTTGTGGCGACGGTTCGATACGTCGTTAAAAGCTAAAACGACGATTCTCTAATATACGCGACGGATTGAACTGTCGTCCGATTCGTCGTTAAAGGTGATGAGCAAAGTATGATCAAGGATATGCCCTTATCTTTTTCACTACACATTATATAATATATATATATATATAAGTATTTATATTAATGTAATAATATTAATACTATATTTTTATATATTCTTAATAAAATTATAGTCTAGATTTCTCCCCAACTCCCCCCCCCCCCCCCCCCCCCTCCCCCACCCTTCCCTTAAAATTGAAATATAACAATATAATTTATTTTAAAAAAATAAAATTTTATTCACATAAATAAATTTGTGTCCGCATCAAGGGAGTTGCATCTCCTTTTGGGAGTTGCATCGTTATCATTATCTAGTCAGAAGCAGGAACATGGGAGGCGCCTATTAACTGACAAAATAAATAAATAAATCTAATTTTAAACCACCTAATGAATGAATAAATAAAAAGCTTAGTACCAAAATAATTGGTTCTGTTCTTTCCCAACGGCTATAATACCAGTCCTAAAATACAAATAATTCCCCACCATCACTCTCCCCAACGGTTCATTTCCTACATAATACGGCAGCTCAGACAAATTCCCCCCAACCAATATATCCATTTCCACCCCATTGCAATATCACATTCTCTCTCCAAAAATATCATCTTTCTCTCTCTAAAAATGGAGATTGATTCAGCTGCTAGAGTTCAGCACCTAACGAAAGCAACTTCAGACGAACTGCTGAGTAAATTTGCTGAAGTGGGTTCTGAGTCTGATAAAAATAATAAACCCACCGATGTTAAGGAATTGCGCTTGTCAAAACGCCAGAAAAGAAGCAGAACAAACCCTGATGCCGGCGGCAATTGTGAGAGTCCATCAAATTGTGGTGCCAGTTTAGCCGAGAGGAAATCACTTCTTCCTCCCTCAAGTCGGAGATCGGCGGCACTGATTCGCCAACTTGGAATTGGGAGGGCCAAGCTCAGGGCAAGGAATCTCAGAAACAAGTCCATTTTTGGAACAATTGAGAAGGTCAGTTAACGTATACCTTAATACTCCATTCTTCCCGAACTATAAGATTCAAACTCAATAATAAGAGATATTTTCAAATTCATAATTGATTCATCATTCATCTAACTTTTGAAAATGAAAAACTTGTAATTGGTACTAACTTTTAGATAGTTATACAATTTTCAAAATTATAGCCGGAATAAAATGAGTTCATATCAATTTTGAGTTCTCAAATTGACTTCAAAATGTATCCTATATTAGTGGGCACTCCAACTATTTGATTTTTTGATTGATTGAAAATTGTTCAGTGCATATGATAGTAATAGGTTGCAAAGTAAACTATAAATAATTAATTTATACTTGATCATGTTTGGTGGTTGAAAGTTGAAACTTAATTACATCAAAGAGTGTAAGGGATAAGTATATAAACGTACATGAGGTGGATTATTTCAGCGCGCTTAGAGCCAAAATAAATGTTTAGGTGTATTTGGAACCAATCTACCTGCTTTCTGCTTAGCCACGAAAAAGCAGTGGGCATGTAGAGGCTTTAGAGCGGTGAGACAAGAAGAGGGCAAAATCTGTCAGGCTGTATTACTCTATCTTTGGATAAGTAAGTGACAAGAAAAGAAAATATTAGTTAGGACAGAAAGAACAAGAAAATAACTGAAAGGAGGATAGTGGTAACTTTAATCTTGTGGAAAATGGAGGGGAAGAAATGGAAAAAGATTATGTTGTTTTTAGATAAGATGAAGATAGAAAAAGAAAGGAGAGAATACAGTACTTTATTTTGTGAGTATAAAGGAAAAAATGTTAGTACAAGTATGATGGTAAATTGAAAATCATCAACTACGCTTTCTTTTCACTGCTAATGCTATACGTTTGAGGAAAGAGAAAAATGAAAAAGAGTGTTTCAGGGGACTTATAAATCTAGTTTCCACTTCTCCTCTATCTTTCATATGATCAAATTTAAGTTTTAGAACCCTCAAACCTTTTTTATCCTTCCAATTCCCTCAATCCACGAACCATGTAAGTGATTGTGGTCAAATTTAGGGAATAAAGCATGGGGTGCTCCTATTGCCAAAGTAATTTAGTTGCTTCCAAGAATAAGTCTTACTATCCATGACATCTACTAATTGTCTTTATTCGGGAAGAAACCAAAGCCACTTTGGCAATAGGGGTTACTTCCTGAAATATACACATCCTAAAATATGATACCTATGGGGATAATTATGATGAGACAAGAAGAGAACAAAACCAGTGTGGCTGTATTACTCTATATTTGCATAAGGAAGAGCAACAAGAAGGGAAAAGATTAGTTGGAGAGAAAGAACAAGAAAAGAACTGAAAGGATAATGGTAGCTTTAATCTTGTGGATAATGAAGGAGGGAAGAAATAAGAAAAGATTATCTTGTTTAGATAAGATGAAGAAAGAAAAGAAAGCGGAGAATACAGTACTTTATAATGTGATTATAGAAGAGTAGAGGAAATTGAAATCATCGACTTCCCTTTCTTTTTCTTTCTAAGACTATGGGCGTTTTAGGGGACTTATCCCTCTAATTTCCACTTTTTTCCTTTGATTCTACAAATCTAATGTAAGTTTTAGAACCCTCAATCCTTTTTGTATCTTTAATTCTCTTAGTCATATGTGATTGTGGTTCAAATTAGGGAATTAAGCATGGGGTTTTCCATTACTAAAGTTTTTTGTTTGCTTCCAAGACTGTCTTTATTATGTGTGGCATACTACTTGTCTTTGCTAGAGAAGCAAACAAAGCAAGTTCGGAATTAGTTACTTCATGAAAGATAGACGTCCTAACAAATGGTATGTGAATAAAGATTCCAAGCTACCATTTTTTGTTGGGTAAATTTTGGGTTACCATAAACAAGTATGTGTTCACCCGGGGTGGGGTGGGGTGGGGTGGGGTGGGGTGGGGTGGGTGGGGGGGGTGGGGGTCATAGTAGAGAGAACAGTGCAATGGACGGTCTAATGTACTGGAGAGGATCTTTCTCCTTAACTCAACTAGATACATGCATTTACTTATTTACATATGACATATGGCGGGGGCGGGGTTGGATGGACATTTGCAAGTCTGTGTCATAGTAGAGAGAACATTGCAATGGACGGTCTGATGTACTGGAGAGGATCTTTCTTCTTAACCCAACTAGATACATGCATTTACTTATTTACATATCACATATGGCTATTCATATGCTGTTGTTGAGGATAAGAGGACAAAGCATCTGTGATTATGGTTAAATTAAGGGAATTAATGGTATGGTCTTCCTTTCACCAAAGTAGATTTATCTGCTTTCAAAACTATTCTAAATTTCTAATCTTACATAACAAACCCCACGATCTCATTGGACTCCATTTTCTTGTGAAACCTAACACATTCCTCCCACCTATGTGTTTGCGTTAAATCTCCAAATATTCCGCTCCTTTATTTGGTCATTGAGAGATAATGTTTCTTCATTCTCATGTGATCCACGTGGAACCGTATTCTAAAAGCAATCAATAACTCTAGCAATTGTTAAAGGACAATATTTGACACTTTTATAGAAGGTTAGACTGCCAATTTGACAAGATACTCAAATGGTGGAGATGCTAATATATTCCACTTTTCTTCCATCCAATTTGGTCGAGTGCCATTTTCTTTTTGTAACATTCTCAGTTCTGCTAATATGTTCTCTTATTTAATAACTGATTTGATGGAGCTAAAAGACTGAATGAGGGGGAGATGTGAATAGCAGCATGTTTAAAACTTATAGTTTCTTTCCATTAACTTGATGTGGTCATTGAAGAAATACTCTATGGGAGCACATCATAACCATCACCATATTGTGTAATCTATTACTGAAATTCTAAGTTCTTTTAGTGTCCATGGCCAGTAGTGGTTATCTCAAAATCTTTATTTTATCCGTGAAGATCCATCTGAGAGAAGTTTTCAAGTTTCTTCGTATTGTTCAGGGGATTAATTTATTCCTCTGTTAGACCTCATAATAGATAAGAGCATTTGTAATCCATTTAGGAAGGGGCCTTGCTAGATTTGGGTGTTTGAATTCAACAAACGAGAGGCTGAAGCATGTGATTGGAGACGGTTTCATCCTTGTTGCACAGCTCCTATCCCTCCATCGTTTTTCATATACCTCCATCTTTTCTGACTCCAGCATTAGAATAAGCATGTACCCTGGTGCCAATGTAGCATTGGTCCTCCATCGTTTTTCATATACCTCCATCTTTTCTGACTCCAGCATTAGAATAAGCATGTACCCTGGTGCCAATGTAGCATTGGTCTTTCTCACCATCCTTTTTATGCTTGTAGAGAGTAATATAGTTTGCTTGGGGAATCTATTATTTGAGTCAAAATTTCGCAACATATCCCGTTAATTCAGATAAATTGTTGCCTCATTATTCTGGATTAGAAGTACATATTGTTCGCTCAAGTCTGAGTGTGAATGAAGATTGAACTGACTCTTTTTTCTCGTCTTCATAAATGTGTAGACATGGCGTAAAACCGTGGAAGGTGCATCAAAGGTCTTCATGGAGAAGCATTACAATCGGCACAAACGCTTAATTAATGACGGTTAGCAAACATTCTTTTAGGCATTCTTTTTATATGTTGTTTCTTATTCATAGCAATGTATTTATGTAATATTCAATTAGAAGTGTATGTATGACTTTGAGTTTTTAATACAATTTTCTTTTACCGATCAATTGAAAAAAAGAAAAGAAAAAGAGAACAATATTTCAAAGAAAAACACATATCATTGCAAGGAAACAGTCGGAGGAATACACAAAAGCACAAAGTCTTCTCCCATCAACCAAAACTTTATGTCTACTTCTGGAATTTTCCTCACCATACATGAAGAGTCTTCTCCTCATTGGAAGAAGTTGCTCGGGTTCAAAATCACAAGAAGAACAAAAGACCAAGACTTCATAGCAAAGAGTAATGTTAGGAATATAAGCAATACATGGAGTCTACTCTTTGTGCACAACTTATTGTGTACAGTTTATGCACATGGTATTATTCTCATAGCAAATAATTTTAGGAGTGTTTGTTAAGAGTCATCTAAACTGGTCATCTTAGATACCCTCTAATGTGAGTTGGTCATCTCTATATATCGTGTTTGTTATACTGGTAATTTTACATTCTCAGTAATTAGATACTGGGTAAAGTGTCTAGATTCTCGGTAATAAGATGACCAAAAAATAGATAGTAATACGAGATTATCACATACTACCTCCGTCCCACAATAAGTGATTTTTTAAGCTTAATATTTTTTTCCAAAATAAGTGATGTGTTAGAATTTCAATATAATTTTTACAATATTTTTCCATATGTGCCCTTATGCAACCAATGGTATTTATTGGGAAGTTGAAAGGTTGAAGAAAGAGAAAGAGATACCAAAAGAAAATAAAAAAAGTCTCAAACAAAACAAAAAAAGTATATTAAGGGTATTTTTGTCATTTTAACTTGTGTATTGGTATGTGTAATTTAAGCTAAAAAAGCATTTATTATGGGACGGAGGTAATAATAGTGATTATCTTGAAATTTTAATTTAAACAAAAAGATCATTTATATTTAATATTTAAGACATAAGTATCGTTATTAGTCACTTAATTTACATTTATCTTTTAATTAATTGATTTTTTTTTTTGACGACGTGTTTAATTTAATTAAAATAATTCATTGTCTATACAAAATATGCGGTGGGATATCCCCATGCCCCCACCCCGAATGGAGACGGTAATTTTAACTCTGATTGGGGATGAAAAATCACCTAATATTTTTTACGAAGATGAGGAGGAGATGATATTTACTTCTCCCGCCTCAATTCTCACCGCGTCCCCGCCCCCTGCCCTATATACAGTGTTGTTTGTTTTTTTCCCCTTTGTCGTCTATTATAAAATCTTCCTGCATGAGTTCTCATGAGAGAAAAAATCATGTGAGCCTTGTATCGAAACATCAGATGAAGTAGGAGAGAAGTTTTGCACTTAACTTCATTCTGTTATGGGTTTTTTTTTTTTGTTTTGATAAAAAAAAAACATCCATCTTTGGTGCATCAAATCTTAATGGGCGACTCAGTCAGTCAGTCAGTCATTACTCTGTGTCTTATTATATCAACTGTACCATGGATGATGGCCCCTCGTGGATTACACAGTATATTAGATATAATGTTGGTGAAGAGTAGAAAGAAAGAAAGAAATTCACGAGTGACTTGTGCAGTAGTAGTATGATCTATATTTATTTAACACCAACTCACTTTTAATCCTATAAAAAAGTGCAACCATTTCTCTCTCCTAAAACATGAAAAAGTGCTGCAACCCATTCAATCGAGCTAAAGTGTGTGCTTTGTCCCAAAAAATTAATAAATAAATAAATTAAATTAAATTGTGTTAATTGATTACGCCAAAAATACTATAATTATTTTTTATTGTGTGTTTTTTGGTTGGATTAAGAAAAGATAAATAAGGCCATGAAATGTCAGTTTAGACTTTAGGCAAAGGTGTTCTTAGTTGAAACTAATAAAGTAACAGTGTTGTCCACAAATTAAGGTGAGGATAGTTTGCAACCATGGTTTGTTGAATTTTAACCATTCAAATCCTAATAAGAGGAACTTGTGCCCCTTTCTTTCTTTATGTTTAAAAGGGTGGGGAATTAATTGCCAACCGTACATGAAAAAGTGTGAAATTTGAATGGAAAAAAATGGTACGAGGCAATTGTTTTGTACATGATGATCCTTGCATATTAAAGCTAGACTGAAATTTTAATGAAGGTATTAAGAGCAACTCCAGCAGGCCGGAACTGCTAGAATTCTAAACTAAATATAGTCTAGGATGTGGATTATACTCCAGCAGATGGACTAAATTTAGTCTGGTCAATTTTTCGATGATGAGAAATGACCAAATCAAGGAACCAAAAAACAAGCAGACTATAATTTTAATATATTAAAATGGAAGAAGAAAGGCGCTGGAGAAAAAAACCTGAAGGAGAAGAAGGGATCTTCGGAAATAAAGGAGATGACTGAGATAAAGGAGATGAAGAAAACGAAGGGTCAGAACAGTAATAAAATAAACCAACGGATAGAAATTAAAAACCTTATTTGGAAAATCAATAAATATGTACAATTATTCAATACATTTTACCATCTCAATCAACTACTTCAACATTTAACAATTGTAAGTATTTTGTTAATTACTGTATTTTTATTATATTTAATTTTAGTTTTTTTGAATTCATTGATTTTTTTAATTTTTTTATATTATAATCAACGGAATAGTCCACAGGAGAATTTGAATCTGAATCTGAATCTGAATCTGAAACTGAATAAAAAATGTTGTTTGATAATTGATACGTCTAAAACATCTGAATAACTGTCTTTTACTATTTTACCACTCTAAACTATACTGAATAAGTATATAATTTTATTTGGACGTATTTAAAAATTTTAAATAAAATATTCATTGTAAAACAAATAAAAATAATTAATTCAAACAAATTATCAAACAAAGTATTGAATAATTCAAATAATTTTAACCCAAGTTTCATAGAAAATAAGAAATGTAACGAATTAAACAAACATGTCAACACAATAATAAAATTACATTAATTTCAATGTGTCAATTATTTTCACTTAATTTGATATTATTATCATATGTCCATATTATTTTTAATTAATTAATTATATATATATATATTATATATTATATATATATTGAAAGAGAGAGAGAGAGGGGGTGTTATAGGTGTGTTATGGCTATTTGGGTAAAATTAAATTATTCAGCCGATTCAGCGAGCTTTTTTTAAAAGAATCGCTCAGACCTTTTCAACCCAATTCAAATTTTCAAAATCGTAAACAAACACTTTTAATGACAAATTCGCTCAATTTTTTACCATTCAGACAACTCCTAAAAAATATTTATTTATGTCATATGGATTAAATATAATCCAACAGATAATTCATCTGTCAGAGATGCTCTACTAGTACATTATATCCCCCTCGCCCTCTCCCCCTCCCCCTCCCCTCTCTCGTGTTTGTTTGGTCCCGAAAAGCCTAAAATGAATACTACCTTTTTGTCTCAGACATAACGTGAACCAGAAGGAAAGGAATCACTTCTCTCATCTTCCAGCTTTAATATCCTCCAAATTTCTAAAGCTTTCATTTAATTTCCATGCAACTTTCATTTACTACCTCCACTTTCACTTTACAATAAGTCTACTATTGCATACAATCACACATACTATCGATACCGTTGATATACATTTACATATATATTTTAATAATTCACATAATTTATTATGCACATAAGTCATCAAAATATACATATGAATGTATATAAATAATATGGGTGCGATTGTACATGATAGTAGACTTATTGCTCACTTTAATTTCATACCAATGAGGCAATGACTAACAAACTTACTTTTGACTTAATTGGACTAAAAACACACCTATCTAGATTCACCTCTTTCATCTTACTACTACTACTACTACTTTATTTTATTAGTATTTGACATCATGGTGTATATATATATATATGCATGCCTCCATTGACTATTTCTTCTAGTATTCTAATAGTAGCTCCAACTGAACATGGACCAGTCTTTGTTAATTACTCTAGCAATAATAATAATATGGCCGACCAAAAAGGAATCCATAAAAACTTAGAATTCAATATTTGTTTATAATTTGTCTATAAATTAAATGAAACGTGTGATTTACTGTCAACAAAAGTTCAAAAAAATAATACTCCACTACATAAACAACAACAGCAACAACTTGCATGTTTGGCTTCAAATTGAGTCCAACGTGTGCAAGTCGTTAAATAAAATTAAAAAGCCGCTACATATAGAGGGAGGAAATAGTACACCACTACTCTTTAACAAAATGTAAAAGAATTTAGTAATAAAATACTTTCTCCGTTTTAAATTAAATTTTTTTTTAAATATAATGATAAAAATTATAATCTATTTAAAGATGACTATTTATTGTCAAATTTATTATTTTATAGCGTGACTTTTTATGATATTAATTAAAAATATATTTAAAATTAATTTTTATGAATCAATACTAATTTAGAACAGTGGGTAGGAGCAAAATTCCTTACCTCATGCAAAGAAAAGAAAAGAAAATGGGTAAATAATCGTTAATCTTAGCGGTAATTGTATTTGAATGAATAAAGTCATTTAAAATGTGTCGTTATTCACGCTTCGTCAGTTTTCCCACTGTACTCCTTTCTCTTTCCCTTTCTGCTAAAAGAAAAACTAAAACCCCTCAAACACACAGCTTTCTCAATTATCTCTCTATATATTGGAGGATTGCATCACTCTGTTTCATATAAATCCCAGATCATTTTCTCTCCCCGTATATATATATATATATATCTGTTATTTTCTGAATGCATGCTTAACACCTTTTTCTCTGTCTATTACCCTTTAATTCAATCAAGTATTCCCGTCTACTTACCCTGATCAATTTTATTCAAACATATTCAGCTTCTAGTTTCTTTTATAATACCCTTCTTCACATTGATCAATTCATTGTTTGTATAATAATCTTCACTACATTGTTCAATTGCTTGTTTCTGCATAAATTTTTTTTCTCAAGAATTTTCTGTTTCTGTTCTTGAAATTCTAGGGCTTTTTTGGAGAGGGAAATATTAGTCAATTTCTTTCTATATTGATCGGTTCATCTGTACCGCTTTTGGCACCACAATCAACTTATTTGGCTCTGGGTCTCTTTAACCGTCGCTTTCCGCATTGACCAATTTCTTGCTTGTGTCTATAATTGAAAATTTCACTTGGTGGGTTTTGTGTTTGAGGGAGCTTGTGGAATTTCTAAGGCCTAATTAGGGTAGGAAATGAGGGATGTTTTCTTGGTTGGGAAGGATAGTAACGGCGTGTTGGCGACCGGTGAGTCTATATGCCCGTATGAGCAAGGATAATAATAATAGTAACCATAACAATGATGATGATAGTGATAGTGTTTTTCCAGACCCGCTTCTCTGGTGCAAAGACCTTGAAAAGCACTTTTATGGCGAATTATCTTTCGCAGTTGTACAGGCCAATGAGGTTATTGAGGATCACAGCCAGGTTGAGACCGGCCACAATGCCACTTTTGTTGGGGTTTATGATGGTCATGGTGGCCCTGAAGCCTCCCGTTTCATTCGTGAACACCTGTTTCTTCATCTAATGAGTGAGGCTTTTTTTCCCCTCTACCAACTAATGTCATTCTTATTTTTATTGTTATTATCTGCTGCTGTTGTTGTTGTTGTTGTTGTTTTTGTTGTTGTAATATTAGAAATTGACTGAATTTCTAAATGATAAGCCAAAGTAAAATGATTAGTAATTGACTGAATTTCTGAATGATAAGCCAAAGTAAAATGATTCGTAATTGACTGAATTTCTAAAGGATAAGGCAAAGTAAAACGGTGCTACTCTCGATGGATTGCTTCGCGTTTGTCATTCTTTGTGTTGTATATACATTTTCTTGGTCTAGTTTCTTATTATTGGAGTGAAGTGAATGGGATCAAGTTTTTTGGACAATGTTATGTTATAGGGTTCTAATTTCCCCTTCTAACCATGGGTCATTAATATGATTTCATGCCTCTCTCTTTTGGTTTAGACTAGTTATTTGTGCAATTTTTTTGAAAGATATGGTCTTTTTTCCCTGATGTATTACATATTTAAGTCACTACGTTATCTAGTTTCTCTTCTCTCTCTTGTGAATGAATCTTTCTCTAATAATGGATCATCAATCTGTTGTTTTGTCATTCCGTCATTTTACATAGCAAAACTGAAAATTAATGTTTTCTTAGAGTTCATGTAGATATTAAATAGTTCTTTTGTTGGTTATTAGCTTGCACACTTTGATTGGTGCTTGCATTTGAAAAATGATAAATAAATAAAAAAGAGGTAACTTTGAAGAAATTTAGTAACAACGTTAAGGTCTGCAAAATCTGAAGTTTCAAAGACTGAATGAATCCTCTCTTTAAAGATTTTAGGAATCCACCCTATACTAAGAGATCAGACTTAAATGTTAACATCGATTTACGCACTAAGAAGTCTTGAGCTAGATGGTATAAACCAAATAATCTGACCAAAGACTTCTATGGTTTTTAGATATTTTATTCCTTCTCTGCACGGCACCTCATCAAGGAATACTCACTTTATTCTTTACTCATTAAAGTTGCTATTTTTAAATACTATAACTGAGTTTATCCCTCTTGACCGTCTCTTTTTTCCTGCTTTCTACCTCAATCAACTCATGGTGATTTTACTGGTCCTGAAATCGTTTGAACCTACTTGCAATATCTCAGGTATCGCTCAAGAGAATGAAACAATATCAGAAGACAATCTTAGGAATGCGTTTTCTGCCACTGAAGATGGATTTCTCTCTCTTGTTCGAAGGACATGTGGAATAAAGCCATTAATGGCATCAATTGGGTCCTGCTGTTTGGTTGGAGTTATTTGGAAAGGCACGTTATATATCGCTAATCTTGGTGATTCTAGAGCTGTTATGGGTTATCTAGGTAGATCTAATAAAATTGTTGCGGAGCAGTTGACTAGGGATCATAACGCTAGTATGGAGGAGGTCAGACAAGAACTTATGTCGGCGCATCCCGAGGATTCCCATATTTTAGTTATGAAGCATGGGGTGTGGCGTATAAAGGGAATCATTCAGGTTTGTTCTCCTTTTGTCTCTATTGTAGGTGTGTTTATGATATATGATGCTCTAATTTGTATGTTGTTTTACCTATCCAGTTCTTACTCCCCTCTTGGAAGGATTTACACTTAAATGAGTGAACTGGTGTTTGATATTTATGGATTTCATGCCAGTAATAGTGCTTTTCTCAGTGGCACAAGCTGGAAGAACTCATTTTTTTAATCCCATGCATGTGAGGTAACCTCGCTAAACAATAGACCAGCATAACTTTTTTCTTTTTATATTTAAAAAACTATGGGTGTCCAAACCTCTAAAAGCATTTGACTTATCCCACAGACATACCCCCCTCCCCCCCAACACACACAAAATAGTAATAATAAAAAAATTTGTGCACCGGGAAGATCCAAGCATAAGCTTATGTAGGTTCCCCCTCGAGTTGGTAAAGTTTGATCATGTGACCTCCTCATCATCATGGTCCACATAGACCAAAGTTCAAAGTTCAGTGGAGTAAACATCAGTACATCATTGCATCCCTATCTTTATTTAGAGCCAAAATAGTTGCTCAAGTAATTTTGTAAATGCTTCATGATTACCCACAAAATAAAATGGAAATGTGACAGAAAGACTAGTTGGTTTATCAGTTTTTTGCTCGTTTTCTCAATGTCTTTTATCTTCTTTGCATCTTTTTTCTGGGATGTTCTATACATTACATAGGATAACTACTTGTTTTTGTTTTTGTTTTTGTTTTTTTGTTTTTTGTTTTTTTTTTTTTTTTTGGGGGGGGGGGGGGGGGGGGGGTGAGATTTCAAGAATTGGCATGGTCAACAGACTCAACACATCAAAAAAAATTCTTTTTGAGTTGCAACAAATCAAGGTCTTAGTCGCCCGAAATTTGTGCCTATTAGCTCGTGTTGCTTCAGTATGGCCGTATCATGTGTTCAAGTTTTCAGGAGTAATCCTTATACCCGGTATGCATGTTAAGCCTGTTTTTGAGTTCAAGTCGGATGTGATAAGTGAAACTTTCAGAGAATTAGGCTTCTTAACACAGAGGGCATCTCATTACTGTATCACATTTTTATACTTCTCACAGCTGCTCCATATAATTGGCTGTTAGTTTTTCCTTTTGGAGCTATCTCCAAGAAAAGGTTTATTGTTTTTAAATGAATGATGGAAGATTCTTATGAAATTGAGTTCATTTGCATAATTGCATCCAAGGAACTAGTCAAAATATTGATATAGATATTTAAGGCTCAAAGTTGCTAAAGCCACAGGGAAACAATAAACTCTATGCATCTCCACAGATCCAATCTTTCTTTTTCAATAGTGGATCTGATGTTTATATGCTTCTTTTGGAAATTTATCTGTTTTTTGCAGTTTGCGGTTTTCTTTCTTTAGACGTTAATAATTCTTTATTCTGCATATATTTATGTTTTTGTGATCATCTAGGTTTGTTGCTTGCATCCTTATATCTTACACCTGCTTTTTTTTCCCTGTTGGGTTTACCGTTGTTAGGTATCTAGATCTATAGGCGATGCATACTTGAAGAGGCCAGAATTCTCAATGGATCCATCATTCCCGCGATTCCACCTTCCTGAACCTATTCGCCAGCCAGTGCTAAGATCCGATCCGTCTATATATACAAGGGCTTTACAACCCAATGACAAATTTCTTATATTTGCATCTGATGGACTTTGGGAGCACATAACAAATCAGGAAGCAGTTGAGATTGTGCACAATAATCCCAGAGCAGTACGTTCTGCTTTCTCATGCCATGTTTATTGCATTTGTAGTCTTTCATCTCTTTCTTAGTATTTATTGTCTCTTTTATACCATCTTAAATGCTAGGGTATTGCAAGAAGACTTCTTAAGGCAGCTTTGCACGAGGCAGCTAGAAAAAGACAGATGAGATATGATGATCTTAAGAAGTTTCAGAAGGGGGTCAGGCGTTTCTTTCATGATGATATCACCGTTGTTGTCATCTTTATAGACAATGAGTTGCTGGAAAAAAGTATATCGGTGCCTGAACTGTCTGTACGAGGCGGCATTGACACCATTGGGCCATCAAGGTTTAACATTCTACAAGAGACTGATGCGAATACAAAGTCTTTTGACTGATAAAGACCTACTCAGTTGAATGGGGAGACAGCCTAGAGAAAATGGTCACCAAGTTTTCCTTTTCCTTTATTTTTATTTTTTATTTTTTATTTTATCTTTCTTGATTAACTTCATGGTGATATGAACCTCCTTTTCTTTACCTTAATGCATCCTGCGATTGTGACCTTTTATTTTCTTTCCTTTCTTCTGTGCACATTCGATTTGTGCAACTTTTAATTTGGGTTCAATATCAAAATCTATGCACATTCAAGTTGCGTGGTTTATAATTGAACAGAATTTGTTCGCAGTTGGCATCAAGGAGCCAATTCTTTGGCTGCGGTTTGAAGCTTTTTGATGCAGTTTGTGTAATCTATTGCCTTTTTTCCTGGATGATGGAGAAGAAAATACGGAGGATTCAGTTTGAGCAATATGTGGTAACTGGTAAGTAGTTTGTTTTGGAGACGTGTTGAAATATCTTCTTGTGATTGAGCAGTAGATTTGTTAGCCATTTGCCAAAAATATAGTAGTATAATGATAATGATATATATGTCGAAATTGGGAACTATTTACTTTTAACCATGAATGTAAAATGAAGAATTAACTACTGAAGAAACGAACTTAACACTGTAAGAAATTCTCATTCATACGGAAAAGACATTTTCAACATGTAAGATACATATTTATATAATCAAATAAGATACAAAAGAACCCATAAAAGAGGAATCAACCGAAACCAAAAAAAATACACGGTCCTCTACAAAATAATAGTGATGTGAAAAATTGAATCTTGAGTTAACCGAACCAGCCTCCATGTGCATTCTCCAAAACTGAGAAACAGGAACATACCAGTACAAAGAAGCAGATTCTGCAACAATAGCATCATCAGAAGCCTTTTCAATTGTTTAGAAGCATTTCCTGTGAACAATTGATGGCCCAGACTCGTCGTACTCGGCCTTAGCAATCCACATCTGCACTCGAAACCAAAAATAAAAACAAAAAACTGCCATCAGTCATTGTTAAATATTCTCAAAAGGGGTGGGTGGGTTATTATCAACTAGCTTTGGCTCCTATAACTCAAGATTGGCTAGTGAATGAAGCCTCTGCAGGTCTCATCTCTTTTTGTTATTTGTTTTCACCTTACTCATAACTACCATCTTACACTCTTGTACATATTTCAATTAAACTAATGCCTCCTGGGAAAATAATGCAAATATGTCTTTGGGAATGTAAATGTTGACAGAGTACCTGTTGAAATGTGCTGAGGGATGCCAAAATAGAGCCTCCAATCCATACACTATACTTTCTCTCGGGTGGAGCCACCACCTTAATCTTCATGCTACTTGGAGCTAATGCTGTGATTTCTTTACTCATTCTGTCAGCAATGCCTGGGAACATGGTGGATCCACCGCTGAGGACAATATTTCCATAAAGGTCCTTCCTGATATCAACGTCACACTTCATGATAGAGTTATATGTGGTTTCATGTATGCCAGCAGCTTCCATTCCGATCATTGATGGCTGGAATAGGACTTCTGGACAGCGAAATCTTTCACCGCCAATAGTGATCACCTGTCCGTCAGGAAGTTCATAGCTCTTCTCCACCGATGAGCTGGTCTTTGACGTTTCTAGCTCTTGTTCATAGTCAAGAGCAATGTAGGCTAGCTTCTCTTTCATGTCCCTTACAATTTCACGCTCAGCTGTTGTCGTGAAAGAATAACCACGCTCGGTTAATATCTTCATGAGAGCATCCGTAAGGTCACGCCCTGCCAGGTCGAGACGCAGGATTGCGTGTGGGAGGGCATAGCCTTCATAGATGGGTACTGTATGGCTGACACCATCCCCAGAGTCCAGAACAATTCCTGAACAGCAAAAATAATAACTTAGCTATGAAGATAAACAAGAGGATGTAATTGAAAAATAAACAAATGCTTCGGACCCTATACTCGTATAAACTATTTTGTATGCGACAACATCTAACTTTTTGGGGAACGTAAACACAATTACTGAAAAATGTGTACGCCATTGGCATTAATAATTGTCTCATGTGATCCAATTAACATTGATGAATGAAAGACGGTGTTAGCTTTCAGGAGTGAGAGGGACAAAAGGAAAGACGGTGCAATAGAAATAACCATTTCCAGAATATTTACCCTTTTTTGTAATAGAAGAAAAGAATACCAAAGTAAATTGATATGTTAGCAACAATAGCTTAGTTGAATAGCTAAGCAGTTGTGCAAGAGCAGCATGTAAAGACAACAAGCAAGAAGAATAACGTACACAGACATACTCCATCACTAGCATAAATTGCATACCCATCACATTATCCCCTCCAATAGGTTTACCTTTTCAGGAGGGGGTTGTTCTTGAGCTTCTATTTGGAGTGTAAGACCATTAGTGGAAAATTATCTTTATATTACGCGTATAATTTATCCTTTAATTAAAACCCTTGTTCCAATATTTAGATCTAAGAAGCTATCTTTTCAAGAAACATAGAATAAAGAACTCAGTAGGTCAAAAAAATTGCTCACCAGTTGTACGACCGCTGGCATAAAGGGAAAGAACAGCCTGGATAGCAACATACATGGCAGGAGTGTTAAAGGTCTCGAACATAATTTGAGTCATTTTCTCACGATTGGCCTTGGGGTTGAGAGGAGCTTCTGTAAGGAGAACGGGGTGCTCTTCTGGAGCCACACGAAGTTCATTGTAAAATGTGTGATGCCAAATTTTCTCCATGTCATCCCAATTGCTGACAATTCCGTGCTCAATTGGGTATTTTAAAGTCAAAATACCTCTCTTCGATTGAGCTTCATCCCCAACATAAGCATCTTTTTGACCCATACCAACCATCACGCCAGTGTGATGAGGGCGACCTACAATGCTAGGGAAGACAGCCCTTGGAGCATCATCTCCAGCAAATCCAGCCTAAGAATATTGAGACCAATATTAATAGTCAGCAGTGCTACGTTTGGATTGCATGAATGAAGGTGAGATTGTGAGAATGGAATGACTCATTCCTATGGAATGAAAAAAAATTGTGTTTGGTTATTCTATTAGAATGGAATGAACAATTCTCATTCATCCCAAATTTGTGAATTTTATTCTTTTGGGGATGGTACGGACCATGGAATGACTCATTCCAACTGGAATGAAATAAGTCATTATACTCTTCATTCCATTCCCTTCTCTATTTCATTCCTTCATCAATTGCATTCCTTCAATCCAAACATAACATAGGTTCTTGAAGCCAACTTAAATTAACTAATGGAGATAATTCTTATAACCAAATGAATGATCATTGATCAACATTTAAACGAATATACAACTAAAAGTAGTGAATGTTGGAGATTTTTACCTTGACCATTCCGGTTCCATTGTCACATACGAGAGGTTGAATATCCTCAGCATCAGCCATTTTCTATTGTATGCTGGACAAAGCACCATTATGATATTAAAATAGAGAGAACACATACAATATTACATTTCAAGTCATATTTCACTCCAACTGCTCCAAGAGTTGAATAATCCACTTCAGTTAAGCCGATAAAGCATGCTCTTTGATGATAAAACATCGGAGTAACTCTTTTTTTTTTAAATACTGTGAGACCTTTTTAGTTGAGCACTTGAGAATAAGCAATTTTTTACTGTCAAATGCAATACACTTGATGACAAGAACGTGTCTTTTGCATATATGCCTAAAAAGATGCTTTAAAGTAACAAAATTTACAAAATCTTCCACCATGAAGGAATATAAAGCTTGCATCAAGCATATTGATACTGCGACCCGGGAATAAGGTTCAATCCACTGCCCGAGAACATCAACTGTGGTTATCTTGGTCCACCATATGGCTCACCCAAAAGATCATGATTGTTGGTTACTAAAATTACTATTAATAATAGAGTTTTACACACACACTAACCAAACCAAACCAAACCAAACCCACATGCTCCGATGTGTGACTGGGGTTGTACAGATATGGCCCGTCTGTATTCCCATGAAACAAGCCATCTGCTAATCAACAATTTAAACATTGTGCTAATCTATCAAATGGAATTAAAGATTCCGCAATCAAAATGCAAATGGTTAGAGCACAATTCACGATCGAAAACGGCGTTTTAATATATGAAACAGCCAATTAATCCAACGCTTCCCAATTTCTATGCAAGGTACCAAATTGATTGAAATTCTATACATTACTCCTACAATATTGAAATCAAATTCTTATAAGAAACGAGACAAATAAAAGGTCGTATAAATAACTAAAAAATGAATATTTGATGAAAATATTCAAACCCAAAATGCCACCACTAATAATACATTTGCACCCATGAATAGATCGACTGTTCAATAATGGCATCAAGCCATCAGGAGACAATTCTAATCAACAAAACCAAATTTTCCATCAAAGCAACCAAATGCATATGGAGAGGAGGGAGGGGGAGAGACATTTAAATCAACTGGTAATATTTTTATGGAAAACAAAATGAGAACAAGGGGTTGTACATTTACAACTTCTGGGTTTGTTGACTCTCCCTCTGTTTCTCTCTCAAATGAATTGAAGTTTCTCCGGCTGAGCTGCCCGCCCGCCCGCCTTCTTCTTTTAAAACGGAAAGCAAACTAATAGCTTAGCTGGCTCACATATTCTGATATTCATAATCGATGTAGCTGTCTCACTATTTCACATGTGCTGTGAGGACAGATATACCCCTCACTTCCACATGTCCTAGGCAAAATTGTAGCTTTATTTATTAATTTCCGCCAAAAAATCAATACATGACATTGTTCATTAAGACTCAATGGTAAACAAAAATTCCTAATTTCTAATGATGGAAAATTTACCCGAGTAGATTCCATTAAATGACAATTCCAATTAATTTTTAGTTATTTTCATTAAGAGTTGCTTGAATACACTTGAACATACACTTTTAGTCATTTTTAAAAATAACAAAGTTTACTTCAAATTTAATAGTATTAAAAAAAGTTTGTGTAAATATGTCGTAGACAAAACTTAATACGTGTAAAATAAGTAATAAAATAATTATTTATTCGTAGAAGAGAGGCATCTATTAATTTTCAAGTCTTGCAAGCATGATCTTAAATTATTTTTTTCTAAATTTTTCTTCCACATGTGAGACTTAATTATGTGGTATCAGAAAATATTCAACTATTTATAGTTAACTTTTTTTAGCAACATATAGACGTGGAGAAAGAAATTAATTACTTTCTAACAAATATGATTTTGAAATGTCAAAATATATATTTAATTTCATAACAAAGGGATTACTTTTGTGAGTTATTGGAATGTGTATATATATATATATATATATATATATGCGCTTATTTTGCATTTTATTTTCTTAATTATCCAAATAATTTTCTTTTGTTTGTGTTTTCCTCTTTTTCCTATCCGTCAGATCAGAGGACACAATGGAATGGTCAAGTAGGAGCATAGATTAAGGGCATATTAGTCATGTAGTGACTAAAAAGGTTTAATGAAAAAAGTTTTAAATTTACAAATTTAGTACACTTTTTTGCAACCGTTAGTGGGTGGCGGGGTGCGTTGGGCGCGAGTAATTAATAATTATACGTCGTGAGTGGATGATTAAAAAATGCCATCTCAGTATTTGGTTGTGTATCCAATCCAATAGCCAATAGTCTGGACGTCATGTCAGCCTGTTTCTTCGATGTCTAGTCCACTCATAAGTGGCGGTTTCTGACCTGCAATATTCAGTCAATAATCTGAGTTGAATAAAAAAAAATATAATTGCGAATTATATAAATACATAATATTTATTTCAAACTACAAGATTAATATCTTTTTTAAAAATTAATTTCAAATACTTATAAACTCAATGTTGATATCGATTCATTTAATTTATATCAGTACAATTATAAATATCATAAAAATATACTAATATACATAATTATAATTCGGAACAAATAAAATATTATACATAATTATAAAAGTGTCTAGCCCCATATAATCCCCACATATTATATATTATCTCTGTCTTCAAAAGGATAAATAAGTTGATAAATTATATACTATCTCTGTCTTCAAAAAGATAAATAAGTTGATAAAAGACCGTGTACTCAAAGAATAAACAATGTCAACAATTCATCTAGATAAATTTTGTATAGACTAATTTATTATTGACTATACATCGCTCGCATCACAAATGAATAGTTCACATTAATTTTTTTCTCTCCAAACCTAAAACTAAAGGATAGATTGAGAAAGAAAATTATGCTCTCTTACTTTTTTTTGCTTCATTAATGTGTGTAAAAATTGTCATGTTCTTATCTTTTTTTAGGACGGATAGAGTATCTATTTGTGATAACCTAGTGGTACACAACTTTTCTTTTACTGAGTATGGTCACATGCTTGAGTTTACTCCTCAAAAAATGCCAATTTTTTCCCTTAGTTTCCTCTTCGACCCCAACCCCAACCCCTTCCCCATGTTATGTTTGGAAACAAAATCAATTACCCTCATACTCATCCATGTAGTTGACAAATAAAATTTTATACATAAATTCACAATATATATCGTTTGATTAAATTTCAATTTGAACACTAAACTTTAATCCCAAAATTAATTTGCACTTTAAACTTTATTTTGAATTAAATGCTCCCTATATTTTTAATTAACAAGAAAACAGTATACATACTTCACATCCTTCTCCGCCCAGACTCTATAAACTACAAGTGTGTGAAATATTAGGGGTATTTCGTTAAACTTTCGTATTATATAGGTAGTTTGCATGAGGAAGCGAGAGATAGAGTGTACATTTTCGGTGATATTTTGGTTGAAAAATGTTGCCAAGTGTGATACGTTGTCATTAAAAATATAGGGTGCTTTTAATTTAAAATAAAGTTTAGGGTGTAAATTGATTTTAGGGTTAAAGCTTAGTGTTCAATTTGAAATTTAGTCTATATCATTTTTTCATCCTAGGATAATGTTTAGTGACTCCCTCTATTGACTAAAAAGAATCTTATTCATAAAAAAATCGAAATATTATAAATATATTTTGATTATAAGTTTTTTTAATAGTGTAAATTGTTAATCTAATAATAATTACACAATAATAATAAAGTTATGATAACCAATTGTTATTCCCGTAAACTTCCAATTGTTATGTGCTGCATTTGTCCAATGTCCAAACGTGCCATGCATTACTACAAAACTATTTTCTGACCAACATCTTTTACAATTGGATGCACGTTTGTTTGTTTGTTGATTTTCTGCCTCATGTTATATATATATATATATATAGAGAGAGAGAGAGAGGGCCCTTCTTATACGGACCACGCGCATGCGGGTGGTACATATATGTGCGGTATCACTTAACATGAAACGGTCCTACTCCTACAACAAGCCAAATTACGTCATACACATGTCTAGTAGATTGGTTTAATTCCGAGTTCCTGACTCTCTTTTGAATCTTTTTGTTAAGTGATACCGCACATATGCTCACAATATGTACCACCCGCATGCGGGTGCGGGTGGTCCGTATAAGAAGGGCCCTCCCTCTCTCTCTCTCTCTCTCTCTCTCTCTCTCTCTCTCTCTCTCTCTCTCTCTCTCTCTATATATATATATATATATATATATATTAACTGTGTCCCGTACCTCCGGCACTACAATCGATGGTGGAATTTATCTCAAATTTTGGACGGCCCAGATGATTTATTGAGTGAGCGAGAAATTTAAAATTATTTGTATTTTATTAAACATATATATATATTATTTTTAATTCAAATTTTGTTTCTAGACGAGTCATGACGATGTAAGTAAGAAAATAAGTTCATGTTTCTGATAGACTTGCAAATATTTCATATTTGTTGTATGAATAAATTCAATCCCTAACAAAAAGATAAATTACTTTTTTTTTAATTGGGTGGAGTCACAAAGAGAATATAAAATTATATCCCCCATTAACCTCACATTTGTCCCAGTTTTTATCTCCCATGTCTATATATATTTTGAACCATAACTTATTCCAAAAGCACATTTTTAATGTCCTAGATAATGGAGAGGGGAAATTGAAAAGGGAAGAAACCCGAGAAAAAGCAACGTTGATAAGAAAATGACAAAGATGGTTTTTTCGACAAAATAAAATTTTAAACAATTTGTGAATTTTTCTCTTCATATTTATTGAGTTTATATGATTAATTTTAGTGAGTTGAAACTTATAGGTTTGATATGCCTGATTTGAAATTTATATAATTGATATGTTTGAGCTGAAATAATTTATAATATTGATGTGGTTGAGTTGAAATTTATAGGATGAAAAATTTGTTTGAGATGATATTAATTCAAGGTTATCAGAATCGGATCGTTCATCGAACCAGAAAATATACCGGGTGGATGGATCACTGGTCCAACCAGTGGTCGAACCGTTATTGACCCAATGAAGTCATTAATATATAAAAATATATATTATTAGTAATTAATAAAAATTTAAAAAATCTCATTTTTCATGAATTAAAACATAATAAAGATGAGTTACAATGTAAGACCCCAATTTTTATGAATAAGTTTTAATTTTCTTTATATATTATTTTGAAATAGTAAGGTGTTGATTTGATAAATGTGATAAGTTATGGGTGAGATGTGCAAAGTTTACAAAGTAAGCAAGTGGTTATAAAATATTTGTTATGTCGGAGAATATTCGTTTAGTCGAAAAATATTCTTTTTATCGGAGAATATTCGTACGACGGTGCAGTTATTGGTGGACCCCACAACGAAATGAATATCGGATATAGAAAGCGACAGAAGTAATTTTTTATAAAAATAACGGCAAAACTGTTACTGTTAGTACTGTTGAAATACCCGGTGGTTAAAATACAGTAATACGTGGTGTTGCACAGTAGCACACGGTATTGCACAGTATTTCGAATTATTGATTCTTACGTAAGAAGGCACTTACTCAATTATTGTTACATCAATTATTGTTACAGTAATTACTGTTCAATATTTTATATTATTGATTCAATAATTGCATAAGATTTTATTGGTTCAATATTTGATACGTTGATATTTTATATCAATAAATATTATTTTGCTATTTTATTTTAGTGATTCAATAATTGTCACTGCACAGTATTTCAAATTATCAAATTAATAATTCATATTATTTGAATAATATTATTAGATAGCATTATTGGCAATGTCTAAGGAAGTTCTGTCTAGAAAAGTGGTTGATTAATTGTGACGCCCCCAGAATAGGTCCATTCAACCCAACCCATTCTGAGTCGCCAAATACATGGTACAGAATTCAAATACAAACTTTATATCATACGGTCGTGCAAAATACGACCACACATCTGTGAGTGTCAATACAAATATGTAAAAAA
Source organism: Panax stipuleanatus (assembly GCA_020205555.1). NCBI lineage: Eukaryota > Viridiplantae > Streptophyta > Magnoliopsida > Apiales > Araliaceae > Panax > Panax stipuleanatus. The sequence goes on along the minus strand of CM035122.1, from coordinate 140,605,712 downwards.
TATTAAGATTCAAACTAAGTCCTCATTACAATTATTATCACACTATTTATCAGAAATAGTGAGGACTACTACTGCTCTAACTCGGACCATCACTCTGTCCCCCGACTAGTCCCCGCAACATTCTCATTTCCTGAAGAGGACAACAGATGAAAAGGGTGAGCTCAACTAGCCCAGTAAAGAATATTATGACTAAGATAATGAAAAATAAATTATCGTTAGCCTTCAACAGTTCAGATAAAATATTATTGACAACATGTTTTAGATCAATATTCGCAGCGGGAATAACCGTTCATCATCAATATTTTATCCCTGTAACATCAATCAATATCCATCTCATCAAATATTCATCTTTGCACTACAGGCCAAAGATATTCATTTGTATCATCAGTGGTCATGTTCATCTCAACACCTGTTATCTTTGCACTACAGGCCAAAGATATTCATCAGGTAATCATTCATCTTTGCTCTACAGGCCAAAGATATTCAGTTACATCACCTTTTAGGACTGAGGCTAATGAAAAATATTTTAAAGAACGAATCCAGTGAGATAAAAGACAAAGATTAGGGATTCGTCATTTAGTTTATCCAAATTCAAGAATAATCCATAATAATACTTTGTGGAGCAAAATTCAAGAATAAAGCCCAAAACTTGGATACAATCAAAGATAGTAACCTTAACAGACAATTTGGACAAATAGAAGAAAAATAAATTTTTCCGTGAATAGTGCCGTATACGTGAATAGTAACCCCGACGGAAAAAGTAAGAATTTCAACATAAAATCCATGACAATATTTTTGTATAATGATATTGAGAAGAATAACATCATTTACGAAAGAAATAACATCCCTTACCTCAAAAAGAATAACACTTCTGGCTGGAATATCGGATATAATACCGAAGGAAACTTGCGCTGAATACTAATACTCAAAGTATTGAAATACTCACAAAAATACGCTCGATATTATAGAGAGAGAAAACTTATGATTCTGGTGTGATTTTCAATTCTAACCTAAGCACCCTATTTATAGGAAAAGCTTAGGATGCCAAATGAGACTAAAATAATAAAATATTATTATTTTTTCTAAAATCCTTCCGCCGCCGGCTGCTATGAAATCAGGATTTTTCAACCAAGAAACAAAAGTGGGGCCCACCATTTTATTTAAAAAATATTTATTTTCCGAAACTTCAATAATTCATAACAAATAGCCCCTTAGTCAGAAAATTACAAATTTTACGTCCTTCCATAGGAAATTTAATTCTCTACAACTTTGTAGAAGGAAATTTTTCCAAATTTCAAACATAAATTATCCGAAATCCATAAACAGATGATTTTTCACACCAAAATACCGATAAAAAACACATCAGCACAAATTCCTACTTTAATATCCACAAAATAAATATTTCCTTATCATATAAATCAATAATTAATTATTCACAAATAATATTATAGAACTACAATATTAACAACCAGGTCGTTCCCAGGACAGAGGGGGCCTTCCGATAAGGACTTCTCCTTACTGGCGCGCAATTAAATAACCCCTCCTAGACAGAACTTTCTTAGACATTCTAATAATATTATTCAAATAATATGAATTATTGAGTTGATAACGTGAAATACTGTGCAACGACAATTATTGAATCAATACTACAAAATATCAACTGTAGCCATTATTGAATCAATCATGAAAAATAGCAACGTAACAATTATTGAGTCAATAAAATATCAATGCAGCAATTATTGAGTCAATAATATAAAATATCAACGTAGCAATTATTGAGTCAATAATATAAAATATTGAACAGTAAATACTGTAACAATAATTGAGTAGGTTCCTTCTCACGTAAGACTCAATAATTTGAAATACTGTGCAATACCGTGTGCTACTGCGCAACACCGCGTACTGTATTTTAACCATCGGGTATTTCAACAGTACTAACGGTAACAACTACGCCGTTATCTTGTAAAAAAAGTTATTTCTGTCGCTTTCTATATCCGACAATTATTCCGTTGTGGGGGCCCACAAATAGCTGCGCCGTCGTACGAATATTCCCCGACAACAAGAATATTCCACGACCAAACGAATATTCCCCGACAACAAGAATATTTTATAACCACTTACTCATTTTAAAAATGTTTGCACATTTCACCCATAACTTTCATATTTATCAAAACAACACCTTACTGTTTTGAAATAATATAAAAAAAATTAAATCTTTATTCATAAAAGTTGGGGTCTTACAACCTCCCCTCCTTATGAAATTTCGTTCTCGAAATTGACGTACGTACCTGGTATGTCGAAAAGGTGAGGATACCTCGCTTTCATTTCCGATTCCAACTCCCAAGTCATTTCCTCAATAGCCTGGTTTCTCCACAAAACTTTAACTTGAGGTATAATTTTCGAGCGTAGGACATGCTCCTTCCTATCCAAGATCTTGACAGGTACCTCCTCGTACGTTAAATCTTCAGCTATCTCGTCTGGTTCTAACTCAATAATGCGGTTTGTATCCTTCACATATTTACGTAACACGGATATGTGAAACACGTTATGAACACGAGACATGCTTGGACGTAAAGCGAGTCTATAAGCCACATTTTCTATTCGGTCAAGAATCTCAAATGGACCAATGAATCGTGGGTTAAGCTTTCCTCTCTTCCCAAACCTTGTAACACCTTTCCACAGAGCAATACGTAACAATACATGGTCCCCAACGTTAAATTCCACGTCCTTTCGATGAAGATCAGCATAACACTTTTGTCGATCTTGTGCTGTTTGTATACGTTGTCGGATTATTTAGATCTTTTCCATAGTCATACGTACTAACTCCGGTCCCAACAATGTTGTTTCACCCACCTCGTTCCAACATACTGGAGAGCGACACTTTCTCCCATACAATGCCTCGAATGGAGCTACGCCTATACTTGCCTGATAACTGTTGTTGTAGGAGAATTCCACCAATGGTAAGTACTTATCCCAACTCCCTTTGAAGTCTAGAACACAAAGTCTCAATAGATCTTCAAGAGTTTGAATAGTTCTTTTCGATTGTCCGTCTGTTTGAGGATGATAAGCCGAACTGAATCGTAAATCCGTGCCCATTGCTTTCTGCAAACTGATCCAAAATCGTGAAGTAAATCTGGGATCACGATCGGAAACTATGGATACTGGCATGCCATGCAATCTCACAATCTCATTCACGTACATATGAGCAAGACGTTCAAGGGAATAAGTCTCTCGTATCGGCAAGAAATGAGCAGACTTGGTTAATCTATCAACAATAACCCAAATCGCATCTAAGCCTTGAGAAACCTTGGGAAGACCCGTAACGAAATCCATCGTAATGTGTTCCCACTTCCATTTCGGAATCTCCAGTGGTTGCAATGGACCCTTCGGCACTTGATGCTCCGCCTTTACACGTTGACAAGTTAAACATCTCGAGATGAACTCCGCGATCTCTCTCTTCATATTGCTCCACCAAAATGTATGTCGAAGATCACGATACTTTTTAGTACTCCCAGAATGGATCGCAAACGGTGTGTTGTGTGCCTCCATCATGATTCTATACTTCAAGTCGAAATCGTTAGGAACACAAAGTCTGGAGTTGACTCAAAGTATTCCCTCTTCATCGATTCTTGCTTCTGGAATTGCACCTTCTTGCACCTTCTTCTTCATCTTCATCAGCTCCGCATCTGTAGCTTGAGCAGCTTTAACTTTATCAATCAAAGCTGGTTCTACGCGTATACTTGACATCATCGCACTCGTTCCCACATATGATCTTCTACTCAACGCGTCAGCTACCACGTTCGCTTTTCCAGGATGGTATTGGATAGTATGATCGTAATCTTTCAACAGCTCAAGCCAACGTCGTTGCCGCATATTGAGTTCCTTCTGAGTGAAGAAATATTTAAGGCTCTTATGATCCGTATAAATCTCCACTTTCTCTCCGTACAAGTAATGTCTCCAGATCTTCAACGCGAAAACGACTACTGCCAACTCTAGATCATGAGTAGGATAATTTCTCTCATATTCTTTGAGTTGTCGCGAGGCATAGGCTATGACTTTCCCATGTTGCATGAGAACACATCCTAACCCTTTGCCCGAAGCATCGCTGTAAATAATAAATCCATCCGAACCAGATGGTATTGTCAGAACAGGTGCCGAGATAAGTCTCCTCTTGAGCTCTTGGAAGCTCTTCTCGCATTCCTCGCTCCAAACGAATTTTGTATCTTTCCGAGTCAACTGAGTTAATGGAGTAGCGATTCGAGAAAATCCCTCTACGAACCTCCGATAGTAACCAGCTAAGCCCAGAAAGCTTCGTACTTCGGTCACCGACTTAGGTTGCTCCCAGCTTTGTATTGCTTCAATCTTCGCCGGGTCCACAGATACTCCACGTTTCGATACCACGTGCCCAAGGAATGCTACTTCCTCAAGCCAAAACTCGCATTTCTTCAGCTTAGCATATAGCTTGTTCTCACGAAGCTTTTGAAGTACCAACTTCAAATGGTATTCATGATCTTCACGGCTTTTAGAATAGATGAGAATGTCATCAATAAAGACAACAACGAATTGATCTAAATACTCCTTAAATACACGGTTCATCATATCCATGAAAGCAGCAGGAGCATTAGTCAATCCAAAAGACATGACTAAGAACTCATAATTCCCGTATCGTGTTCTGAAAGCAGTCTTTGGAATATCCTCAGTTTTAATCTTCAACTGATGATATCCAGAACGAAGATCGATCTTTGAAAAGAATTGCACTCCTTGCAACTGGTCGAACAGGTCATCAATACGAGGTAACGGATACCTATTCTTGATGGTGACATGGTTCAACTCCCGATAGTCAATGCAAAGTCGCATACTCCCGTCTTTCTTCTTTACGAATAAAACAGGAGCACCCCAAGGAGACGTACTAGGACGAATAAAACCGATATCTAACAACTCTTGTAATTGGACCTTTAACTCCTGAAGTTCAATAGGAGCCATTCGATATGGGGTTTTAGAAATGGGCTTTGTACCGGGCTCAAGGTCAATAAAGAATTCAACTTCACGTTCTGGGGGTAGACCGGGAAGTTCTTCGGGAAATACATCAGGAAACTCATTAACAACGAAAATATCATTCAAACCTGACGTATTCTGATTTAGATCAGTGACATGAGCTAAGAAAGCTTGACATCCGTTTTTCAATAAACGAATAGCTTTATGACTTGAAATGATATTGACTGATTTTAGTGGTTTGGTGATTTGGATTCGCACAACAGGTTGATTAGGAATATGAAAACTAACAATCTTACGAAAACAATCAATTTTGGCATGGTAAGTGGTTAACCAGTCAATTCCTAAAATCACGTCAAATGCAAGTATTTTCAAAGATATAAGATCAACAGGTAAGGTAAGGGTACCAATCTGAATCAAGCAAGATTTATAAACTGTAGATGTAACAAAGGTTTCTCCTAACGGAGTTTCAACAGATAAGTCAAAGTCTAATTTATCAGAAGTCAAGTTCAAACGTTGAGCACAAGCAGGTGAAATAAAGGAATGGGTAGCACTGGTATCTAACAAGGTGTAAACTTCGCAAGAGTTTATGATCAGCTTACCCGTAATCACCTCGTGTGGATTCCTCGCGTTTTGGGCTGTCACGATAAACGCTCTTCCAGGAATCACCGACTTTGACTTGTCTGCAACCGCCTTTGGAATCACCACCCCCGCTGAACTTGGTTTCGCAACAGGACAATCTTGAGCTATATGTCCTTCTTTTCCATAGTTATAGCATCCTTTGAATTGTTGTGGGCAGTTTGGGCTGATATGTCCCTCTTTCCCGCATTTATAGCATACGACCGGTGGTCGTTCTCCTCCCCTCGAAACAGTTGATGCTGGTGCTGATGTTGACATCTTCGCGTTCTCATTGTTATACCTTCTCTTTTTGAAATCCCCTCTCGATTCGCTTCTTCTACTATCATGGCCACGATAACTACCGGAGTGGTTACCGCTTCTGTCATACTTTCCTCCTCGCTGGTTGTCATTGCTCCGATGACTGCTGCCACCGGTACGACCTTGGTTGTGGTCCCTCGGTTGAACATAATCATTATCTCGTTCTAATAACTGGGCCCTGTTCACTACATCTGAATATAGAGAAAATTTATGAGAAATGAGGTATTGACGTATTTCGGGTTTCAAACCTCTTAGAAACATCCGCGTCATACGTTCCTCATTCTCCACCAAATGAGGTGCAAACCTGGATAGCTCCGCGAACTTAGCCTCGTACTGGGATACCGTCATGTTGTTTTGCTCGAGTCTGATAAACTCTACTTCCTTCATATGACGAATACTTTCAGAAAAGTACTTGTCATTAAACAGTTTCTGGAACGCTTCCCAAGACATCTGGAGTGCGGCAGGCTGGGTACGCTTCACGGATTTCCACCAGTAATCTGCCTCTCCACGGAACATAAACGTGGCGAATGGAACCTTCTGTTCCTCTGTACATCCCAAGACATCAAATATCTTGGTAATTTGTTTAATCCACGTCTCCGCCTTGATCGGATTTGGCTTTCCCAGAAACTCTGGTGGTCCCAATTCTTTGAACTGCTTGGCAGTGACAGCTCGCGTGTTGTTATTATCTCCACCTGTATATTGCACACGAGTCTCCCTCGTCTGATTTTGCATGAACTGCAAAAAACTTCTAAACATCTCATCGTTTATCGTCTGACCAACGTTGTTTTCAGGATGAACATTGCCTTCTTGTTGCACGTTTCCTAGTTAACGATTAAAGGTGTCTCCACAGTCTCATTCACTTCGTTGTTAACGTTCTCAGCTGCCATTCTCAAATACTACCATAAAACAAGGGTTAATTAAACAAGTCAACATATCACATATTAACCCTATGCTCCGACTGACCAATTAAATACCACATAAGCTTAGGTAGGACACACTAGCGAAGGATTTATTCGTCTCTCCCCTCCTAGTTCTATTCCCCGATCTCCGTCAGAAATCATATCCCTAAGCTCTGATACCAACTGTGACGCCCCCAGAATAGGTCCATTCAACCCAACCCATTCTGAGTCGCCAAATACATGGTACAGAATTCAAATACAAACTTTATATCATACGGTCGTGCAAAATACGACCACACATCTGTGAGTGTCAATACAAATATGTAGAAAATATTAAGATTCAAACTAAGTCCTCATTACAATTATTATCACACTATTTATCAGAAATAGTGAGGACTACTACTGCTCTAACTCGGACCATCACTCTGTCCCCCGACTAGTCCCCGCAACATTCTCATTTCCTGAAGAGGACAACAGATGAAAAGGGTGAGCTCAACTAGCCCAGTAAAGAATATTATGACTAAGATAATGAAAAATAAATTATCGTTAGCCTTCAACAGTTCAGATAAAATATTATTGACAACATGTTTTAGATCAATATTCGCAGCGGGAATAACCGTTCATCATCAATATTTTATCCCTGTAACATCAATCAATATCCATCTCATCAAATATTCATCTTTGCACTACAGGCCAAAGATATTCATTTGTATCATCAGTGGTCATGTTCATCTCAACACCTGTTATCTTTGCACTACAGGCCAAAGATATTCATCAGGTAATCATTCATCTTTGCTCTACAGGCCAAAGATATTCAGTTACATCACCTTTTAGGACTGAGGCTAATGAAAAATATTTTAAAGAACGAATCCAGTGAGATAAAAGACAAAGATTAGGGATTCGTCATTTAGTTTATCCAAATTCAAGAATAATCCATAATAATACTTTGTGGAGCAAAATTCAAGAATAAAGCCCAAAACTTGGATACAATCAAAGATAGTAACCTTAACAGACAATTTGGACAAATAGAAGAAAAATAAATTTTTCCGTGAATAGTGCCGTATACGTGAATAGTAACCCCGACGGAAAAAGTAAGAATTTCAACATAAAATCCATGACAATATTTTTGTATAATGATATTGAGAAGAATAACATCATTTACGAAAGAAATAACATCCCTTACCTCAAAAAGAATAACACTTCTGGCTGGAATATCGGATATAATACCGAAGGAAACTTGCGCTGAATACTAATACTCAAAGTATTGAAATACTCACAAAAATACGCTCGATATTATAGAGAGAGAAAACTTATGATTCTGGTGTGATTTTCAATTCTAACCTAAGCACCCTATTTATAGGAAAAGCTTAGGATGCCAAATGAGACTAAAATAATAAAATATTATTATTTTTTCTAAAATCCTTCCGCCGCCGGCTGCTATGAAATCAGGATTTTTCAACCAAGAAACAAAAGTGGGGCCCACCATTTTATTTAAAAAATATTTATTTTCCGAAACTTCAATAATTCATAACAAATAGCCCCTTAGTCAGAAAATTACAAATTTTACGTCCTTCCATAGGAAATTTAATTCTCTACAACTTTGTAGAAGGAAATTTTTCCAAATTTCAAACATAAATTATCCGAAATCCATAAACAGATGATTTTTCACACCAAAATACCGATAAAAAACACATCAGCACAAATTCCTACTTTAATATCCACAAAATAAATATTTCCTTATCATATAAATCAATAATTAATTATTCACAAATAATATTATAGAACTACAATATTAACAACCAGGTCGTTCCCAGGACAGAGGGGGCCTTCCGATAAGGACTTCTCCTTACTGGCGCGCAATTAAATAACCCCTCCTAGACAGAACTTCCTTAGACATTCTAATAATATTATTCAAATAATATGAATTATTGAGTTGATAACGTGAAATACTGTGCAACGACAATTATTGAATCAATACTACAAAATATCAACTGTAGCCATTATTGAATCAATCATGAAAAATAACAACGTAGCAATTATTGAGTCAATAAAATATCAATGCAGCAATTATTGAGTCAATAATATAAAATATCAACGTAGCAATTATTGAGTCAATAATATAAAATATTGAACAGTAAATACTGTAACAATAATTGAGTAGGTTCCTTCTCACGTAAGACTCAATAATTTGAAATACTGTGCAATACCGTGTGCTACTGCGCAACACCGCGTACTGTATTTTAACCATCGGGTATTTCAACAGTACTAACGGTAACAACTACGCCGTTATCTTGTAAAAAAAGTTATTTCTGTCGCTTTCTATATCCGACAATTATTCCGTTGTGGGGGCCCACAAATAGCTGCGCCGTCGTACGAATATTCCCCGACAACAAGAATATTCCACGACCAAATGAATATTCCCCGACAACAAGAATATTTTATAACCACTTGCTCATTTTAAAAATGTTTGCACATTTCACCCATAACTTTCATATTTATCAAAACAACACCTTACTGTTTCGAAATAATATAAAGAAAATTAAATCTTTATTCATAAAAGTTGGGGTCTTACATTAATTGCGCGCCAGTAAGGAGAAATCATTATCGGAAGGCCCCCTCTTTTTTGGGAACGACTTGGTTGTTAATATTGTAGTTCTGTAATATTATTTGTGAATAATTAATTTTTGATATATATGATAAGGAAATATTTATTCAATGTGAATTTAAACGGAGAAATTTTTAACATGTGACATTTGTTGAAAGTTGGTATTTTATCTTTTCTGATAAAATAATTCATTCAAATATATTATTATAATATTACATTATAGTAGTATGATATGATTATATAATAGTATAATTTTTATAATTTGAATGATAACGTTATTATAGTAAATTCAGGATATAAAAGTAAAATGAGGTAGAAGAGAACAAATTGAATTTAAATTCTTATGATGTAAGCAATGATGTTATCGGAACGATGAGGTACGCAATGATGTCATCGGAGCGATGAGGTAAGCAATGATGTCATAGGATCGATAATGTAAGCGATGATGTCATAAATTATGACAAAAAAATTATTTTTCCCTTATTCTGCCGAGCCTATAAATAGAAGCTCATTTCTTCATTATTTCTCACAAATTCACTAAAAGTATAGAGAGAGAAAGTATAGAGAGAATAAGAGAGAAAGAATAAAAGAATTCTGCTATTACACTAGTGCAGTCTCTAAATTTTTAAGGTAAGGGGTATTATTTTTTCAGTATTCATGAAGAGAGTTATTTTCTTTCAATACTCGTAAGGGTTGTTATTCCATTCTTTATTATTATGTTGGAATAACCTGTCTACGCGGACTGGCGCATGCATGGTGAAATTCTGTTGTTATTCTATATTTTATTATTCTGTGGGAATAACCTATCTACGCAGACTACCGCTAGCCTGGTGAATAATTCTTCGTATTCAGTTGTTATTAAATTATAGAAATAATCTGTCTGAGCGGACTACCGCCTGACAGGTGAAAATTCAATTGCAGTTTCATATATTATTTCATTTCAGATTCTTAACTCTAAACTTATTACGATAAGTATTGCTTCAATAATTTCTGAAATGATCATAAATTTTTTGTGTTTTGCGCTTCATCTAATATCATTCTACTGGAATGTTGGTATGAACTTTCTTGTGAATTTTTTATTTTTTCATGTCGAGTTACTATTCACGATTAAAAAAAAAAAATCTTCCAAATCATATTTGATTGGATCTAGATTTTGATCTTCATTCTTGAACTCTGGATAAATTCTCTAATATTTGTCCTGTATCTCACTGAATTCGTTATTCGTATTATTTTTCATCATCCTCAGTTCTAAATGGTGATATATCTGAATATCTTTGGCCTGTAGTGCAAAAATGAATGATTACCTTATGAATATCTTTGGCCCGTAGTGCAAAGATGGACAGGTGTTGAGATGAACATGACCAACTGGTGATACAAATGAATATATTTAGGCCGTAGTGCAAAAAATAAATATTTGATTCGAAATGTATATTGATTGATGTTACAGGAATAAAATATTGATGATGAACTTTTAAATCAAAAAAGATATTAGACATCATTCTCTACTTAATTCTTCTAATGAATTGTTATTTTCACTGCAAATATTAATCTAAAACGTGTTGTCCATAATATTTTATCTTATTTATTGAAGGCTAACGATAATTTATTTTTCATTATCTTAGTCATAATATTCTTTACTGTGCTAGTTGAGCTCACTATTTTTTTCATTGTTCTCTTTAGAAAATGAGAATATCGCGTGTACTAGTCAGAGAATGGAGTGATGGTCCGAGTTAGAGCTGTAGAAGTCCTCACTATTTTTTTTTAAATAGTGTGATAATAAATGTAATGAGGACTTAGTTTGAATGTTTATATTTTTTACATTCTGTATTGACACTCACAGTTGTGTGGTAGTATTTTGCATGACCGTTTGATATGAAAGATTGTATTTAAATTTTGTACCATGTATTTGACGACTCAAAATTGATTGAGTATTAAACCTATTTTGGGGGCGTCACATACAATATTATTAAAAATAGTTAACTTTAATATTTAAATTTTTTCGGTAAAAAAATAAAAAAATAAATTAAAAATCGAGTCAACTGGGTCAATTAACTGGATTTACAGTTGAACTACTGGTGGTCAACGAGCCAACCCGAATTTTGACCAAAACTGATTTACTGAGCCAAACCGGATCAAAAGACAGACGATTCCAATTTTTACTGATCCAATCCAATTTTTAAAACATTGCATTAATTCATTATAAATTTATCGTATTACATAACAGGAGTCTATTTATAAATCTGATGTTCTTGAAACTTGTAGGATTGATTTATGCGGATTATATATGTTGAGTGGAATGATTATTCTTTAATTTTTTTTTTTTTTTTTGTATTTAAAGGTTTTTGTTCCTTATTTTTATCTTTTTAGCAGAAAATTAAAAAGAAGAAAAAGTAAGAGCAGGGACTAAAGTTCGGAATTTCATCCATCGAGTTCCGAGTTGACTCGCAAATATAGCCCTAGTTCCATTTTTGGCGACGTGAGTTTGTCTGTCTGATACATGAGTTGCAGGGATGAATCGGGCTACGAAAGCCGCCCTGATCAATATTCAGGCCAACCCATTTGACCTGAAAGCTGCCTTTTTTCACTCCACTCCTGTGCTGGATCGCAGAAGGCGCAACCATTGGGATTCTGTCGGTTCTCTTTCTACATGCCCTTTAATATTTTATGTCCTATTGTGATTTGTGTATCTTTTTACAACCTTAATAGTAATAATCCCATATCAGATTTTTTATGATTAAGATTTTGTGGGTGAGGGCAGAATTTTCCAATTGTAACTATAGATGTATTCGGTGAAATTTCAATGAGCAGGCGAAATCTATTTAAGTCTTTTTCGTTTGGAAAGAATAAAACTTCATTTGACCCTTTTCTTTTGGGGTTCATAACTCTATCCATTTCTCAGTCTAATTTAATAATTTTTTAGACAGCAAATTCAGGAATGTTCTCGTTGTATATAGCTGGGTGGAAAGAGAAAAATGTATTGTTGCAATGCCATGCCAAATACTGTGGAATTGAGGGACATCTTATGTAGTTCAAATTAAATGCTTTCATGAATTTGAGTAAAGTTTATATTTTTCTTGGATGCAGAGGGGAAGTGCTTATAAGGGTTCGTCAAAGGTGATAGTTAATTTGTTATCTGTAAACAATGTTGAATTTGTTGATATTGCAATTTATATTATCGGTACAAATAATTACTTATGATAGTTTGTATTCTTAATGAATCATACTCTTTCAGTGGTAGAGGTTTAACATTTTGGTTGCACATATTAGTTTACATGACTAATTATATGATTATGTAATTTAGCTATAGTTGAAGGCAATTATTGGTTAGGATTGATGAAAAAGTGATCTTTTTCAGAAGTTGAATGCTCCAAACTCCAAAGGGGGTCAGAACTCGAAGTTGTGACTGTTAAATTGAATTACATTCCCCCTCCCCCTTGTAATTATTGGATATCATGTGCACAATTTTCCTTAGAAATGTGTTTTCATATTAGCTTAAACTAAGAATATACAGATATCTCGCAATCAAAAGATGAATTATAACATAAGAGGATACAATGCATTGCGCTAATATATCCAAAATTTAGTAATTTATTAGACACATCACAGTCGTGCAAAGTAAATTTTAGTATGTCCGTTAAGACACTTGTATTGTCATACTTATCATAAACAGGAAAAAAAAAGGTCTGTAACTGTAATGTATTATTGATCTTTGTTAGTTCAAGTGGGCATATTTTCCTCCATTTCCACTGTTTTTATATTCTTTTGGTGGATGTCGAGAATAAATGTTCTGAGTGCTGAGAAGTAAGACAAATGTGTTTATGGATGTCTGCTGTAAGTCGATGAAAAAGTTGCACACAACCATGCTGATACTTGGAGCATTTCAATATATTGGGAGTTCATTTTATCAGTTCGCTCTGTAGAAAGAATATTTTTGCTGTTGTATACATCTAGTAAATACTCAAGGCTAATGATGGTCCAAACCTTTTTTGGACGTGTGAAACATTAATAGTTAGCTTTTGAATGCAGTGTGTCATGTTACCATGCCAATTAAGCGCTCAAGTTGTTGGTTCTTCAATTTTTTTCTAGTTTCTCTTTTCTCTTCATGCATTCTTCCAGTAAATTAACCATTAAATGTATCCTTCCTGTAAAAAGTACTTGCAACTTGTGATTATCTGCTCCTGCTCAACTCACGCGCTTTGTTTAGATTTAATATCCTCTCTTTGCGATGTTGAGTGATGACTCTGGGTGCCCACCAAGCTAATGCCACATCCAGTTTCATGAGATTAAGACAAATATTTTTCTGGTGCTCGTCTTTTTTGCAGCGATCTAACTGCTATTCCAGAAATTACAGAAAGATGAACTCCAAACAAGAATTACTGCGCAATGTCAGTGCTTTTGCAGAGACCCTTTTTCAGGTTATTTTTGACTGATGATTTTATTTATTTTTACTATTTTGTTATTCAGTTAATATATTTAATTAGATTACCTGTCTTTATAAAGAACTTCTGTAGCTTTTTCCACCCACCCCCCTTTGTTTGTGGGAATTAAATAAATTGGGACTAATGTCCAAGATTTGAGTTAATGAGTTAGAAAGGTTATGTTCATGGGGAAAGAAAAAGGGTTGATGAGGTGGTTACAGTGCATGTGCATGTGTCATTCTTTAATCAACACACTAAAGTTTAGGTGGCATTTCAGTATGTATAGGCTTTTCCAGAAGCCTAATGTGGGTTATTGGTATGCATGTTTAGGCAGAGATGAGGATTAAGTAGCTATCAGAGAAATTCCTTGATATATGGATTCCCGATTATGATTTTGACTCGTAAGGAACTAGATTATAAGTCTCTGCGCTAATATCTGGTTTTTAAAACGTGACAAAAATAGATTTATACTTTTGGTCTTTGGAAGAAAGAAGCAAATATATCATCAAACTGTCTGTAGTGCTCGTCATTCAGAAACTGAAGTACATTGAAGGTACTTGGCAATTCATAACAAATTATATGTTCATAGTAGTAGATTTCCTAATTATGTAGGGGGAGAATTTTGAACTTGACATTACTGGTTGGTCCTGAGCCGCTTATCTTTTGCTCATGGCTTCCATTTCTTAAAGAAATAAAATATTTTTAGACAAAATGTTGGTTTTGTGTAAGATTCTTTATGATCAAAACTGGTGAATGATATTAGCTCCGCTTGATTCTTCATACAAATTTTTGTTGAGCTACTTTTTATTCTTGTGGATGTGCTCTTAACCATTTGTGGTAGTGCTACCCACTAACTGTAATCTCCTGATTTATATTTGTCAATTGCTTCATGATAAAGTGGGTTTTCACTCTCATGGTAATTAATTAATGATTTTTCTGTGGTTTCAGAACATGGACTATGTTCATGATGAATATGAATCATCTTCAAGTCGAGGCAGCTCATGGTTTAGACCAGATTATAGGGATAGGGGATTCAGAGGTTACGGGACTAACCATAAGAGACCCCAGGCTGGTGTAAGAAGTAAGTGCACCTTGTTATTATGCAATAGCTTACTGATTTAGTACCAGAACTTTGTCATGTATACAGCTGAATCATCTGTTTATAAAAGCTAGGGGTTTCCTTCTCATATATCTTCATCTAGATGATATAAGTTGAACTTTCTTGGTTTGTCTTAGGAATTGGGACTCGGGATAATTGGGTCTTACAAATTGAAACAACCCGGTAAATCCCGAGTCCGGAACAAATCTCGGGTCAAATCCGAAGTCCGAATCGAATCAAATCTATTCAAATAAGGTCTTAAACAATTGATCCAATAGTATTTTCTGGGTCATCTTAGTTCACTACAAGCTCACCCAAAAAGTCATGACTGAAGGAACTATTGTTAGTAATTTAATTCCTTATATACAGACAATTTTTTCCCATATTTTTCAATGTATCTTTATCTCTCTAGCCATTGTGGGATAATACCGACTGACTTTGTGTCCCCACCTCCGACAATTCGATCTGAGCTTTCGAGAGTCGGTTTTGATACCATATGAAACAACCCGTGTCAAATCTTGAGTTCTGAACAAATCTCGATTCTCGGGTCAAATCTCATGTCCGAATCGAATCAAATTCATCCAAATAAGGCCTTAAACCAGTGATCCAATAGTATCTTCTTGAGTTATCTTAGCCCACCACAGACTCACCCAAAAGTCATGACTGAAGGTACTATTGTTAGTAACTTAATTTCTTATATACAGACAAAATTTTTCCATATCTTTTGATGTGGGACTGAGGTGTTACACAAATGGCCCAAGCTATTTGAATGTTTAGATGGTCAATCTTGACAGGTTAATGATAGAATCAGTGAAGGATCCAGTGTAGGACAGGTGGAGGTAGTTGCCCCCTCAAAAGTTTTTAAAAAATTGTGAATATTATTATTTATATATATACGAAGAGTCTCTCCAAAAATTTTGAACTAGCGACTTCCATATTTCTTGGAAATGCCCCTATAATCTACATTTTTATTTACATAAACTTTGGGCACAAAAATTGTTTCCACTGCCTTCAGGTTAGAGTTAGGGTTCAGAGCACAAAAGTCTAAGATCCATCAAATTTATTATTGCCAGTAGGCAGCCAGGTGAAATGGTGAATCATCTATAATCACCCAATGATGATTGCAAGCCACCGTGGAATACTCATTATGAAATTTTCCATTCTTTCCTTGCATGATTCATTGATTATTAATTTCCTATTTTCATATATATAGCAAAATTTACTCATTTGAGTTTCATATTTGATGATTATACTTCAGTTAAAGTTTATTGAATTTTGTCCAAAATAAAACTAAAAATTGTCTTCAATATTCTTTTCAGTTTCTACTTAAGGAGGAGGTTCTCTCTCTAAGTTGTTGTCTAGTAAGCACGAGATAGTATAGATGCTTTTGGAATTCGTCCCATAAAAGATATCTTAAGGTACATCTTTCACACAAATTAAGAAAAATCTAAGCTGAGGAGAGAGAATAATAAGTTCCAATTTCACAATGGACCCCACATAAGTGCATAATGATTCTTTCTTTTTCCTAAAAGGAGTGGACCTACTTAAGTATTTTTGAAATAAATATTCTTTTTATAACATTTTGAATTTATAATTGTGTACTTTAAACATCTTTTAAGGGACATTTTTTGGGTACTTTAGACATCTTTTGTGGGACAGAGGGAGTACAAAATATTTGTATCAATTTATGTCATTGGTGTTAATTATGGCTTCGGATTTTTTATTTTATATTGTAATTATTAGAATGTGATTGTTTTGGCATAATTAGTATTGTGATTTGCTAATTTTGTTAATCAATTATTCGAAGACTTGTCAAAAATTAGAACTTAGAAGACATGTATTTTGTACTTGATGTAAACCAATTCCAAAAAGATGCTTGGACATGCTTAGTTTTTATTAATTGAGGGAACCTTGTGCACTAATTATCCAAATACTTATTTGAAAATAAATAAATAAGTATAATCTACATATTTTCTTTACTATTTATAAAGGTTCCTAAATCAATGGTAGATATTATTCTTCTTAACAAGACATTGTATGTTGAACTTTTCAGCACACAAACTGTCTCTCTGACATCCTTCTCTCTCTTCAATAGTTTTATGTGCTTTTCAACTCTTTTTAAGGTGGTTTCCATTTCTGTGAAGATGATGTTGAAGTTGAGACCCTTTTCCGATCCGCATTTGGTGGAAATAGATATTTCTTTTGGTCTTTCATAAATGATGAACCACAAAGGAGCTCATCAGGATACTATAATAACTATAGGGCCTCTTGGAACTGGACACATCCAAATGAAGAGGATTATGACACAGATTCTGACAGTTTGGAGTCAGATTTAAGTAAAGAGAGAAAAACTCTTGGGTTGAGTGTTTCTGGTCCTATAAAAATGGATGATGTCAAAAATGCGTAAGTTCTCATCAGTTTTTTTCTCTATCTTCATTCATTTTCTGTTAAATTTAGAGAGACATGTCATTTCTGGTACAATTTTGTCTAATACTCTTCCAAATTTAGATGTTTAGTTCTGTGTTCTGATACTGAAGGCTGATCTTCCATTTTCAGGTATCGAAAATGTGCTCTAAAATGGCATCCGGATCGTCATCAGGGCTCATCAAAGGTAGGTTTAACAATCTTTTATGTCTCTTGGTTAGATAGTTGATGTATTGCAGGATACGGGTTTGGTTGCTTGCAAAAAGAAGGTGAAAGAACCTCCTTTTTCCTTTGAGAGAGATGCAAGACCAAGTAAATGTTTGAAATTCTTCTTTATGGTAGATTTCTGCAACCCTTTTCAGCAGAAACATACAGTGTGTGTGCATGTTTATTTGTTTTTATTTTTGGTACATTTAATTTTCACCCCAACCCCAACCCAGAACCTTATTCTTGATCCTTAAGTAATAATACCTGGCAACTACCATGGCTCGATCCACTCCACTTTGCTATGCAGTCTGAGAGTCGTGTCAATGGACCAAATGGTCATTGAGGTGTGAAGTTTGAATGTTTTATAATCTTGATATACGTGACTAACAAATACTACATGAACAGGTTGTGGCTGAAGAGAAGTTCAAGGTCTGCAGCGCTGCTTATCAATTATTATGTGACAAGATGGCTGTAGATTAAGAGTTCGAAGAAGCATACTAATCTGAATTTTAGATTTATTCAGGCTCTCTACTAGAGATGTAGCCACATTTTTTTTTGAATTATGTACCCATTTCACTGGTTTAGTAATATATGTAGAGGAATATCAATGGAGAGTGAGTTCTCTACTCAGCAACCAACAACATCATCAAACAGTTACCCGATTGTAATTTTTATCTAGTTTTTTTTTTTATTGTCATGTCCTTTTCTTCAGGCTGGGGGTGGGGGGGTGGGGGGGGGGGGGGGGACAATGTATACACTCGGGCATTTTCTTGTGTCCAAGAGTACCTAATAAAATGACTGATGTAACTTTTCAGTTTGGACATATATCAATTATTTGGTATTAGAAGTTGTTATTTGGTAGTCAAGTTTGTGTCACTTTTAACTGTTTACATTATATGATTTTATATCAACTGCTGAGCATTAAGTTGTAGTTTATTTTACTTTGATACCTTTGATTAGTAATTTTCGTTTGTTCTATTCGTTGTTGCTAACAAATTTAACTTCATAAATTATTTTTAAAATGATTACTTGTTAGTTTAGCAGTGTCACGTGATAATTTATTTATAATGAAAATTTTGATAATACATGAAAACTTTTTTTGAGAAGTAATTTATTATAAAAACTCAACTTTTCTTTAGGGAAGGGTAGGAGGTAGGGCTTATTTGGCCACAATTTATAAGTTGGTCAAACTTATTATTTATAAGTTTTTTTTAATGTTTAATTGTTTGGTTGTGACATATTTTTTAATTTATAAATTGACTTATAAGTATGTTTTGAGAAGTAATAAACTTTCACTTTTTAAAAAATGACTTATAAGTCATTTTAAAATAAATAAATTTAATTAAACGTAAAAACTCTTTTGCCCTTATTTTAGTATTCTTTACATCTTATTTAAACTTATAAGTCATTTTAATCAAACATATTCACATTTTATTTTTATTTAAGTTTTGACTTATAAATCAAAATATTATCAACTAATTTAATTTATAAGTCGGTACTTAAACTAACTTATAAATCATTTTAAAATAAATCATTCCCAAACGGGTAATCATCAACCATACTAACATAACGTGGAAACAAAGCTGACAGAAATAATATGAGCATCTCGAGGGTGAAATAACCTCACAATGTTTTTCTGTAACTTAATATACTCTACTAATTAATTCTTATTTCTTACTATTACACTGAAGAAGCTCGCACAAATTTGACTCAGCAGCGTGCACTTCTATGTTGAGTTTCTGTTTGCAAAGCAAACATCAAATCCATTTCTCCCTGTTCAGTTTCCATTATCGATTTCAAAATTATTGTCCACTAACAGTATTGAAATGTTGAAAGCTATTCAAATTCTTGGTACATCTTCTGGGTTTGTATCGCACCGATTAAAGCCCCATTCAAATTATGGCTTCTCTTTCACTTCACTCTCTACCAAATCATCGTCTTCGTCTTCAACAAGAACAATCAAGACGTCGCCCGTACTAGTGCCCGCTTCTTCAGCTCAAAAGGGTCGTTTTAGAGAATTTCGGGTGTCTCTAACTCGTTCCGAGTCAAACCCAGAAGGGAATTTGCCTTCTTCTTCATCTTCATCTACGTCCGTTGCCTTTCAATCAACTGTGAGTGATTTGTAGCTCAATTTTGGTGTTGGATTTGTTTCAATTCGTTAATTTAGTTGCATTTATATTCGGTGGAACTGAATTGTGTGTTCATGGCAATGGGGGGTGGTTATGTTATTTTAATTGCATGACTAGAGAATTGCGTAGTTTGTATGAGCTTTCACAACGTTATTTGTTTTGGGTTTTTGGTTGAATTTCTTGAGATGAGCAAGTTCGGCTAGTTATTGCAGGGTTAGTTACTTGCAAAAAAATAAAAAATTTGCTGGATTATGAACCCAATTTGAGTCTTTTGTTTTTTGTAATACCTGCTAATGTTATCTTTATTTGTCATAATCTTATTTTTAATGGTCATATATATTGACTGATTCCGGTGATAATGTGATGGGATAGGGTTGTGTAAATGTACCTCAATTTTGTCAGTTATTTGATGATTTTTGTAATGCATTGACTAAAGAGAAAACAGATTACAAGCATCTTGATCAGTGTTCTAAAAATCCCCGCCTAGGCGCTAGTTCCCCCCTTGGCGCTCCGCTTAGGCGCTAGGCCCCCCTGGCGCTTCGCCTATGAACTAGGCCCCCCCTGGCGCCTCACCTAGGCCCAAAGCGGCAAGAAAATCCCTCCAGAAAAGTAGGTGGGGCCTAGGCGGGCTAGGCAGGGCTTAGGCAGAGAGATTTTTTTTTTTTTAATAACTATTCAAACCAGATCTTGATATATTTATTTTTCTAATGATTTACCATATTCATAATAGAGGTTGTAGCATATCAAATCACAACAAGAAGTGAACAAGATCAAGTCAAAATGGATAATTTTATTATAGTTGTAATTTTTTGAACTTGTACAAACTTCAAATTATATAAATGATGATACATTTGTAATATTTATTTTAATTCAATATAGTTCTTAAATTTATGTTTAGTTTCTTAAGTTTTAATATTGAATTGAATTATTGAAATTTTAAATTTTATTATTTAATAGCAATTTTGTTTATGAATAAAACTAATACCTTAAAGATATGTTTGAACTTTGAACAATTGCATGTTTGTGTTAGAAATTTGACATTGGCAATATGGATATATGTTTGAACTTTAAGCAAAGGCCTTTATTATCTTTATTATAGATTGTTTTGCTTTATATTATTGTTTTGAATTGATAAATGTAAGATAAAATATTAAAATTGGCTTTAAATAAAAAATTCCACCTAGGCCCCGCCTAGGCCCCCTAGGCACTAGGCCCTTCCCGGCCGCCCGCCCGCCTTTTACCTCCCGCCTTCCGCCTAGCGTCTTTTAGAACATTGATCTTGATAACTATATATGGGTGCCATTATTTGATTTAGATGTTTGGTTTAGTTAAGAGGGTTATTATTGTATATTCCAAATTTATGCATATTGCATAAAATGTGTGTATATTGACATCTTCTTTTTCTTCAATACTTTCCTTTGTGCACAAGGGTTGCTTTTCCTTCCTTAATTAGAATATCAGTTTCATTTCTATTGGAAGTTGGAACAGAAGCCATTTTTTGTGATATATAAAAGCTAGAGTTACTAGATGTGAAGATGTTGGTTTAAAGTTGAGGGAAGCCATTCCTTGCGAATAAGAATATCATAGATTAGGTCTCTTTTTTACCACTCTCAGTACTGTTTAAAACTAATGTTCTTAGTTTTAAACAATAGAACTCCAATATTGAAACACTTCAACAAAAATATCCATATTGGAAATGATGAAATTCTATAGTTTTTTGATTGAAAAGTAACTTATACGTTAAGGCCTTCTCGTCCTAGATATGGAAGCATAAGCTGACGTCATATCTATCGATGTTATGAAGTGAAAGGAAGGATTAGTGGTAACTGTTTGGTGAAGCTGTGTCACAGTAGGTATCTTTTAGGTTAAAATTATAACTCTCTCATCCCCTATTTTCTCTTCCATGCTATCACACGATTTTTCTCCCACTGGCTCGCAGTCTCATTTCCTGTCACATTTTAATTTTTTGTTTTTTCTTATTATTTTTGTATGGTTTTTCATGATTTAATTATTTTCATATTTAAAATAATATTAAAAAAATACAATTTGTTGTCACGCGAATCAAGCGTGTGTGTATACTAGTATCACTTAGCCCTCGAAGGGGTGTTTGATGGTTGCAAGGTGTACTAAGAAATGCCTGGGCATGACCCAGATGATTGATTACTCCCTCCATTCTCAAAAGAATTAGCTGAGTACATTTTTCACACATTAATAAAAGTAAAATAGATTAAAGAGAGTAAAAAAAGTTCCAAATTTATCCTTAGTGACCCCACAAGATCATATTAAGTGATGAGTACTTTTTTTTTATATACTAATAGACTCCACTAAATGACATACTCACTCTTCACTTTATGTACCTTAGCTCATCCTCAAGAGGACAAAAAAAATTGTACCTTAAATCATCATTTTGAGGACGGAGGGAGTATCTTTTACACATGGATCATAGTAGCAGTTGGTAACAAGTTGAATGAAGCTGTGTGAACGTAACAAAATTGAAATCATGTGCTTTTAGTTCTATTCCCTATGGAAATAATTTCTCACTAGCCTTTGAGTAGCCAATTTAATAGGGGAAACAAGTTATGAATTGAAGGAGAAGAACGAGATTATGGAGCTGCATTAGGTAGGATGCAGAGTATAATGAAGGGGGTGATGATAAGTACATGCTTTATAATTTTGGTAATGGTGATTGTATAAGCTTTTGTACTGCATCTTTACTAGTGCTTGACATCTCAACTAGTTATGAGATGACAGTGGGGCAGATTCTATCAAAACAGGTTTTGAATATGAAGTGTTCAGTCTGAAAATGACTAATTTCTTAGTTTACTATGACTCTTTTCTTTATTATGAGAAATACCACAATCTTTATTTTTCGCTAATATATACACATTCATTATACTTGCTCTTGTTCAGTTTCAAACTTGTGCTTGGGTATGTTCAGCCGTTAGGCGGACCTAGGTGGAGGGAGCGCCTAGGCGGAGGCGCTAGGCATTTTTCTAGGCGGACTAGGCGTTTTCTTAGGCGTTTTCTTTTGTTTATTTTTATATTCTACATACTTGTTATACTATACAAAATATATAGTAGATGTAATTTTTTAAAATTTTTACATGAAACATTAACAAAAAACAATCTTTTAATACTTAACAAATTCATTTAAAATTGTACAACTTCAAAGTAGAGGTGTGATTCAGCCTAGGCTGGTACCCGGCCAAATCGAGGCAGTAGAGGACCATCTAGCACCTAGGCGGAGATTTTTAGAAAACTGGGTATGTTTATCAAGTTTTCATGACGTTATTGCCGTAATCTCTTTTCTCCAATTTGTTGTAATATCTACCACTCCACAGGGTAGCAGTCGTAAGATCAATTTCTGTCAGTGGTGTGGCGGGCAAACAAAGCATGAGATACCTGATGGGGAGGAGAAAATGAGAGCTATTTGCACACTCTGTGGGAAAATTGCCTATGAGAACCCAAAAATGGTATGTTCACTTAATAAGAAATCATATTAACCTAGAGCTTTGTGAAGTAGTCTGTAGAATAGCATGTACTAGTTAATTAATTGAAATTTTGACTAGCAAAAAATTGAAAATTTTAAATTGGAATATAATTCTGGTGAGGCACTCTTGAATTTCTATGGAGAATGGAAACGTTGTAAGGATTTAAATATATCTTATTTATTTATTTGTGCTGTTCATAAAGGAAGAAATTATTTCTTCTTCACTCTCAACTTTGATATGAGTGTGGTTGATGTTTGTTGCAAACTGGTACTTGCAGGTTGTAGGTTGCCTCATTGAGCATGATAACAAGATTTTACTCTGCAAGCGAAAGATTCAACCATCTTTTGGTCTTTGGTATGCATGTACATGGATACTAGGAATCTGGAAAGGGACTAACCTCCCCCCCCCCAAAAAAAAAAAAAAACAAAACCCCCCCCCCTTGTACATTATTTACACATGTATTTACTCAATGAATCAGTTTGGACAGAGATGAAAGTGTGATATGTAAATAAATATCTAGAGGTGAAATACTTACTTTTTCTTGAAGAGTATAATTTATTTAAATATATTTTCTTTTATAGGACGCTTCCAGCTGGTTACATGGAGATGGGGGAGTCTGCTATAGAAGGGGCACTAAGGGAAACCTGGGAAGAAGCAGGTGCAGAAGTGGAAGTTCTTTCACCATTTGCTCAGTTGGACATCCCTCGTATAGGCCAAGTGAGGTGAAATATACTTCAAATTGATTTCGTGATCACTAAAGATGTTTATGATTTCATGTCTCTTCTTTTGAGCAGACATATATAATTTTCTTGGGAAAGTTGAATAGTCCGCACTTCTCACCTGGACCAGAATCATCGGAGTGTCGGCTTTTCGCACTCGATGATATTCCTTTTGATTCTTTGGCGTTTTCATCAATGTTGGTTACCTTAAATCTGGTATTAAGTTTCAAATAATAAGCATATTCTTTCCCAAATAAGAAGACATCTTCTTTGTTCAGTTGCTTGCTTTCGCTACTCAACCTTACACAATTCTCTTATTTCCTGTTGCTGTAGTACATTGAAGACTTGAAGGTTGGAAGACCCAAGTTTCACTATGGCATCATCAATAAAAGGTATTTTCATATATCTATTAAAAAATAAAACGTACTTTATTATATTTATATGTTAAAAGTATTGTATTTTTTTATTTTTTTACTTTTTTACTTTTTTCCTTTATTTTTTGTTTTATTTCTCAACACTGATCATTTCAATATAGGAGAAGGAAAGAACTCGATTTTTTAAAGAAAAATCAGGTTAGAGAGATGGAATATAAATTAAGCCATCTTAATTTCTCTTCTTTGCAAGAATTGAGTTTGGCTTACTGATCATGTTCCCTAACCTCACTCTCATACTTTTAAAATCCTGTATATTGATGGTTATAGTGGGGCCATAATTGGTGACTTGGAGTATAAGGTAATGGCACCAAAGGTGGTAGTCGTGTTAGGGATGTACTCATTGTACTCGTAATTTTCTAGTGTAATGTTGGGATAGGTAATAGTGGAAGTACCTGGTTGTGATTTCTTTGGATTCTTTTGGGGAATTACTTTTGGAGCGCAGGTGTGGATATTCATTTGGGATAAGCTCCCTTGTATAGAGAAGGAGGTTTGAGGCTTTGAGCTTTCTTGGTTGCATCTTAGCTTTTCTTTGACACTTTGTTTATTGAATACACGGTGTTTACATGGGTTTACCCCTGTTCTTGGTGCTATGGTAATGCCTACTCTGCATATAAAAAAGGAAGTAGAATTGTATTTATTTATACTTCTGTCTTTGTTTTCCTCCCTTTTCTCTTTTTGGATTCAGTAAATGCTTCCGTTTGCAAGGTTTATGATGTATTTACATATAGCGGAGTTTATAAGGTGGGATACTGAAGAAGTGGTTTGTCGACTCACAATACAAGAACTCAAAGGGTGCTTCTTTAATGGTGTGAGGGATTGGATACATTTTCTTTCAAGGGATAGGTGTTGTGCATAACATACAAGGAAAAGAGAAGAAGCTAGAATTGAATAAGGTGGCAAGCAGTTGTTATTTGCTTGTTAG
This sequence comes from Panax stipuleanatus, assembly GCA_020205555.1. NCBI lineage: Eukaryota > Viridiplantae > Streptophyta > Magnoliopsida > Apiales > Araliaceae > Panax > Panax stipuleanatus. Next base: position 140,580,437 of record CM035122.1, on the reverse strand, counting down.
CATCTTGTGGACTTGGGCAATAAACTCTTCTTGTTTTGCTGGCTTGTTGCTCCATAGCATTGGAATGATAAACCTATAAATGAAAAACTAATTGCAATCATGTAGGAGAAAAGCAGAGTAGTTCAGTTTACATCATGATTTTTCTTTTATGCTGATTTTGCATATAAACAATAAACATAATACATTACCAAGTATCATACCTTTTGGGTATATTTGTTGTGTTCTTTTACCTACTATATATGTCAAGAGGGATTGGGAGATCAGTACGGAAATTATAAAGAATTTCTGCAGCTCAAACAAGGCTAGTTTCATGCTCTAGGGAACCTCTAGTTATACATGGAATAGGTTTTCTTACCATATACATGGGATAAAAGATATTGATGAGTAACTCAAAAGTTTGGTTACTTTAATTTTTTTTCCTGTTCATAAAATGACGGTATACATTATTGCAACTAGCATTGTGAAAAACTCGCTCGCTGTGAATCAATATTTTTTTTCCTGATAAAGGTCAAGTTATGAAAGAATTGACATTCTTATATTTGTTTATTTTGAATGTTTTTGACAGGCCTGGCACTAGCCCATCTGAGATTCAGGCATACACTCTTGATCACCATATGCAGACTTGACAAAGTGGTGATTCATTAATGGGGTGAAATGAGTAGAATGGAGATTGAAACTGAAGGAAACTTATGCCAGTTCTCTCTCCCAATCTCATCCTGTTGAAATAGTTGATTCTGTTGCCACCACTGGAATATTTTTTCCCCACAACATTTTTGTTTGATTTAAATTCAATATAAGATTATTCTGATAATTCTTTTTCATGTTCTTTGTTTTGGCCTGTGGATAAGTTTGTTGTGATATGGCAAGTTAATCAATATGGTAGTTTTGATTAGACTTTCAGTTATGTTACGTTTGGATTGAGGGAATGGAATAGAGAAAGAAATAAAATAAAAATAGTATATTTGATGATTATTTTGAAAGATAAACCATCCTTTTTTTTTATTCTATGTGGAAAAGGTGGAATAGAATTCATTCAAATTGAATGCATATATGTGATAATTTTGCCATTATTTGGCAACATTCACCATCAACAACAATCAAATATACACCATCTTACGTTCTGTTTTTTCAATCCAAAAGCAACATTAGATCTCCGAACAACAAAGTCACTAACATTCTACTTGCTTTTATTTACTTCATAATGCTGAACTTGAAAAATAGTGGACTATCTCTATTTAGGAAAACATTTTCAGAGGGTAACCAAATATTAAAATACATTTATAGTATTTATTGAACTAAATTACAAATCTAATCCTCCTGTTTGTTTGTTATGTTTTTGCAAAAGTGTTTCCTAAACCTTTTTTTTTTAGCACAAGTCTCCTTCATAAATACATTAATTGTGCAAAATTGTTCCTCCAACTCCTTTTGTCAATAAAAAATTGAATTTTATCAAATTAAATTCGACAAAAAGTGCTAACATATTATTCATGTCTAAAGTAAGGTTATTATATTCATTATGGTAGTTAGATCTATTTGAAATGTATTTGAGAGCAACAAAATTTGCATTTACGATCAAGAAAGGACAAATGTGAGTTAAGATATCTCAAATTAGGGTTCGAATTCATCTGAATCAAACCATGGATTTTAAATTAAGGCTAAATTCATCTCAACTAAATTGTATTTTGTGAAGTTAAAGTTATAAGTAGTCGTTAGGATTTAAATTAGTATTACAAATGAAACGGATAATTCGATTGCCACATTAAAAAAATGACATGCTTGTTAACACTATAATAACCTTAACTTATGTAACAGAATAACACATTAGTATTTTTTTTTATCAAATTCAATTAACAGAAATTGCTTTATTATTAAAGGAAAAGAACAGAGGAACAATTTTGCATGACTAATGTATCAAATTTGTGCTAAAAAATAAATTTAAAGTACACTCGCAAAAATATGACAAATAGAAGGGTTAGATTTGCAATTTATTCATAGCCAAACGGGCTCTTTCTTTAATTTACAACAAAAGTATTTTAACAGATTTTCCACGGTGGGTCCTATCAGCTACTTCTCCCGTTTACTTTGACGGACTGGGTCTCCGGTCGTTCTGTTTCGAATACTTCCACTTTTATCAGAACTACCCTCTCCTCCACCTAAATTCATCCCCTCAAACCTTAAAACCCTAGTTTTCTCTCTCATACACTATATATATATATATATATATATACACATACACGCTTGCGTTGTATATTTTTATTGCATTCCCAGCTCTAATATTAAGCTGAATCAATTATCAAAGGCCTACTCTTTTATGTACATCATATACGGAAGACTCTGAAACGGATTTCAATTTGGTTACGCAAGTGAAGTTCTGATTTTGAACCAGTGCATATTAGGGGACTTGGAATTTTGATTCCGAAATTGTAGATATCAATGGACAATTCGAGGGTTTCTGATCAACACGATTCCCGATTTCCCTACATGAAGAGCGCGTCTTTTAATTATCACAAATTAGAAACCGATTCGCCTCGATCCTGGAACGGCGATTTTGGATTCGGCAGCGGTACTGATCGCCGATTTGCATTTTCTCGTCAAGCTTCATTTCGTCAATCACTATCAGTTGAGCCACCTCACACACCAATATCCATAATTCCCAACGATTCTGTGAGAAAGCCTTTCCTTTCCAGGACTGTCTCGAGCATTGACATACCGCACGCTGATTATCCACAAGATGGAACTGAGAGCCTCTGGACAGAAGATAAGTTGTTTTCAGCAAATTCCAAGACTTCGGATGATAAAGTTTCGATTTTTGGATTTCTGTTATCGATTTTTAGGGCAGCGAGGTCTGGTAACCGGCCAATGAAGAGGTTGTTCATGTTAATCTCACTAAATGTGGCTTATTCTACTGCTGAATTATTTATTGGCCTTGTATCGGGCCGTATTGGTATGCATTTTTTTTAATATTAATTCATTCTTATTACTTTGTTAGCAAAATGTAATAATGTATGTTCTTGAGTTCCTATTGCATTGTTCAACCTTTTAGTCTTGATGTCATTTCAGGTTTGGTTTCTGATGCATTTCATTTAACTTTTGGCTGTGGACTCTTAACATTCTCGTTGTTTGCAATGGATGCTTCTAGGAAAAAGCCTGACCGAGTCTACACTTATGGGTAAGCTTAAATAATTCTCCTTCTGTCCATATAAAAACCTACTTCAGTCACTGTTAAATGTTGATAGGTAGCTAAAATGCTTGAACCTCCTCAAGTGGAGGAGGGATTTATCTGCAAATCTCTCCATCACTCTATGTATATAATTGGAATGAGGTGATGTAGGATGAGTCACAAGATGCTTACATTTACAGAAGTTATTGTATATATATATCTTTTTTATTTTTCAAATTTCAGTTTTATTATTTTCTAGTATTATTTTAGGCTTGATTTTTAGGGTTCTAATTGTTGAATTTAAGTCATAATAGATTGCCATGTAAAGAGAGTTATTATTACACTAATTTAGTTCTCTTCTACTCATGTTGGAAATTTGAGTATGTTTTAATGAATTATGTAGATAATTATGTCTTCTACTCTTCTGTGGACTTGACCATATGGACTTAAACTGATCATAGTTCTATTGTGGTCCAGGTACAAAAGGCTAGAAGTTTTGTCTGCTTTCACCAATGCTGTAAGTATATGAATTTCAGCATGATTATAGATTTTGTTTTTCAATTTCGTTGATTAGGAAATTAATACTATACTTGTGTACATTCATTTCATTTCGCCAGAAAAAATTGAGGTGTAAGCTTTTCATGTTTCTAATTCTTTTAGATATATTGCTAGAATGAATAGCTACACTGAATAAAAAATGATATATTAGGAACAGAAACTAAGAAGATATATGTACCGTTTGTTTAAAATCAACTTATTTTTTATGTAAATATATTTTTTCTATCTTTTTTGGCTTTGGTCGGGATGCCTTCTAGTTTCCTTATTTTCTTTCTTTACTAAATCTGAACCTCTCTCACTGTCTGTTTTATACCCATCTTTTAATAGCATTTGGCATTGTAATTGTTGTTTATTATTTTTATTAACTAAATTTACTTCCGGACTTTTACTTGCACAGTTGTTACTAAGGAATTTCGTCTTTATGTTATTGCTCTCTCTCTCTCTCTCTCCTCCTCCTCTGTAGTCAATTGTGTCTTCTGAGCTAACATAGGAATATTTTGATTGTGTTGCCTGTGTAGACAGCTATTTCTTTTGTTTATGTCATTCTCCTTGGCTGTCGAAGCACTTCATGCCTTTATACAAGATGAATCTGAGCACAAGTAAGTTGATCTGTGAACATTTTGTTGCTTTGTGAATGACAGCAAATTTGTCAAATATCTTCATTGCTATTATGTGCCTTTAGATGCAAACTGCTACATTGTCACCTGATATACCACGAAAATCTCAAGTTTGATTACCTTCTACGGATCTGGTTTTGTGCGTTTTACTTACAAAATTAGCAGTTCTTTTTTTATTATTTTTTAATATTATTTTTAAATGTTTACTTTATTTCAATATTTTTTCCTCCAAACTAGCTTGGACTGTTGCATTACTCAGTTGTTTCCATGTAAACGTAGAAATGCAGTTATCAGGTGTGCCTTTCTGTAGGAAGAAATAGTCATTCATCCAAATGCTTCGTTTTTTTAAACATATAACTTAATGTACACAAGTTGCTACATCTATATATAAATTTTAGAAAGATCTCTCTGACACATGATTCAATTTAATTCATGCTGTTCAAATTTTGAGCTCAATATGCTGTACTGTTCATCCTGATATCTAAGCTGATATGCCAAGACAAGGTCACAAAATCTTACGGTCGCTTCAAAATTATTATATACATATTTTCATAGAGCTAAATTATAGAAATACAGTTTCCTGACAGTAGTTTAAATTAAATGAACCAACAGCAGGGATGAAACTCATTTGCTTGTTGGGCATACAATGTTAAGTGCATAAAGAAGAAAAGATGTTGTGATAGTGCATTAATGAAATGCATGCTTCTTTTATCTTAAAAAATTAGAATTGTAGAAATGAATTCTTTGCAAATTTTTGATACTGCAAATTATTTAGTTTGTGATGCTTTCTTTTGGGTTTGTCTTTGTAAGTTTTGGTTCAAATAATTGTCAACTAACATAATATACTTTTAGGCATTACTTGATTATATCAGCCATAACAAATCTGTTGGTGAATCTTATTGGTGTTTGGTTCTTCCGGAATTATGCTCGTGTTAATCTTGGTAAGTCTCTGCTGCTTTAAATTATTTACAAGGTGATATTCCTGTTTGATTTTTTTTATTTTTTGTTTTGCTAAAGCCACCGTTTAATTGTAATTTGAACGAATGTCAAGTGTTAGAAATCTTGAATTTGAGATAATTTAAATTGGATTCGAAGCATTGGAATGTTGAATGGAGATTTCATATTATTATCTAAAGGCCGAGTGTAAAATTGATCTTTTATACACATTAGTTTGAAAGCTTACAGCAGAATCACTTATTTTTTGTTGGAACACAGAAATTGTGTTTGCTTGAATACCTTTTAACTAGTTGTTGGTTAATGATCCTATGATCTCAGTTAAGCTACAATTTGGTATGGTAGGATTTGTACATTGATGGTGAAATTATGACCTAAGGTTTGATGATTATGGGACTCAAAAAGCCAGTCAGAATCTACAAGCACCTTTTAAGGTTCATTGAAATTCTTGAAGTAAGAAATTGTTTCATAGTGATAGAAGGACCATTGTGGTATCTATAAAAGATCGTAAGGGTTAGATTTATATCTTTTTCCCAAATTTATTTATTTTTGATCTAAAAAATTAATTTGTCAATGTTTTAAGAGTTCAAGATACAATGATTAGGTCATCATATCAAGAAATTGGAGTTGTTACAGGTGAAATGATCCAGACTTCATGATCGTCTATAAAAGATAGTGTATTAAGATTTAAGAGCCATTAACAAAGGAATAGCCTTTATTAAATATTAGTTGCTTTAGGATATTAGTCGTGGTCATAAGAAAACTATACTAACGATCTATTAATTTATTACTTGATGACTATATAACTGTACTATATTGTATGAATGTATAACACAAGCGTAATGTTCCTGAACATTATATTGTGGAATCTCTCTCTTACCCTCGATGTTTGTTTGCAGTTTACAGAAAAGCCGAAGATATGAACTACCACTCGGTTTGCCTGCATGTTCTTGCCGATTCCATTCGCAGGTATGAATCTCTGTCTGTGTGAATATTCTTGCTGAAGTCATTATCAGCTGTAGAACCCCACCTCCTCCCCCTCCCCTTTTTAGAGGTATCTACAACATGAACAAGTGCTAAGATTCACCCCGTTATATATGTGATTCTAAATCCTTTCCTTACATGCTTATTTATAGATCCATCTTAAGTTGTTCTGCTTCCTTTTGTTTCTCAGTGCAGGGGTGATCCTGGCATCCTGGTTGTTGGCCCTTGGGTAATCTCTATGTTTTCTACATTTAGTTAGTTAGAAAAAGAAACCCGCACTTCTCACTCAGTAACGAGATATTTTTGTTTTCCAGGGTTGAAAATGCTGAAGTTTTGTGTTTGGGACTAGTTTCAGTCACAGTATTTATGCTAGTAATGCCACTTTTTAGAGCAAGTGGCGGTGTCCTTCTCCAAATGGCACCCCCCAGCATCCCATCGTCAGCCTTGAGTAAATGCTTGAGACAGGTAATTCTAATCCCCTCTTCAAAAAGCCCGGTTAATATAAAAGAGTGCGTCACAGCTTCTTTGATTACCTTTTTCAGGCATTCTAACACTTTTTGTCTTTAGGTCAATTCTCGTGAAGATGTTTTAGAAGTTTCTCAAGTTCGCTTCTGGGAATTGGTGCCAGGTCATGTCGTTGGATCACTCTCACTACAGGTAATATTACCAATATTGTCTTTTTATATCTGATCTGTACAAGACCAGCTTTATAGAACTTAACATGCATGAGGGAGGGAGTGAGGGAGTGAGGGAGTGAGGGGGGAGGGAGGGAGGGAGGGAGGGAGGGAGGGAGGCGGGGGAACAAAACTTTGTCTGAGGAGAACTAGGATCCTCTCCATTACAAATGAAATGGAGAGTCTCCATTTCATGGTCCAGATTTAAAATGTGTTGGAATGTGATGTCATGCTGATGGGAGAGAAAGATGATGATGGGGATTATACAAAGAATGGAGAGGATCCTAGTCCATCTGAGGAATGCTACGCCTTCTTCTGATTGATTTCCTTTTTTCTTATTCAACCATCATTTCTTTTGGTCAAATGTGCAATATAAATTCAGAGTTTTTTTTGGTGCATTTCATTAACAGGTGAAGAAGGGTACGGATGAGCGCGCTATACTTGAATATGTGCATCATTTATACCATGATTTAGGGGTTCAGGACTTGACAGTTCAAACCGATTTTGCCTGAGCTTGTATCTTTCAGTTCTCGTCTTTTTAATAAATATTTTTTTAATAGCGGTCAGTAACAACTACTTTTATGATTAATGTAGTTCGTGTTCTAGTTGACAAGGAATGTAAAAGAAATTATTGCTGCTGAAACACTTGCCCGTACCCTTGTAACTGTCAATTTTGATATAATCGGTTGGGCTCTCAGCTTTTTGAGATGTTGGGTTCCTCGTTTTATCCTTGTGCAATTTGTATTTGTATTTTTATTTTACTTGAAAACATTGTGGGTCGTTACAATTACCTTGTAAATTATCTTATAGTCCATGCTTTCTGTATTTATAGTTACTGTTGCTTAAAGCACTTGTGTTTGCTAGGATAACATGGATTCTTAGGACAAGCCTAAAGACTATTCTATAATTAATTTGGTATTTCCTTTCATAGCATTTTGAAAGATTTATCCTTCATTCCTTTACTTGGATATGGAGTTGAAATGAAGTGCATTTTGAACATTAAGAATATATAGGAGTATTTGGTTATGACAGTTGTTTTCTTTTGTCCTTTTAAAGTACTCTAGACATGTGTCGAATGCTTGTTCACTGATTTCTTTGCTACCCCAGTGCCAGTGGGCAACCTCACAAATATAGGAACACAACCTCCCAAAGCATCAAATGATCATATGGGCTCCACTAGACCTTATTGTCAAGGAATGCGATATTTTCCAAAAGCCTTGGTCTGCGAAGACAAAAAGCATACACACAATTTTCATTTTGCAGTAACCTCTTGCCCTGCGAAACTGCAGACTAGGATTAAGGCATCCCCGTACCAGCGGTGGTCTTTTTCTTTTTAGGTGATTAGTTTATCAGAAATCAGAGTGAAGGCCATAGCTGAGATCTATTTTCCAAATCTGGTGGTCTGACAGAACACGAGTTGGATATTATCCAACACAATCAACAATGACAGCTGAGATGGCCTGTATGCCAGCCTCTTCACCTGCATGCTCCCTCCCTCGCAGAGGCCGATTAAGTTTTCTAAATTAAAAGCAGTTTATTTGAAGCTACCAATCATAGGACTTTCTTCTCTGCTCAATCATAAACACAGAATGCCTTGTAGTTATCCTTTCACCTGAAACCCTCTGAAGCTACTACTTGATCACATGTGAATTGTAACATCCTTAAGCTCTATACCGACATTGCCATAATAGGACATTAAGACCTTATAGGTAAAAACTTTGATTTAATATTTTTCTGTGTATACTGAAATTCTTCGGAGCTTCTTCTCATCACAACTAAGAAAATAAAATTTTCTTTATGAATAGGCTTGAATATCATTTGTTTGGTGAAAAATGCCTTAAAAAAAATGTAAATATTGCACAGCACAGCTCAGCTCAGCTGCTATGTATTGGAATGTAATAAATAATAACAGATCTGCATAATGTTTAAAAATTCTGTTATAGTTATAGCACAGAAGTGTACATCCTTTTCTTCTTTGGTAATAGGAGAAAATGTATTAGATAAGATGGCAGCTAGTAGAAGCAAGCACACATTATATCACAAGTACTTCTATGTGAGTTTTATTACAGGTAAAGCTTCGGTTAGGAGCTTCTGATCATAAAGACTCGGATCGTTTTGCTGCCAGCAAGAATTCTCCATGCAAAGGTAAGTGATCAATACCCTAACAAATGCACACTATCTGCTAATAGAATACATGAAATCATATGGTGGGTGGAAATATTCCTTTTGCCTGAATGAATCATCTTCCACTGAGTACCGTTATCGGGGTGAGTTGGCCTCCCGTGAGAGAGTCATCAAAACTTTCATTGAACGATGGAGACATTGCTGGCCACGTAAAGATAGGTTTTTCTCTCGGGATAGGTGGTGGAGATGCCTGCCCTGTAAGAACCTGCAAAACAATCCTCATGGTCGGTCTTACGTATGGGTTCGGATGGCAGCAAGCCAGTCCCAACTTGAGCACGCACTCAACCTGCTCTTCCTCAAAAGGCCTATCCACTCCATCAATTATCCTCCCCATTGCATGAAGTCCCCATACCCTGTCCACAATTCTGTTGTTATAACTGTTGTGTTCCGTTTGGATTCTAGGCCTTCTTTGGCATGCAACTTCAAGTATGAGAACTCCAAATGCATACACGTCTGTTTCGACAGTAGCCTTGCCTGTATGAAAACTCTCCGGAGCCATATACCCAGGAGTTCCAGCAATCTCCTTTGTCGTGTGGTGAGTTTTTCCACTTCCTTGAATAGTTCTTGCCAGTCCAAAGTCTCCCAGCCTGGCATTAAACTCCGAGTCCAGCATTATATTGCTGGCCTTGATGTCGCGGTGCAGCACCCTGTTTTCGCACCCATTGTGTAGATAATCTAGAGCCTGAGCCACGCCAAAAATAACCGCATGCCTTCTCTCCCAACATAGCCTTGGGAGTTTAGTGTCTTCCTTTTCATCACGAAATATGATCTTCTCTAGGCTACCATTCGGCATGAAATCATACACAACAAGGAGCTCGTTGCTTTCGTAGCACCATCCCACTAATCTTACGAGATTCCTGTGATGGAGATTACCAATTATCGAGACTTCAGCTATGAAATCGTGCTTCCCTCGGCTTGAAGAGTTCAAAAATCTTTTGACAGCCACCTCTTTGTTGCTCAATAATCCTTTGTAGACTACGCCGCAGCCTCCTCTCCCAAGAATGTTCCTGGGGTCAAAGTTCCCAGTAGCCCGTTTCAATTCCTTCAACTTAAACTTCTGAGGTGCAGTTGCTGAACTCTGTATCTGTTGCTCAACCCTCGGATCCTCATCTGCCATTTGATTCTCTTTGTTTTTCCTTTTCCAATACCCGTAAATGAGAACAGTACCGGTTACTACCAAAATTATTGCAATTCCCATCCACACCACCCATAATTTATCATCATCACCACCTATTTCTGTACTTGTAAATGTCCATGATTTTATGCAATTTAGCTCCGGATATTCCCCCGTGGACGCAGAAAATCCCACAAAAACATCTTCTGGAAGATGATGAGAGAGGTCAAGGAACAATGAAATTATTGGGATTTTCATGCTCTCACCTGTTGTGTTAGTCTTGAACACATATACCACCAATTCTTTAGTCCCCCCATCATATTGGACACTAAAAGTAACATTGGTAGCAGTAGAAATATTAACACCATATCCAGTTAACGAAACTTGTTTAATGGAATAAACACTGTTTACATCAACACCTACATGGTTGCCGTCAATATCTTCCAAATTATGGCTCTTCTTGGTGTCGAATTCCACTGCAATTATATTGTTTGAAGGGTTACCGTTTGTGCTGGCATTCACAATCCCTAGCCATTTCCCTTGGCTGTTGTCTGGGATGAAGCTGGAGCTGCTCTCTTTAGTCAATATAAAGGCAAGTCCGTCACCCCATGAATCATTAGTCGGGGGTCCCAGCTGGGTAGTGATATTAGGAGTGATATTAAGAACAAATGTGGAGTTAAAAGATGCTGTAACATTTTTTCTTTTGTTCCATAGCTTGAATGGCTGTTTATACCATATCCTCCCGGACAAGTTTTCAATAGGAGATCCCCGAGCTTCACCTGTCACTTGAATGGCATTAAAGGCGATATACGAGTTCTCCGTAGTGATGAAATCTTCATCATTCTGTTTGGTGAAGTTGGCGTAACTGAAATTCAAGCATTCTACTCGAAAAACAAAGCACACTGACAACAGTATTGCTACAAGCAACTTATAAGTGGCTTGGTTGTTCATCATGTGATGATTTTGTCCCAAGTGGCTGCTTAACCAAATGTTGTTACTTTTGTGAGATTTATGTTTGAAGTTATTGTTCATACGACGATCGAGCTGTATAAATAATTAATAAGGTTGTTTGTTCTTCTATAAATCGAGGTGACGGTTAATTGACTTTTCAAGTTATGACTAGTTTTGAAGAGGAAACTTCTTTGTTGTTTCGGATTTAATTTACGGGTAGATATATATTTTTTGAGGAACTAACTAAGAAGAGTTGGTTCTGTTTTGTGGACAAATGGAGTTTAGGTCTGCTGAAAGAAATGTTGTTCCTATGTCGGTCAGTGTCTGATAATCATCGCCGACTTTGGCTAGTCAATGAACATAAGTGATGATATATATATATATATATATATATATAGGCTCAGTCTCTCCAGCGAACCATAAAGAGCGAACTAAAAACGAACTGGCTATAGCGACGGTTTTTTCCATCGCTATAACATAGAAAGCCGATTTTTTATGTTAGAGCGACAAAAAAAACCGTCGCTATAACCAGTTCGTCATTAGTTCGCTAGAGAGACGGATCCATATATATATATATGTACGATAAGGATCTTAGGTTCATTCAACTAAAAGCTCACCCAACTAAAAGCTCACCCAACTCACCCCCTTTAGTGACTACGAGACGGACCGGGCGACGGTTCGTCCGTCGCTATATATACAACCGTCGTCTATATGTTGTCCGTCGCTAAAAGCTAAGACGACAATTGTATATATAGCGACGGACCAAACCGTCGTCCGATCCGTCGCTAAAGAGAGATGAGTTAGGTGAGCTTTTAGTTGGGTGAGCTTAAATCCGGACCGTAAATATATATAAAGATATATATATTATTCCATGGAAATCATTGACGGTTTAATCAGTTATGTCATTTCCAAGTTGCTTGCTGCTTATTCTCGAGGGAGAATTATTCAACTAATTATTAATTTCTCTGGAGTTTCTTGGAAATTCTTGGAGTTTCTTGGTTACATCTGTCTAGAATTAATCTTGTTTTATAAGATGAAGTCCGTCATTATTATCATTTTTATTTTTAATGTATAGTATGAATATCATATATTAGTCTTGTGATGAATATGAAAGATATTGAAAATTGATTATTTGACAAACAAATAAAAAACGGATGCGCATAACTCATTAAGATGGATCGTTCAAAAAGATTTTTAGGTTTAAATCAAGAGATATATATAAAATTTTTTGTAGAGCATTTTCGTATGCATAATTCTAAATTATTTGACAGATTGAGCAAAAAACGGATAAAATCGAATAATCGATCATAACTGAATTTTTTTAATCGAATTAATTTGGTTATTTTAATTAGTTCGGTTATAACCGTTTTAATGTTTCGGTATTCGGGTATGAATACGGATATTGAAATAATGTTATTCGGTTACCCGAATAACCGAATAGAAATGGAGATACCAATATTGTGCTTGTTTTACTCCTTTCTTTTTACAAATGATTATTTTATTATTATACATACATACATGCATATGTATATATATGTCTATGCTAAATTAATTGTTCTTGGCCCTCCTCCACTCCACCTGCTCTGGTTTAATTCCTCCCTTATAACTTTACTTCTTGGCTTTGAACCACTCCTTAAAAATATTATTTCAGATTTTTTATAGGAGCATGATATACATTAATTTTGATTTTATAAAATTTTATTAACAGAAAAAGAGAGAGGAGAATATACTAGTGTTATTATGGTTGTTTGGTTTAGGTTTCAGGAGGAGGATTGTATTTATTTAGAGAGAGAGAGAGAGATGGAAGGATTGAACTCAAAGCTGTACATGGAGAACTGTTACATAATGCAGGAGAATGAGAAGTTGAGGAAGAAAGCACAGCTTTTGAACCAAGAGAATCAAGCACTTCTGTCTCAGTTCAAACAGAGGCTCAACAAATCAAATTCCAATAAAATGGAACTTAATTTCGGTTATTAACCGAAATAATCGAATTGAAAATTCGGTAATTCGGTATTCGATATTCGGTAATTCGATTATTTCTCAGTTCGGTTAATTATTCGAATAGTGAAATTTGGAAGATTTTGGTATTTGGTTATATCCGAATAAGCAATTCAGTTCGGATATAACCGAATTATTCACCCCTACTCCCATTGAGAAGGATCATAAACTAAGCCTATTTGCCCTAAGACTGATCAAGAAAAATTACAGATGACTCGTGTTCCTTATGCTAGTACAGTTGGTAAGTTAATGTATGCAATGATGTGTACACGTCCCGACATAAGTTTTGCAGTGGTGATGGTTAGTCGGTTGGTTTCAAAGCAATTATGAATTTGCTCATTGGGTGGCAGTTATGAAGATATTTTGATATTTTAGAGGCACCATGGACTATATGTTGTGTTATCACTTACCAGGGTGGTGAGCTATGCTTACAGGGTTACAATGATGCAGATTGGGCTAGCTATTTGGATGAGCGTAAGTCTACCACTGGGTATAATTTTTTGCTTTGTGGTGGAAACATTAGCTAGTTGAGCAAAAAACAACCATGTGTTGCTTTATCTACCATGAAGTCAGAGTATATTACATGTTGCTTTGTAGTACAAGAGGCAGTATGGTTATGAAGAATTCTTAAGCGCCTGTGTGTTGGATCACATTCGAGTGACCCCTATTGTAAGACCCCAACTTTTATAAATAAAAATTTAATTTCCTCTATATATTATTTTGATATAGTAAGGTGTTGATTTGATAAATGTGGTAAGTTATGGATGGAATGTGCAAATTTTACAAAGTAAGCAAGTGGTCATAATATATTCGTTGTGTCGGGGAATATTCTTTTGTCGGAGAATATTCGTACGACGGCGCAGCCATTGGTGGACCCCACAACAGAATAATTGTCGGATATAGAAAGCGACAGAAATAACATTTTCACGGCAAAACTTTTACCGTTAAACTGTTAAAATACCCGGTGATAAAAATACAGTAATACGCATTGTTGCAAAGTAGCACACGGTATTGCACAATATCTTTGATTATTGATGCTTACGTAAGAAGTCACTCGGTATTTAATAATTGCTACAGTAGTTGTTGCACAGTATATCATATTATTGATTCAATTATTGTCACAGTATCATCTGCACAATATTTTATATTATTAAATCAATAATGGTCAGTCATATTATTTAAATGATATTATTAGATAGCATTATTGGCAATGTCTAGAAAGTTCTGTCTAGGAAAGGGGTTAGTTAATTGCGCGCCAGTAAGAAAAAAATCTTTATCGGAAGGCCCCCTCTTTCCTGGGAACGACCTGGTTGTCATTATTGTGATTCTGTAATATTAATTTATATAATAATTGATGAATGGTTGATAAAAATATTTTCATTGTGTTGGAAATATTAATGTTAGTAGAAATCGACATTTATTTCGATAATAGTTGATTTTCGGATGTTAAATTGACCTAACGGAGAATTAATCAGATAAATGAGCAATTAATGGGTGGTTAACATGTGGGACCCACTTATTGGTGGATAATAAATAGTTGGTGGGTAGTTGCAGGGGTGGAGGTGCAAGATTTATAAACTTGAGGGACTAAATTAAAAATTTAGGCAAAGATGGAGGTACTAAAGTGTAATTGTCCAACCTTTTTCTAGCCTATAAATAGCAAGCTAATTTCATTCATTTCTCACCATTCTTGAAGAACAAAGTTATTATAGTGAGAAAAATTATAGAGAGAAAAAGAAGAAGAGTATTCTGCTACTACACTACTCCAGTATCCAATCTTCTACTGAGGTAAGGGGTATTATTTCTTTTATATTCATAAAGAATGCTATTTTCTTTCAATACTCGTAAGGGTTGTTACTCTATTCTTTATTGATCTGTGGGAGTAACCTGTCTACGCGGATTACCGCATGCATGGTGAATAACCCTTTGTATTCATTCTTTATTGATCTGTGGGAGTAACCTGTCTACGCGGATTACCGCATGCCTGGTGAAAACCTTTTGTATTCATTCAATTCCTTAATAATCTGTGGAAATAACCTGTCTACGCGGATTACCGCATGCGTGGTGAATCACCCTTCGTATTCATTTCTATTAAATTGTGGAAATGATCTGTCTACGCGGATTACCGCATGACGGGTGAAAATCCAATTACAGTTTCGTATATTCATTCATACTCGTACGAAATATTATTTCACTGGAATATTGGTCTGAACTTGTTATGAAATTTTTATTTTTTTATGACAAGTTACTATTCACGGGTTACTATTCATGAGTTACTATTCACGGTAAAAAAAAATATTTTTTTTTTTTTATCTTTGATTGGATCCAAGTTTGAAACTTCATTCTTGAATTTTGCTCCACAATTGATTATTACGGAGTATTCATGAACTTGGATAAATTAAATTACGAATTCCTAAATTTTGTCCTTTATCTCACTGGATTCGTTTTTATATTATTTTTCATCATCCTCAGTCTTAAATGATGATACAAATGAATATCTTTGGCCTGTAGTGCAAAGATGAATGATTATTTGATGAATATCTTTGGCCTGTAGTGCAAAGATGATTACCTGATGAATATCTTTGGCCCGTAGTGCAAAGATGGACAGGAGTTGAGATGAACATGATCACTGGTGATATAAATGAATATCTTTAGCCTGTAGTGCAAAGATGAATATTTGATTCGAGATATATATTGATTGATGTTACAGGGATAAAATATTGATGATGGACTTTAAAACATAGAAGATAGTAGACTTCATTCTCTGCTTAACTCTTCTAATGATTTGTTAATTCCACTGCGAATATTGATCTAAAACTTGTTGTCCATAATATTTTATCTGAACTGTTGAAGACTAACGATAATTTATTTTTCATTATCTTAGTCATAATATTCTTTACTGGGCTAGTTGAGCTCACCCTTTTCTTCCATTGTTCTCTTCAGGAAATGAGAATATTGCGGGTACTAGTCGGGGAATGGAGTGATGGTCCGAGTTAGAGCAGTAGTAGTCCTCACTATTTCTGATAAATAGTGTGATAATAATTGTAATGAGGACTTAGTTTGAATCTTAATATTTTCTACATATTTGTACTGAGACTCACAGTTGTGTGGTCGTATTTTGCACGACCGTATGATATAAAGTTTGTATTTGAATTCTGTACCATGTATTTGGCGACTCAGAATGGGTTGGGTTGAATGGACCTATTCTGGGGGCGTCACAGTTGGTATCAGAGCTTAGGGATATGATCTCTGGCGGAGATTTGGGAATAGAACTAGGAGGGGAGAGACGAGTAAATCCTTCGCTAGTGTTTGTCCTACCTAAGCTTATGTGGTATTTATTTTGTCGGTCGGAACATAGGGTTGATATGTGATATGTTAATTTATTTGATTAACCCTTGTTTTATGGCAGTATTTGAGAATGGCAGCTGAAAATCTTAACAATGGAGTGAATGAGACCGTTGAGACACCTTTAATCACCAACCAAGAGAACGTACAACAGGAAGGCAACAATTCTCCTGTAAACAACCCTACCGAAGAAATGATAAATGACGGGATGTTCAGAAGTTTTTTGCAGTTCATGCAAAACCAGACGAGGGAGACTCGTGTTCATAATACAGGTGGAAATAATAACTCGCGGCTTGTCACTGCCAGGCAGTTTAAAGAGTTGGGACCACCAGAGTTTCAGGGAAAGCCAGATCCAATCAAGGCAGAGACGTGGGTTAAGCAGATTACCAAGATATTTGATGTCTTGGGATGCACGGAGGAACAGAAGGTTTCATTCGCCACGTTTATGTTTCGTGGAGAGGCAGATTACTGGTGGGAATCTGTGAAGCGTACCCAGCCTGCCGCACTCAAGATGTCTTGGGAGACGTTTCAGAAACTGTTCAATGACAAGTACTTTCCAGAAAGTATTCGTCACATGAAAGAGGTAGAGTTTATCAGACTAGAACAGAACAACATGACGGTGTCCCAGTACGAGGCTAAGTTCGCGGAGTTATCCCGGTTTGCACCTCATTTGGTGGAGAATGAGGAACGTATGACGCGGATGTTTCTGAGAGGTTTGAAACCCGAGATTCGTCAATACCTCATTTCTCACAAATTTTCTTTATATTCGGATGTAGTGAACAGGGCCCAGTTATTAGAACGAGATAGTGATTACGTTCAACCAAAGGACAACAACCAAGGTCGTACCGGTGGCAGCAGTCATCGAAACAATGACAACCAGCAGGGAGGAAAGCATCATGACAGAAGCGGTAACCACTCCGGTGGTAATCGTGGCCATGATAATAGAAGAAGTGAGTCTGGGGGAGATTTCAAGAAGAGAAGGTACAACAATGAGAACGTGAAGACGTCAACAGCAGCACCAACTGTTTCTAGGGGCGGAGAACGACCGCCAGTCGTATGCTATAAATGCGGGCAAGAGGGACACATCAGTCCTAACTGCACACAACAATCTAAGGTGTGTTATAACTGTGGAAAGGAAGGACATATAGCTCGAGTGTGTCCTGTGGCGAAACCAAGTCCAGCAGGGGTAGTGATCCCTAAGGTTGTTCCGGACAAGTCAAAGTCGGTAGTTCCTGGAAGAGCTTTTGTCGTGACTGCCCAGCAAGCAAGGAACCCGAAAGAGGTTATTACGGGTAAGCTAATCATAAACTCTTGCGAAGTTTACACCTTGTTAGATACCGGTGCTACCCATTCATTTATTTCACCTGCTTGTGCTCAACGTTTGAACTTGACACCTGAAAAGTTAGACTTTGACTTATCTGTTGAAACTCCGTTAGGAGAAACTTTTGTTACATCTACAGTTTACAAATCTTGCTTGATTCAGATTGGTACCCTTACCTTACCTGCTGATCTTATATCTTTGAAAATACTTGCATTTGACGTAATTTTAGGAATTGATTGGTTAACCACTTATCATGCCAAAATTGATTGTTTTCGTAAGGTTGTTAGTTTTCATATTCCTAACCAACCTGTTGTGCGAATTCAAACCACCAAACCACTAAAATCAGTCAATATCATTTCAAATCCCAAGGCTATTCGTTTATTGAAAAACGGATGTCAAGCTTTCTTAGCTCATGTCACTGATCTAAATCAGAATACATCAGATTTGAATGATATTTCCGTTGTTAATGAGTTTCCTGATGTATTTCCCGAAGAACTTCCCGGTCTACCCCCAGAACGTGAAGTTGAATTCTTTATTGACCTTGAGCCCGGTACAAAGCCCATTTCTAAAACCCCATATCGAATGGCTCCTATTGAACTTCAGGAGTTAAAAGTCCAATTACAAGAGTTGTTAGATATCGGTTTTATTCGTCCTAGTACGTCTCCTTGGGGTGCTCCTGTTTTATTCGTAAAGAAGAAAGACGGGAGTATGCGACTTTGTATTGACTATCGGGAGTTGAACCATGTCACCATTAAGAATAGGTATCCGTTACCTCGTATTGATGACCTGTTCGACCAGTTGCAAGGAGCGCAATTTTTTTCAAAGATCGATCTTCGTTCTGGATATCATCAGTTGAAGATTAAAACTGAGGATATTCCAAAGACTGCTTTCAGAACACGGTACGGGCATTATGAGTTCTTAGTCATGTCTTTTGGATTGACTAATGCTCCTGCTGCTTTCATGGATATGATGAACCGTGTATTCAAAGAATATTTAGATCAGTTTGTGGTTGTCTTTATTGATGACATCCTCATCTATTCTAAAAGCCGTGAAGATCATAACCACCACTTGAAGATGGTACTTCAAAGGCTTCGTGATAACAAGCTTTATGCCAAATTGAAGAAATGCGAGTTCTGGCTTGAGGAAGTAGCATTCCTTGGGCACGTGGTATCAAAACATGGGGTATCTGTTGACCCGGCGAAGATTGAAGCAATACAAAGTTGGGAACAACCTAAATCGGTGACCGAAGTACGTAGCTTTCTGGGCTTAGCTGGTTATTATCGGAGATTCGTGGAAGAATTTTCTCGAATCGCTACTCCATTAACTCAGCTGACTCGGAAAGATACAAAATTCGTATGGAACGAGGGATGCGAGAAGAGCTTTCAAGAGCTCAAGAGGAGACTCATTTCGGCACCTGTTCTGACAATACCATCTGGTTCGGATGGATTTGTCATTTACAGCGATGCTTCGGGCAAAGGGTTAGGATGTGTTCTCATGCAACATGGGAAAGTCATAGCCTATGCCTCACGACAACTCAAAGAATATGAGAGGAATTATCCTACTCATGATCTAGAGTTGGCAGCAGTCTTTTTTGCGTTGAAGATATGGAGACACTACCTGTATGGGGAGAAAGTGGAGATCTATACAGATCATAAGAGCCTCAAATATTTCTTTACCCAGAAGGAACTTAACATGCGGCAACGACGTTGGCTTGAGTTGTTGAAAGATTACGACCATACCATCCAATATCATCCTGGAAAAGCAAACGTGGTAGCAGACGCGTTAAGTAGAAGATCATATGCGGGAATGAGTGCGATGCTGTCAACACAAAGGCCCATTTTGTGTGACTTACAAAGGATGGAGATAGAGTTCAAGACTCTGGGGACCCACATGATGATGTCAAGTTTACGCGTAGAACCAGCTTTAATTGATAAAGTTAAAGCTGCTCAATCTACAGATCCGGAGTTGATGAAGATGAAGAAGAAGGCGCAAGAAGGTGCAATTCCAGAAGCAAGAATCGATGAAGAGGGAATACTTCGAGTCAACTCCAGACTTTGTGTTCATAACGATTCTGACTTGAAGTATAGAATCATGATGGAGGCACACAACACACCGTTTGCGATCCATCCTGGGAGTACTAAAATGTATCTTGATCTTCGACATACATTTTGGTGGAGCAATATGAAGAGAGAGATCGCGGAGTTCATCTCTAGATGTTTAACTTGTCAACGTGTAAAGGCGGAGCATCAAGTACCGAAGGGTCCATTGCAACCACTGGAGATTCCGAAATGGAAGTGGGAACACATTACCATGGATTTCGTTACGGGTCTTCCCAAGATTTCTCAAGGCATAGATGCAATTTGGGTTATTGTCGATAGATTAACTAAGTCTGCTCATTTCTTGCCTATACGAGAAACTTATTCACTGGAACGTCTTGCTCATATGACATAAATGAGATTGTGAGATTGCATGGCATGCCAGTATCCATAATTTCGGATCGTGACCCAAGATTTACTTCACGATTTTGGGTCAGTTTGCAGAAAGCTATGGGCACCGATCTACGATTCAGTTCTGCATATCATCCTCAAACTGACGGGCAATCGGAAAGGACTATTCAAACTCTTGAAGATCTATTGAGACTCTGTGTTCTAGATTTCAAAGGGAGTTGGGACAAGTACTTACCATTGGTGGAATTCTCCTACAACAACAGTTATCAGGCAAGTATAGGCATGGCTCCATTCGAGGCGTTGTATGGACGGAAGTGTCGTTCTCCAGTATGTTGGGACGAGGTGGGTGAAGCAACATTGTTAGGACCGGAGTTAGTACGTATGACTACGGAAAAGATTCAAATAATCCGACAACGTATACAAACGGCACAAGATCGACAAAAGAGTTATGCGGATCTTCATCGAAGAGACGTAGAATTTAATGTCGGAGATCATGTATTGTTACGTGTTGCTCCATGGAAAGGAGTTACGAGATTCGGAAAGAGAGGAAAGCTCAATCCACGATTCATTGGTCCATATGAGATCCTTGACCGAGTAGGAAAGGTGGCCTATAGACTCGCTTTACCTCCAAGCATGTCTCGTGTTCATAACGTTTTTCACATATCCATGTTACGTAAATATGTGAAAGACCTAAATCACATTATTGAGTTAGAACCAGACGAGATAGCCGAAGATTTAACGTACGAGGAGGTACCTGTCAAGATCTTGGATAAGAAGGAACATGTCCTACGCTCGAAGATTATACCTCAAGTTAAAGTTTTGTGGAGGAACCATGATATCGAGGAAATGACCTGGGAGTTAGAATCGGAAATGAAAGCAAGGTATCCTCACCTTTTCGACATACCAGGTACGTACGTCAATTTCGAGGACGAAATTTCATAAGGAGGGGAGGTTGTAAGACCCCAACTTTTATAAATAAAAATTTAATTTCCTCTATATATTATTTTGATATAGTAAGGTGTTGATTTGATAAATGTGGTAAGTTATGGATGGAATGTGCAAATTTTACAAAGTAAGCAAGTGGTCATAATATATTCGTTGTGTCGGGGAATATTCTTTTGTCGGAGAATATTCGTACGACGGCGCAGCCATTGGTGGACCCCACAACAGAATAATTGTCGGATATAGAAAGCGACAGAAATAACATTTTCACGGCAAAACTTTTACCGTTAAACTGTTAAAATACCCGGTGATAAAAATACAGTAATACGCATTGTTGCAAAGTAGCACACGGTATTGCACAATATCTTTAATTATTGATGCTTACGTAAGAAGTCACTCGGTATTTAATAATTGCTACAGTAGTTGTTGCACAGTATATCATATTATTGATTCAATTATTGTCACAGTATCATCTGCACAATATTTTATATTATTAAATCAATAATGGTCAGTCATATTATTTAAATGATATTATTAGATAGCATTATTGGCAATGTCTAGAAAGTTCTGTCTAGGAAAGGGGTTAGTTAATTGCGCGCCAGTAAGAAAAAAATCTTTATCGGAAGGCCCCCTCTTTCCTGGGAACGACCTGGTTGTCATTATTGTGATTCTGTAATATTAATTTATATAATAATTGATGAATGGTTGATAAAAATATTTTCATTGTGTTGGAAATATTAATGTTAGTAGAAATCGACATTTATTTCGATAATAGTTGATTTTCGGATGTTAAATTGACCTAACGGAGAATTAATCAGATAAATGAGCAATTAATGGGTGGTTAACATGTGGGACCCACTTATTGGTGGATAATAAATAGTTGGTGGGTAGTTGCAGGGGTGGAGGTGCAAGATTTATAAACTTGAGGGACTAAATTAAAAATTTAGGCAAAGATGGAGGTACTAAAGTGTAATTGTCCAACCTTTTTCTAGCCTATAAATAGCAAGCTAATTTCATTCATTTCTCACCATTCTTGAAGAACAAAGTTATTATAGTGAGAAAAATTATAGAGAGAAAAAGAAGAAGAGTATTCTGCTACTACACTACTCCAGTATCCAATCTTCTACTGAGGTAAGGGGTATTATTTCTTTTATATTCATAAAGAATGCTATTTTCTTTCAATACTCGTAAGGGTTGTTACTCTATTCTTTATTGATCTGTGGGAGTAACCTGTCTACGCGGATTACCGCATGCATGGTGAATAACCCTTTGTATTCATTCTTTATTGATCTGTGGGAGTAACCTGTCTACGCGGATTACCGCATGCCTGGTGAAAACCTTTTGTATTCATTCAATTCCTTAATAATCTGTGGAAATAACCTGTCTACGCGGATTACCGCATGCGTGGTGAATCACCCTTCGTATTCATTTCTATTAAATTGTGGAAATGATCTGTCTACGCGGATTACCGCATGACGGGTGAAAATCCAATTACAGTTTCGTATATTCATTC
Organism: Panax stipuleanatus; assembly: GCA_020205555.1. Taxonomy (NCBI): domain Eukaryota; kingdom Viridiplantae; phylum Streptophyta; class Magnoliopsida; order Apiales; family Araliaceae; genus Panax; species Panax stipuleanatus. The sequence continues at coordinate 140,557,675 of CM035122.1, read as the reverse complement.
ATACTCGTACGAAATATTATTTCACTGGAATATTGGTCTGAACTTGTTATGAAATTTTTATTTTTTTATGACAAGTTACTATTCACGGGTTACTATTCATGAGTTACTATTCACGGTAAAAAAAAATATTTTTTTTTTTTTATCTTTGATTGGATCCAAGTTTGAAACTTCATTCTTGAATTTTGCTCCACAATTGATTATTACGGAGTATTCATGAACTTGGATAAATTAAATTACGAATTCCTAAATTTTGTCCTTTATCTCACTGGATTCGTTTTTATATTATTTTTCATCATCCTCAGTCTTAAATGATGATACAAATGAATATCTTTGGCCTGTAGTGCAAAGATGAATGATTATTTGATGAATATCTTTGGCCTGTAGTGCAAAGATGATTACCTGATGAATATCTTTGGCCCGTAGTGCAAAGATGGACAGGAGTTGAGATGAACATGATCACTGGTGATATAAATGAATATCTTTAGCCTGTAGTGCAAAGATGAATATTTGATTCGAGATATATATTGATTGATGTTACAGGGATAAAATATTGATGATGGACTTTAAAACATAGAAGATAGTAGACTTCATTCTCTGCTTAACTCTTCTAATGATTTGTTAATTCCGCTGCGAATATTGATCTAAAACTTGTTGTCCATAATATTTTATCTGAACTGTTGAAGACTAACGATAATTTATTTTTCATTATCTTAGTCATAATATTCTTTACTGGGCTAGTTGAGCTCACCCTTTTCTTCCATTGTTCTCTTCAGGAAATGAGAATATTGCGGGTACTAGTCGGGGAATGGAGTGATGGTCCGAGTTAGAGCAGTAGTAGTCCTCACTATTTCTGATAAATAGTGTGATAATAATTGTAATGAGGACTTAGTTTGAATCTTAATATTTTCTACATATTTGTACTGAGACTCACAGTTGTGTGGTCGTATTTTGCACGACCGTATGATATAAAGTTTGTATTTGAATTCTGTACCATGTATTTGGCGACTTAGAATGGGTTGGGTTGAATGGACCTATTCTGGGGGCGTCACACCTATCACTATTCATTATGACAATACAACTGCTTTGTCTCACGTTAAGGATCCCAAGTACCATGAAAAGGCCAAGCATATTGAGACTAAATTTCACTACATTAGAGATATTGTGACACTCCCAAATTCGGTATCTTAATTTTCACAAGATTTGGTGTTCACTGTTCCAATATCATACAACTATCTACCCATAAATAATGAAATTCATTTATTAGATAAATAAATCATCATCTTACATCATCTGAAATAAAATACATCATAAATCCCAGGTTATACTTAACCTTAAATCTCTGTTGCGGAAACGTAAATAAATAAGTCTTAAATCATCACACATAAATCTTAAACTTTAACATTGTTCATGACAACACAAGTCTTCATCACTTGTTAGCTTTTTCTTTGCCCTTGCTACTAGAAGGTACATCACTTCGTTCATTATTAGCTGTAATGTTATTATGCAAGAGTGAGCACGAATGCCCGCAAGTATACAAAAATATGACAGAATAATAACATGCGAGTGAAAGAATTCTGAATAACAGAAAGCTCAACATTTGAATCAAGAATATTAATCAATAGTCAAATTACTTCTCAACTTTTGAATCAAGAATATTAATCAAGAGTCAAATTACTTCTGAGGGTCATTAAGACCTTGAACCGAGTCTTAGGTTGTCAAGTATATTAACCTTTCCAATTTTTAACAGTCATAAGACTATAGACTTTACTTCTCGTACTTAGGGAGATCAACCCTTCGTACTGATACTGTGCACACTATCTTAACGCTTTAAGCATCTTCATTAATTCCCTATATTAGGGTTGTTCATCTCAGTTTGACATCAGAATCCGCACCAAATAAAGTTGGTTTGGATAACTCAATAAATGATATTCAAATTGAATATTAACTTCTCAAGGTATACAATCGAATAAGTATTATACACTTAAATGATACTTTTAAAAGAATCATGGCATTTCATGTGAAATTCTAAACTTGAATATTCAAGAGTAAGAATTTGCTCAACAATAGTAATTAAGCATAGCAATTGCTTAATTTAAAGAGTTTAGTTTAGGAAATTTGCCCAACAATAATAGTAAGTTAGGGATAGAAAACTTGTCTCGTGCGCAAGCTACAGTTATTACTCACTTCTTTAATTACTCTTACCTATCACACATTTACAATATCAATTAATCACAGGTTCGATATGATTATTGATTTACAATTATATTCTTCAAACTCATTATTAGATTTTTTTTCAAATAATGATTTGCGTTGATTAATTAACTTGTTAATTAATCACATAACTTAAGTTATTAACTTGTATTAATAACTTATTACTTACATCACATTCCTTCATATTTATTAGACTTAAAATAATATCTTCATATTTATATCACATTATTTAACCTTTACAAATAATAGTTTAAGTCACGTAATTAATTTATTAATTAATCACATAACATAAATTATTAAACTCATATCAATATTTTATCATATTTATACAACATGTGTTCATGTTCATTAGACTCAAAACACATTTCAAAATTTTCCAACATTTAGCAATTTTTTTAAAATAATTTCGGACAGGCGCGGCCGCGTGCCATTTTGCCTTGCAGCCAGCGCGGCTGCGCAGCTGCGGAATTTCAGAATCTGAAGTTCGCGAACGAACACAGATTTTCTCCCATTTTCTCCCAATTCACATCATTACACTGATTTATAATGTTATCCATGAAGTATAAACTTCACAGGAACATTATATATCACTTATAACATGTTCTTAACATTCCAAGTCATGTAATTACACAAATCAAAATATTAATTTTCACTGTTCTTCAAAACTTTCAAGAGTTTAATGAAAAATATAAAAAAAATCTCCTTACGGATTTGTTACTACACCAAAACCATTCATTTCAATTCCATTTCCTTTGTTTTAACATATATAATCATATTCATGTATCAATTTAAATATAAACATATGATTTAATCATTAATTTAACCCATATGGGTTATTCACCCATATTCAATACTCTGTAATTTCATAAACCCAATTATTAACAAAATTACTTGGTGTGATCACTGTGAATCATGAATGGATAGCCTAAATTATATCATGGACATATGTTACTATATATATATCCATGAAATCAATCAATTGTCAACTTTCTCCATTCACAGAGGACTTTTACAAAATACGTACATGAAAACTCTGTAAATCCTTAACAACCCAATTAAGGCCAATTAAATCAAATTGATTACTTTAAAACATGTTTATACGTTAGAAAAACACGTTATGATTCCATATCCATATAGATAAAGCCATATCGTAACCCAATTGGAAAACCTAATTTCACAGAAAACTCTAAACTCGTATATGAAAACTTTAGAAAATATAATTTTAAAAACTTTGAAAGAATATTACCCTTTGTTAGTATGAAGATAATCAAAGACAACACTTAAGATTTTCTCAAATCTCTTTCTCCCTTTCACTCTCAATTTCTTCTTCCCGATCTCTCTATTTTCTTCTCTGAACTTTTCTAATTTTTTTTTCTGACTTTGAAAATAACTTATGTCTGACAATCATATACGTATATGTATATATATTATACCGTTGTATAATAAACGGATTAACCTCTCTTAAGGCCTTGTTTGCCTTCCTCTTCTTTTCTTTCCCCATTTATTTTAATAAACTAATTTACTATATAGTTAATTGTCACCTTACTTATTGATTAATTAATTTTATTTAAATCAATTAAATAAAATAAGATAATTCACATTAAATCACATTGTCACATAATTAATATTTTTATTTATTAATTATGTCAATTCATTGATTCATTAATTAATTATTAAATTAACTAAAGTAACATATGCTTATTTAATTAATCAAATAAACTCAATTAAATATATTCTTTGAACTATTAAATTACTACATATTAATTTAATTAATGTCACACATATAATTAAATTAATTTATCACAAATTCATAAATTAATTATTTAATTCAATAATTAAATCATTAAAAATATTTATTTATTTCAATAAATATTCAAACATCTTTACAAAATTCTCGTTCGTCACAGATATTGTGGCGCGAAAGAATGTGGTCCTTAAACATATCTCTACGAGCGACATGATTGTTGATCCCTTGACTAAGCCCATTCCTAGGGATGTTTTTCGAGCTCATGTTAGGAGCTTGGGATTTTGTAGACCTTGATATATTTTATGTTTGATAATGTACATCTTTTGAATATTGTTTATTATATTTTATGCAATAAATGTTATTACATAATGTTGATTTCTATTTAGTTCTATGTTTAAACTTCTTGTATATATATAAGCACACATATAAAATGTCACAAGGCAAAAAGGTTGATCTACTCACATGGATAACTTGCACCGGCGCTTGTAATAGTGTGCAAGATGAGACTATTTTGTGGTGGTCTAAATGGTTGGGCACCATTTTTTGAGAAACTATAATTTAGTCGTCTTAGCTGGGTCCAAGAAGAGGTATCATTATATATCGAACACTTGTAAGAGGTGTAGCCTTTGTTTTTTGGAGTTGCCGGACATTAGATTCATACCAGATACTATCTGAAGTAGCTAGGGATGTTTTCTAAGGTTAAACGTTAGAGAGCGATTAACTACTGTCCGTACGGTGTTATTTTAGCTAGAGCGACATTCTTTTTGGGAGCTCCACCGTAACATGAGAATTGTACCTCGTGTGCAAAATAAGCTACATACAGAAGAGTGATGTGATGGATCTCTATCCAATCTCTGTGTGAACCATGTACATTAACTATTGTCCTTACTAACTTGAATCTATGCCATAAAACAAAGACTTTGTGTTGTTACTCTAGTTTGTATTCCTAAGTTCACATGATGAGGTTCCATGGGTACTTATATGGGAAAGCAGCAAAATTAATGAAGATTGATATGAGAGTTTAGGGAAGACATTTGTCTGGCATCACATTCAGCCGTTGGTTATGCTATGCGCGCGCAACTATTTTAAAATTTATGTATTATACTATATGTATATATTTTTTAAAGGTTAGCATACCAAGGCAAATGGAGTTGAGTGTATTTTTGAAATGTAATCAATGAGGGATTCAAAAATGTGATCAACTGGTCTAGGACATGAAGAGTTTTTTTTGGAGATGCTTTATATTAGTTATGATAGAGACTTAGTATGTGAGCTCTTGCCTTTGATATCATTTATTTCTCGTCAATCGTATGCCCAGACACATGTACGAGGAAATCTAGATATGATTGATTTGAGATGAGTATGTACCTTTATAACACAAGTGTCTGAGTGGGAGATATTAGTAATTGATCTGGGTCGGACCCGTGAATAATGGACATCCACTTGGGTATGGATATTGGATAGCCTAATTGGGATTGGAAGAGTCTCATATCACTTGAAAATATTTTAAACAATACTTGATATGGTTAGGACTCTATATGAGATAATTCTCCTAATTTAGTCAGTTGTACACTTATCCCATATCAAATTGGGTTTTATTTATTAAATACTGATACCTACAGTGCGTAATGCGAAGGAAAAATAACGTATTATTTTTTCCATACAGTTTCTCTCTAAATACTCTTTCTAGTATTTCCAAGCTTCCATCAATAGGCATGGGTGTACTTGGTGTGAACATTTTAGGTCGTTCGCATTGTTGCTAGTAACAACTTTATATTGACGAGAAGTACGAAGGATCATAGTAGCTGTGTTCATAGAGTTGTTGGGAATTAAGTCAACGTAAATCACACAATAAATAAAGAAAAATAAAAACATAAGATTTAATGTGGAAAACCCTTAAAGGGAAAAATCACATGCCAAACTCCGAATCTCCACTATATCAAAATAATGGGCTTACAATAATAATCCCAAGTATTACGCCCTAAAACTTGAGGTTTCACAATACCGCGTAACAACTTTTTGGACTGACTAAAAGCTGCAAAACCCTCCCACCCACAATATAATTTTTTTTGCACGGAATATAAAAGCTGCTAAAAACCCTCTCCCTCACACAAACACAAAACTCACTCACACCCTTTCTCAATTCTTAGAATGCTACATGACTTTTGATTGTGCTACACTTCAACAACTCAACATAATACTCTATTTATAGAGTACCACACATATCTCCTCTTCTTATTCAAAATAGGACACTTCTAAAATAAAATTCCTACTACAAATTGATTTCTTTCTAAAATAATACTCTTATTAAAAATAGGAGTTCTTCCTTTCCATATTAGCAAATTCTTTTCTGAATAGGATTTGAAGAGTATCCCAACAATTCCTCCCTCAACTCGAATCCCCGCATACTTTAACTTTATATCTGAATAGGATTCGAGGAGTTTCCCAACAATTCCTCCCTCGACTCGAATTCGCAAACACTTCAACTTCATCTTTGTCACTGTCACCATTGTTGTAGTCACCACCATCATTCGCCTCATTCGCAACATCCTTGTCTTCATTATCATTATCATCGTTAACTTCATCAACATCTTCATCTCCATCGTCCTTATCTTTATTAGCATCTTCATGATCTTCATCTAGCAACTACAACGATGATCCTCCATAAGTACAAAATCTCTTATTCATCAACATCACGATGAACACCAACTCTTTTGATCTTCACTCTCTTTATTTGTCACACCAATGCGACTAATTCCCCTTCTACCTTGGATCTAATCAACCTAGCTCTGATACCACTTGTTGGGAATTAAGTCAACGTAAATCACACAATAAAAAAAATAAAAAATAAAAACACAAGATTTAATGTGAAAAACTCTTAAAAGGAAAAACCACATGCCAAACTCCGAATCTCCACTATATCAAAATAATGGGCTTACAATAATCATCCCAAATTTTACGCCCTAAAACTTGTGGTTTCACAATACCGCGTAACAACTTTTTGGACGGATTAAAAGCTGCAAAACCATCCCACCCACAATACAACTTTTTTTTGCACAGAATATAAAAGCTGCAAAAAATCCTCTCCCTCACACAAACACAAAACTCACTCACACCCTCTCTCAACTCTTAGAATGCTACATGACTTTTGATTGTGCTACACTTCAACAACTCAACATAATACTCTATTTATAGAGTACCACACATATCTCCTCTTCCTATTCAAAATAGGACACTTCTAAAATAAAACTCCTACTACAAATTGATTTCTTTCTAAAATAATACTCTTATTAAAAATAGGAGTTCTTCCTTTCCATATTAGCAAATTCTTTTCTGAATAAAATTCGAAGAGTATCCCAACAATTCCTCCCTCGACTCGAATCCCCGAATACTTCAACTTTATATTTGAATAGGATTCGAGGAGTTTCTCAACAAGAGTCGCTTGTAGATTTCGCATTCCGGGTCAACTGTCTCCGCTTCGTGGATACCAACTGATTCATATGTAAATATTATTTACGTGTTAGTTTCCATTTAAATTTTAACACTATCTATCTACATTAATCTTGTTTTTTCCCTTTTTTTCTTTTCTAATTAATTATATGATATAGATATGATACTGTATTATTCTTGTGATGTATATGACAGATATTGAAAACTATTTGAACAAGAAAAATTAAAGTGGATAAAACATAGCTCATTATATTCCAAATTAAAGAAACAAGTTGAATCACACTTGGGATAAATACTTCTCGACCCGAGGTTTGAAGGATTCAAGCTTGACTTAATACAAGACATGAATCCAAAATAACTTGTCGTACTACTTTCTCAATTCCATATTAATTAGTAGTTCAATTTAAGTTAATAACGGTGATGTGATAATAAAATTATAGTGATGAACTTAAAGAAATTATGTTATTTTATATTATTATCAATAAAAAAGAATTCTTTTTGTAAAACAAATAAAACCATTTTTTATTATTTTTTTAGAAAATTGATATTTTCACAAGTTAATTTGATATTTCTACAAGTGGGTCATATTTTTAATTAAACCAACCATTTGTGCAGTAAACTAACTATAAGATTTAGTTCTTATATCCAAATTATCCCCACTTGATAAATAACTAAATATTTAGTTGCTTAATTTTATTTGATTAGTAACATTACTCAATTGAAGAGAATTTTTATTTATTTAATTATTATGATAGTAATAATATTATTAATAATATTAAATTATTAGGAAATAAGTGAAAAAATTATTTACACATATAAATTAAGATCTAAGGCTTTCTTCCACCAGGAAAAAAATTATTTTCATAATTTCTATTATCATATCATATTACTAAAAAGTCTATAGACTTTTTAGTAAAATAATTTACTAAATTATATTACTAAAACTAGTTAAGTACTAGTATTTGAATAAAACTAGTTAGTTATAAATCCTAAAATCTTCTACACAAACTAAACTTCATCTTGATTTTGATTAACTTGTTTCCTTTTAATTTTCTTTTACCATGTCTAAATAAAATTATATATATATATATATATATATATATATATATATCCTATAAGATCTTGTCAAATAATTACCCTATTCCTTACTTCTATCCTCTCTTATGATACTTAGAATCGCACGAGTCGATTAAGCAACGGAAGAAAAAAGAAGCATTGAAAGTATTAGTACATAAATAACATCATTCTCACTTAAATTTGTGTATAAATTTTAGGACTAGTATTTATTAATATTATTTTTAATTCCAAGTTTTGTTGTGAATAATCTACATCTGTTGCTTATCATACGTCCTCAGTCGTATGAACTTCTCGATTCTCTCTTGTGTGTGTGTATATATATATATATACAGTGTTATGTCTACACTTTTTTTTTTGTTTATACATGTTTGTACACAGTATATGTAAATTCAATTAGAAAGAGAATATGAATAGACTTTTGAACAATAGTTAAAATATATTAGAATTCAACTTTTACTAAATAAGGGCAACTTGGGCATAAAAACTAAATCCTATAGTTAGTCTACTGCACAAAGGATTGGTTTAGTTAAAAATAGGATCCACTTGTAAATATATCACATTAACTTGTGAAAATATCAAAAAAAAATTAAATGTGAAACTGAGGGGGCGACAAGAACAAAGATGGTAATATTATTTTGCATATAAGTACAAAGATGTAATTAAGCTTGACTAACTTATTTTACAATAATTTTATATTTCAACGTTATGTTGGATAATATATTTTGGAAACTGACATTTTCACACGTTAAAATAATATTTCTATATATGAGGCTCTCTCACATGAAAATAAGACTCATTCACTATTTATGTGAGAGAAATAATGTGAAAATATTATTTTTTTTATGTGAAAATATCAATCTCCTATATATTTTCAATCATTTAAGACGAAGAATGTTAAAGCGATGCACAGAGAACAAGAATATGCATATATATATATATATATATATATATATATATATATATATATATATATATATATATATATATATATATATATATAGGGTTCGTTTCTCTAGCGAACCATAGAGAGCGAACTAAAGACAAACTAATTATAGCGACGATTTTTTCTGTCGCTATACCGTAAAAAACCGACTTGCTATGCTATAGCGATGAAAAAAATCGTCGATATAGCCGGTTCGTTTTTAGTTCGCTCCCTATGATTCGCTGGAGAGACGGACCGTGTATATATATTCAACATATCTTGCTTAACCCCTTTAGCGACGAACCAGGCGACGGTTAGGTCTGTCGCTATATATACAACCGTCGTTATAATTTTTAGCGACGGACAATATATAGCGACGGACAACATATAGCGACGATTGTATATATAGCAACGAACCGAATCGTCGCCCGGTCCATCGTTAAAGAGGGATAAACAAAGTATGTTGAATAAAAGATAAACTTAAGATTCGAACCGTATATATATATATATATATACAATCCCTTTCAGAAACGGACCAAAGAAACGGTCCAAAAGACGGACCAAAGCTCGTGGACTAAAGACGAATTCGGTAAACACGCGAGTTGAGTCGTGCGGGTCAAATTGGGAAAAAACACGCTGGTTGAGCTTTGCCTCAAATTACTTTCAAAATAGAACTAGAGCTCAGATCAGAGCTTAACCTATTTTCTCTCTCCAACTTTTTCCCTCCCTCTCTCACACGATAAAGTAGCAAACGGAAGAGCTCATCGGAAGGTCTCCGCGACGAAACCATAGCAAACGGATCGGAAGGTAAAGCTCCATAACTTTATTGGGTTTGTAATTTTTTTTTCGCGTTAAAAATCTAGGGTTTGTTCTTTAAAAATCCGTCTTTTTTCGGCGGTTGCTCGTCGTGGCTGCTGGTCTGCTGGTTCTGTTGGTTTCTCGTGGCCTAATTTCTTTAATCGTGGCCTAATTAGTACAACTCGTGGCCTAATTTCTTTAATTTCTCTGTTTGCTTTGTGCAAACAGTCTATTATTTGTGATGTTCAACATGCTGAATCTTTGATTGCACTGGGTATGGTGAAACGTTCTACAGCCGCAACAAACTCAAACAATCAGTCTAGGTGTGCCAGCAGAATTACCATTTTTGATGTTTGAGTTATTATAATTATCAAGATATACTAAGACAATAATGCTTTAATACATTTTTTGCCCTTGATAGCTTTATAACTATTTTTTGACACGAGAGTTTCAGTATGATGTGGTCTGTAAATGAACCTTTATTCAAATTCTTAGCATGTGTTAATTGTTAAGGAGTGGTAAACTTCTGCCTTTTTAGCCAACTTTTGGCTGGATATTAAATTAAAAAGTAGCATGTCTTCTGCATCATGTGAGTTTGTCGTGGCTTTAGAGTGTGTTTCATTTAGGGGGTGGGATTTGGATGGGAAGGAAAGGATTCAAAAGTACACGTTTCCATTTTTAATGTCATATCATGTTGTGTATGGTAAGGAGATATCCAGTACTTGTAGATAATTGATAAGAAAATGGGTAGTTGCTTAAGTAGTCCTTATGTAACGAATCATATGCTTTCATTAAATAAATGTTTAAGGCACATTTAGGTTGCCATATACATGTGTGTTGCTTGATTGTACCATGTTAAGTCTAAGTGAAGCTTGTGTCTGTTTGCTGATAGAAATTATGTCATCAAATTCTTCTACTGCTACATTCGTATGGCCTCCGTTCATATGTTGTTGTGGTATGGGCCCATGTATAGTAAAACTGTCAATGTCGGAAAAGAATCCGGGTAGACACTATTATTCTTGCCCAAGAATGGTATGTATTTATTTATTGTAATTTTTGTATATTTGTTCCTTTTACACAAGTGAATAAATTTATTGTGTCCCAAAATATGCAGCAATGTGGTAACTTCATCAGCTGGTGTGACGAATATGTTCGAGTGTTGCATAATCAAGGGAGGGTGCAAATGGACACATCCGAGCGTTTAAATGTAACAACTCATCCAACGAATACTTACTACTCCAACGAATTAGCAATGGTGGAAATTGAAATGCGTCAATTGCAATTAACTGTGCGATTTGTCATAATTGTTAATGTTATGTATGCGGTGGTGTTGTCAATGTTATTAAATCAGTTGTAATTTTGATAATTTTAAAGTATTCACACATTTTATTTGGGGTTTGAACCTATTGTAATTCCAACTGGTTAGCTTGAAGTTGTTTCTTATGGGCCTTTATCAGTTGAATTAATGTTATTTCAAAAGTCTTTTCTACGGCATTAATTATTCTTGTACCGTGAAAATAATTTCTATTACCAAAGAAATGAATAGGTGAGATCTGGAGTTAGGGTCTGGATCCAGAAGGTGAGATCTGGATGTTATGGGGTGGGGTTTAAGTTATAGAAGAACATGGGGTTAGGGTCCCACGAATTGACTAAGACAACAAAACCCATAACCATCGTTCATGCAAACAAAGGAGATACCCATCCATGCTCGCGCCTCCCCGCCCCAGCGGGGAGTTCCTTCACAAAACCCCCGCCCTAACGGGGCCGGGTACTGTCCGGACTTTAAAATTCCAGAATGCTCAGTGTCAAGATGAGAATGCAAGTCATGAGTCCCAATGCATAGTTATAATTTTTTCAGTTGAATATTCAATGCCAATAATTTAATAATCTTAACACCCAAAAAAAAAACAAAGAAGTTTGCTTTGAAGGTCAAAACACCATCATCACATACAAAAAGAAGCTCACAAATCACAATCAAAGAGAGACTAATGAATGAAAATATAAAAGAAGCTTCTTTAGTTCATTCATTCACCACATTTCAAATTGTCTCTATAAATTAAAATAGATGCTTCCTATGTTGATATTAAGAGAAATAAGGTGTCCCAAATAGTCTGCCCTGCTATTCTAATAAGTAATAACACAACAACAATTAAACACTTATAGACCAATACAGTTATAATGTTGAAGAAGTCTATTAGCTTCTCTTAAACCACTAAAATAAGCACCATGAGTGGTAAAGTAATGGGTTCTATGTGTTGCTTCACCTGCAAATAGAACTTGGAGTGGATGAAAAGAAGAACCATTTTCTTGCAATGACTTAGCTAATTTGTCAATATCATCTCCACTTGATCTAACAGCTACATAACTATATCATTCCCACAAATAATGGATCAGTGCCCCATTGGCTCTTTAAAACCTTTGTGAATTTCACTTTTGTTCCATTCACAGAATTCTCATTCCCATTCCCATTCCCATTGCATAGTTTGCTTGAATTTGACAAGAAGCTAGAGATTGTTGTGGAGACCTCATCAAGAATCTAGACATCATTAAGAGATTGTAAATTAGATATATTGATATGTAACTCATAATATTGAATAAAAGAAATGATCAAACCTTGGACTGTATGACTATCATCCTCTAAACTTGAAGATGTTGTTGCACCTTCATTGCGGGGAGAATCGCTACATAAAAGCCAAAATAACACTCATCATTTAAAGATTGAGATAGAAAAAAATCTTTACTATTACTTAGCAAATATTACTTACTGATGGGCAACCATTGGACAATTTCTTTTGTCATGTGATTGTCCAACTTTGTTATAACCATGACAACGTCTAGCTTTTGAGTTCTTTGCCTTCCTTAATGCCTTTTCTTTCCCTCCTTTAAGTCTTTTGCCACATCCTTTTTGCCCTGACTTGATTTGGTTCATTGTACATATGGTCTTTATTTCCACTCATTTTCCAAGAGACTACACTTGCACCAGTTCCACATTGTGAACTTTTACCACTATCTACAGCAAGATTGATTGATTTGAGTGCACGAGCCAAAACATCTTTATAAATATTAATTCCTTCTTGGCTTGTGAGGGCGTTATCAATAACATCCAAAGAACATTGAATTAATTCACACCGCTTGATTAGATATTCTTTGTCACTATTTATCATTATGCCACTTTCATTATCGACCACTACTGCGGAGTTTGCCTTCTTAGTCCACCTTTTCAGAATGTATTGTTGTGGTAATTCATCATAATCATGCATTTTGAGCAAGTAACCAAGCACATGTCTACATGATATCCCCATACTCTCAAACTTGTGGCAACTACATGAAGCAAAACCCAATTCTTTGTCACACATAAGTTGTTGCACTCTACGTGTCAACACTTTTTTTTCTATGAAATTGAAACACGCATTGATTGTCACTCTTGTGACACCCCCAAATCCGAGTACTTCAATTCCACGAGATTTGATGTTCACTGTACAAATATCATCTATCTATCTACCCATAATAAATGCAAACCATGCAATAGATAGGAATAAATCCTCCCCTTACGGGGTTACAACATCTGAATATAAATACATCAATCCCAGGTCATACTAACCTTAAATCTTAAATGCGGAAACGTAAACAAATAAACAGTCTTACACAACTTTAACATAAGTTTTAAACAATAACATATCAAATAAATAACAAGTTTTCATCACTTGTTGACCTTGCCCTTGCCTTTGCTAGTAGAAGGCTCTTCGGACCTTTCGTTCTTAACTGCAATGTTATTATTATGCAAGAGTGAGCACAATTTCCCACAAGTATAACAATATAACAACAATATAATAACATGCGAGTGAATCAAAGACTTCTGAATAAGAAACTCGACTTTTGAATCAAGAGTGAATAATAAGAATCAAAAGAACATCTGAGAGTTATAAGACCTTGAACTATGTCCTAGGTTGTAAAGTGTTTATACTTTAAACCTTTAACAATCATAAGACTATGGACTCTACTTCTCGTACTTAGGGAGATCTGCCCTTAGTACCATACTGTGCACAATATCTCAACGCTAAAGCGTAAATAATCCCCTATACATGGTTGTTCATCTCAGTTTGACATCAGAGTCCGCACCAAAGGAAGTTTAGTTTGGATAGACTCAATAATAGTTCTAGAATTTAGAACGCTCATCAACTATGGACTAGTCAAATCAATAAGGGTTCGTTAGTCTTACAAGGTTTAGCAATAAACGATATTCAAATTGAATAATAACTTTGAATTTAGTAACTTCCTTGATATAAGAATAAGGAATAGAACGCTTATTCAATTTAGAGAGTTTAGATAAGGAACTTGCTTAACGATACTGAGTTAGGGATAGAATACTTGCTTAACGTAAAAGTAAGGTTTAGAAACTTGCATAATTGTAAACAAGTTAGGGTAAGGAAACTTGCCTCGTGCGCAAGCTACAAATCTAGTTACAATACAATTCCTCAACGTCCTACACATTACATTATGCATACGATGTCGATTAGTTTTCATAACTACCATGTTTAACCGTTGAACTATTCACTTAAGTTCAACTTACAACTTGGTTTATAATATTACTCGATGACTAACCACATAACATGAATGTAAACTCACAACATGCATATCACACATGTATAACCCTTTAAACAATCATAATCAAGTTTTACAATCACAATATTCAAGTTCGCACTTAGTTTGTTAACTTGAACCTTCACATTATCTTATACATGTCAATAACTTAGTTTATTAATTATGAACTTCAAATCATATAATATTCATGTATGTAACTTAGAACAATATCTTTTATTATCGAGAACACTACACTTGTGTGCGTGCATGTTCGAAGCCCTCCGATTGCCTCCGAATACGTATCAGTCACAAAGATGGCTATTTTTACCCATTTAAACGATTTCAAATCGAAAAACTTAAAGAATGAAAGTTGTAGGTCTACTCGTTATCTTTTCGAATCTTCTTGAATCTCCTTAATCGGAGTTCGTATGAAAAAGTTATGCTTATTTTACTACATGAGGTCAAAACAGAAATTTTCCCTGCACTATCCCCGCTGGGGTGGGGGTTAGGCCCGCTGGGGCGGGTGTGGTGCTGCATGGGGCCCGCTGGGGCGGGTCTAGAGCCGCTGAGGCGGGCGTGCCTTGGCGGTTCAGCCCCAATACGCGATTTTGACAGTTTTTAGCCCAAATACTCTAATTAAATGTAAATTAAACTAACACAGTGATTTCTAGTGAAGTATGAACTTCATAGAAACATCATACATGTTACTAACATATTTTTAACATCTTAAATCTAGCAATTACTAGAATCAAATCATGAAATTGCCCCCCTTACAAAGATTCTGTCCCCATAATCGCTTACACATAAATTAAGTAAATAAATGTGGGTAATTTTTCATCATATGCTCTTCGAGTTCCCACATAGCTTCTTCAGCGTTGTGGTTCCTCCAAATTACCTTAACAGAAGGTATAACTTTGTTTCTAAGAACTTGCTCTTTGCTGTCAATAATCTGAATAGAAATTTCTTCATAGGATAAGTCTTTCTCAAATTGCAGGGGTTCATATTCGATCACATGCTTGTAATCGGGTTTGTAGGGTCGTATAACTGAAACATGGAAGACGTTGTGAACATTCTCGAGCGCCAGAAGTAAGGCTACCTCATACGCAACTTCTCCAATCCTTCGCAGTACCTCAAAGGGTCCAATGAATCTCGGGCTCAATTTTCCCTTCTTTCAAAATCTGATCTTTCTCTTTCAGGGAGAGACTTTCAAAAACACATAGCTACCCGATTCAAACTCAACTTTTTTACTGTGTGGATCGGCGTATTTTTTCTGTCTATCCTGAGCAGCTACAAGTCTTGTCCGGATCACTTTGACTATCTCTGTTGTCTGCTGTACCAGTTCTGGACCTAGTAATTGTCGCTCACCAACTTCATCCCAGTATAGCGGAGTTCTGCATTTTCTTCCGTACAACGCTTCGTAAGGCGGCATGCCAATACTAGCGTGGTAACTGTTGTTGTAACCGAATTCCACAAGTGGTTGGTGATCATCCCAATTTCCTTTGAAATCTATGATGCACGCTCTCAACATATCCTCCAAGATCTGGATTGTCCTTTCGCTCTGCCCGTCGGTCTGAGGGTGATAAGCCGTACTCATTCTCAACTGTGTCCCCATGCATTCCTGTAGTCGCTTCCAGAAGTTCGATGTGAAGCGCGGATCTCTGTCGAAAATAATTGACACCAGAACTCCGTGCCTCGATACAGTCTCTTTCACATATAACCTTGCTAACTGATCTAAGTTAAATCTAATTTTGATCAGAAGGAAGTGTGCGGATTTCGTCAATTGGTCAATGATAACCCATACTACGTCGTAGCCTTTCTGAGTCGTCGGAAGGCCAACCACGAAATCCATCATAATGTGTTCCCATTTCCATTATGGGATTTCCAGGGGTTGTAGCAAATCACTCGGTCTCTGATGTTCTGCTTTCACTTTCTGACAGGTCAGACACTTTGCAACACACTCAGCAACATCTCGTTTCAATTTCGGCCACCAGAAGTGCTGTCGAAGATTCTGATACATCTTGGTATTGCCGGGGTGAATCGAATACCGTGAGCTATGAGCCTCGCTCAAAATGTCCTCCTTAATCTCTGGCACTGACGGTACCCACACTCTCTTCTCAAATCTCAGTAGTCCCTCACTGTCTATCTTGAATCTTGGTTCAGTTCTTTCAGATATCTTTTTCTTCACCTTCTCACATTCTTCGTCCTGAAGTTGAGCTTCCTTAACTTTATCCAATAGGGTTGTACCAGCTTGCATCTGAAACAACTTCTCGTCAATCTCCATCGGATACTTCACTTCCAATTCCAGCTTTTCCATTGCTGAAATTAGCTCCTCCTGAGCAGTAACATCATCAATTTCTCCCGACCCTTTCTGCTTAAGGCGTCGGCAACCACATTAGCCTTACCCGGATGGTATAAGATTTCACAGTCATAGTCCTTAATTAACTCCAGCCACTTTCTCTGGCGCATATTTAAGTTCTTATGTGTAAAAATATATTTTAGACTCTTGTGGTCTGTATATATTTCACACTTTTTCCCATAGAGATAGTGTCTCCAGATCTTCAAAGCAAATACCACTGCAGCTAATTTCAAGTCATGGGTCGGATACCCCTTTTCATAGTCTTTCAGTTGTCGTGATGTATACGCAATGACCCTGCCGTTTTGCATAAGCACACAGCCAAGTCCTTTGTGCGACGCATCACTATAAACCACAAAATTTCCTGTGTCGTCCGGAAGAGATAACACAGGTGCTGAACTCAATCTCTTCTTAAGCTCTTAGAAGATTTCCTCACTCTTCTCCGTCCAAACGAACTTCACCAATTTCCTAGTCAAATTCGTCAGTGGAGTTGCGATCTTGGAAAAGTCCTGAATGAATCTTCTATAATAGCCCGCCAATCCAAGAAAACTTCTTACTTCTGACGGCGTTTTCGGCTGATTCCAGTTCATCACAACTTCGACTTTAGAGGGATCTACCAAAATTTCGTCCTTGTCGATCACATGTCCAAGAAATTGTACTCTTTTAATCCAGAATTCACATTTCAAAAATTTGGCGTACAACTTCTCTCTTCTCAACGCCTCTAATATTAACTTCAGATGTTCTACATGTGCTTCCTTGGTCTTCGACTATACCAAAATGTCGTCGATAAAGACCACCACGAATTTATCCAAAAACAGCTTGAACACTTCTTTCATTAAGCCCATGAATGCTGCAGAAGCATTCATCAGACCGAATGACATCACCAGAAATTCGTAGTGACCATATCGAGTCCTAAATGCTGTCTTCGGAATATCCTCTGGCCTCACCTTCAGTTGATGATAACCACTCCTCAAGTCTATGTTCGAAAAGTATCTTGCCCCCTTCAATTGGTCAAACAGGTCGTCGATCCTTGGTAATGGATATCTATTCTTAATTGTGACCTTATTCAGTTCTCTATAGTCGATGCAAAGCCGCATCGTCCCGTCTTTCTTCTTCACAAACAACACCGACACTCCCCACGGCGATACGCTTGGTTGGATGTACTTCTTGTCTAACAACTCTTGCAGTTGTACCATTAACTCTTTCATCTCTACCGGAGCCATCCGGTACGGTGCTTTCGATATTAGAGCCGTCGCTGGCGCCAAATCGATCACAAACTCAACCTCTTTGTCTGGCAGAAGTCCTGGCAGATCATCTGGAAATACGTCTAAGAAGTCCCTCACGACTGGTATATCGTCCACTTTCTGGTTTTCTTTACGACTATTGACTATGTAGGCTAAATTTTCTACGCAGCCTTGTCTTAACAACTTTCTGGCCTACATCATCGTCAGACAACTCGCTTGTGTAGGCGATTTGCTGCCATAAACATAACCTTTAACGGGGTCATAAGGTTGATACACTAACCCTGGCAATTAATTACAGCCCCATAATTGACTAGCCAATCCATTCCCAGAATAACATCGAATTCCCCAAGCCTAATCGGGATAAGATCTACGTTCATAATGTTACCCTTAATATCCAGCCTACAGTTCTTGTGTACGTACTTAATAGGGATCACTTCTCTATTCGTAATTTCTAGGTTCATAGGGTATTCTAACTCGTCCATAGGTAATTCTAAGTTCTTAGCAAAGTCATCGAATATAAATGAACAAGTAGCAACCGAATCAAATAGTACATACGCATTAACTTTATTGATGGGAATGATACCTGACACCACATCGCGAGACTGCACAACATCCTGCACTGTCATGTTGAAGGTCCTGGCGTTTGGTCGGTTGGTTGCGGTTGGTCCCGTGATAGTTAAAGCACTTCCATCGCTGTTTCCCTTGTTTTCTCCTGATCTTGCCCCTCCAGATCCCTTCTTGGGACAGTCCCTTGCCAGATGGTTCTTTGAGCCGCAAGTGAAGCAAACGCCCTTATTTGGGTTAGGGCAGTTAGGTGCTATGTAGCCTTCCTGACCACAATTGTAGCACACTCGTTTTCCCTTCATACAGACCCCCAGCTGAGCTTCCCCGCAGGTCGGACAAGCTTTGATCCTCTTCTTCTGACCTCCTTGCTGATTTCTAGTTGATGAGTTGTTGGTCCACCTCCTCTTCTGATTATCACTTCCCCCCGTGTTGCTACCACTAGCCTTGTTATCTCCTTCCCCTTTATTCTTCTTCTTTTTCTGATCTTGGTTATACTTTGTAACAGTGTCACTCCTGCCTTCAGCGAGAATGGCCTTCTCTAGCACCCTAGCAAAAGTGTTTAATTGGAACATTGACACTTTGCTGTACAACCAAGGCTTCAGGCCCTGTTCAAACCTCTTTGCCTTCCTCTGATCGGTGTGCACTTGATATGTGGCAAAACTAGCCAACTCATTGAATTTCGCCGCATACTCTGGTACGGACATATTCCCCTATTTCAACTCTAGAAACTGAATCTCCATTTGATTCTGCGAGCTGGTTGAAAAATACTTCTCGAAGAACATCTCTTTGAACCTCTCCCAGGTAATCACACCTTCTCCTCTTCGGACCTTATTTGCTTGCCACCAATAACTAGCTTCGGATTTCAGCATGAACGTTGCGTAGGCGGTTTTCTGGTCTTCTCTGACTCTAGCAACGTCGAAAACTTTCTCCATCTCCATAACCTAGGTTTGAGCTTCTATCGGGTTCATGGTGCCTTTAAACTCTGGCGGTCCCACCGCCTTGAAGTCCTTGAACGCTGTGTTCGGTGGAGCTTGAGGTTGGTTGTTAAGCGCTCCAGCAAGTAAGTTCGCCAACTGCTGAATGGGGTTAGCATTGGCGTTGTTGTTGTTATTTGTTAACCCCTCTTGGGCCTGTTGACGGTTAGGTCGTCTTCTTGGCGGCATTTTTTTGTTAAGAAATACGCTTATTAGATCTTTATTCAATTCTCTAAAAATCTAAGGCTTAACTTAAACATTTAGACATAATCAGTCAACACATTATCTCAAATAAACTCTAATATTTTATTAAATCAAAAGTTTTAACATAACACGATAGCATCACTGCTATTTACATCAACTATCCCGAGATAAAGAATCTACAGGATTTAAAACATAAAATATTCTTCTGTTTATAAACACATTGGAATTTACATTATTAACTACCAGATAGGTTTCACAAAATCAAATGTTCCTATCACTGCCCATTAAGGCGACGAACAGCTTTGCCACACTCTTCTTCCATAATTCGGGACATCGTCTTGCGATCTAGCACTTACAACGGTAGTCCTTTGAACTGAATTGGGTACCTTATAACTCGATCCTGGGCCTCGTCAATTGCATACTGAAGCATAGAGTACGTCTCCTTAAGCTTGGCCTTTTTCGCCCGACAGTTGTCTTCTGCGAGATTTGCTCGTCGTGATTTTCTTACCCAGGCCTTCTCTGCTATGGCCAGCCTTGCTGATTTCTCTTTTAGTTCATTCTTCAATTCCTCCATTTCCTCTTACTTTTGCTCGGTTTGGCCCTTCTCATGAGCGAAATTCCACTCTACATTTCCCAAACGTGTGTGAAGAGCCTCAACCTCTCCATCCCTTAGCTCCATGGTAGACTGTTGAGTAACTGACCGCTCCCTCAGCTCTTGAACAATCTCCCTCAGCTCCTGAACAGTATCACGTAACTCTATGTTACGGTCATACAGCTCGTCATACATCTCGGCACTGATAGAGCTCAGTGGAAACTCTTCAGGGTCTTCCTCCTCCTCTTCAGCTGTCTCAGCCTGAACCTCAATCTCCTCAAGGTCTTCCTCAGAGTCCTCATCTGAATCAGATACCGGTACATACTCGTCGGACTAACTGCTCCCAGACTACGTGGATGTCTCGAGACTCCTTCTCTCTAGCCTCTAGGGGTACAAGGTCCCTGGACTGACTAGGTTATCCAGCATCCGTTATCTTGACAAATAAAATTTTAAATCTTAGTTATTACGTGATGCTAATCGATACTCGAGTATATAAGTATAAGCACATAGCACACAAGGTAAGTTATTATTTTTCTTAGAACTCGATAAGAGTTATCATTACTATGTTCTCGATCTCTAAAAGACTACTATCCTAAGGTTTTCCCCAACCTAAGGTTCTTAACCTATAACTTTGATACCAACCTGTGACACCCCCAAATTCGGGTACTTCAATTCTACGGGATTTGGTGTTCACTGTATAAATATCATCTATCTATCTACCCATAATAAATGCAAACCATACAATAGATAGGAATAAATTCTCCCCTTATGGGGTTACAACATCTGAATATAGATACATCAATCCCAGGTCATACTAACCTTAAATCTTAAATGCGGAAACGTAAATAAATAAACAGTCTTACACAACTTTAACATAAGTCTTAAACAATAACATATCAAATAAATAACAAGTCTTCATCACTTGTTGGCATTGCCCTTGCCTTTGCTAGTAGAAGGCTCTTCGGACCTTTCGTTCTTAACTGCAATGTTATTATTACGCAAGAGTGAGCACAATTGCCCACAAGTATAACAATATAACAACAATATAATAGCATGCGAGTAAATCAAAGACTTCTGAATAAGAAACTCGACTTTTGAATCAAGAGTGAATAATAAGAATCAAAAGAACATTTGAGGGTCATAAGACCTTGAACTATGTCCTAGGTTGTAAAGTGTTTATACTTTAAACCTTTAACAGTCATAAAACTATGGACTCTACTTCTCGTACTTAGGGGGATCAGCCCTTAGTACCATACTGTGCACAATATCTCAACGCTAAAGCGTAAATAATCCCCTATACAAGGTTGTTCATCTCAGTTTGACATCAGAGTCCGCACCAAAGGAAGTTTGGTTTGGATAGGCTCAATAATAGTTCTAGAATTTAGAACGCTCATCAACTATGGACTAGTCGAATCAATAAGGGTTCGCTAGTCTTACAAGGTTTAGCAATAAACGATATTCAAATTGAATAATAACTTTGAATTTAGTAACTTTCTTGACATAAGAATAAGGAATAGAACGCTTATTCAATTTAGAGAGTTTAGATAAGGAACTTGCTTAACGATAATGAGTTAGGGATAGATTACTTGCTTAGTATAAAAGTAAGATTTAGAAACTTGCATAATCGTAAACGAGTTAGGGTAAGAAAACTTGCCTCGTGTGCAAGCTACAAATCTAGTTACAATACAATTCCTCAACGTCCTACACATTACATTATGCATACGATGTCGATTAGTTTTCATAACTACCATGTTTAACCGTTGAACTATTCACTTAAGTTCAACTTACAACTTGGTTTATAATATTACTCAATGACTAACCACATAACATGAATGTAAACTCACAACATGCATATCACACATGTATAACCCTTTAAACAATCATAATCTAGTTTTACAATCACAATATTCAAGTTCGCACTTAGTTTGTTAACTTGAACCTTCACATTATTTTATACATATCAATAACTAAGTTTATTAATTATGAACTACAAATCATATAATATTCATGTATGTAACTTAGAACAATATCTTTTATTATCGAGAACACTACACTTGTGTGCGTGCATGTTCGAAGCCCTCCGATTGCCTCTGAATACGTATCAATCACAAAGATAGCTATTTTTACCCATTTAAACGATTTCAAATCGAAAAACTTAAAGAATGAAAGTTTTAGGTCTACTGGTTGTCTTTTCGAATCATCTTGAATCGCCTTAATCGGAGTTCGTATGAAAACGTTACGCTTATTTTACTACAGGAAGTCAAAACAGAAATTTTTCCTGCACTACCCCAGCTGGGGTGGGGGTTAGGCCCGCTGGGGCGGGTTTGGTGATGCATGGGGCCCGCTGGGGCGGGTCTAGAGCTGCTGGGGCGGGCGTGTTTTGGCGGTTCAGTCCCAATTCGCGATTTTGACAGTTTTTAGCCCAAATACTCTAATTAAATGTAAATTAAACTAACACGGTGATTTCTATGAAGTATGAACTTCATAGAAACATCATACAATGTTACTAACATGTTTTTAACATCTTAAATCATGCAATTACTCGAATCAAGCCATGAAATTTCACCGTTCTTGGTGTTCTTGACAGTTTTAAAGAAAAACACAAAAATCATCGTTACGGATTCGTTATAACTCCGAATCCGTCCGTTCAAAGTTTTTTTTCTTTGTTTTAACATGTATAATCATAATCCATTATCAAATCTAAGTTAAACAACCAATTTAAAGCTTACAAATTGTATATAAGGCCATATATACGTGTTCTTCATATTTTTCATACTCTGTAATTCATGAAACTTTGATTAAAGCATGTTTACATGAAATTGATTACTCTAATTCATGAATATATGATATAAAACATGTTATTAACATATAATAACACATATATGATCATATCTTAAGTTAATCATAAAAAATCATTCTTCACAGAGAACTTGAAAACACTTTTTATGGAGAAAACATAAGAACGTGAATTATAACCATGGAGATGAAGAGATTACCCTTGCTACTTTGTTTAGATGATTTAAAGATAATTAAGATCTTCTCTACTTCTTCTTTAATTCGCAATTCTCTCTCAATTATTCTCTCAAACATTCTCTCTTTTCTCTCTGATAAAAGATATCAATATAAAAACTGATATGATATGTAATATATGTATAGATATATAATACGTATATATTATATAACAGATACGTAAGTGGTAAGTGGTCAGTTAATCCCATAATGGGTTAACTGCCCCCAACTTCTCCTAGGGCCATGTTTGGCTAATGATAAGAGTTCCTTTTCATTTATTTTAATTACATGCTTATTATATAATTTAATGTCACACTTCTAAGTAATCATATAATCATATTTAAATAAATTAAATAAAATATCATAACTCCACATTAAATCATATTATCACATAATTAAAATTCTTCTTTATTAATTATGTCAAATATTTAAATCTCTAATTAATTATTAATTAATTAGAATAATATTATTTTTATTAAATAATTCATTTAATCAAATAAGCTTAATTAAATACATACTTTGAATATAAAAATTCTCCACATTAATTTAACTAATGTAACACATATAATAAAATTAATCTACCACGAATTCATCAATTAATTATTAAATTCAATAATTAAATCATCAAAAAAATATTTATTTAATTCAATAAATATTCAAATTAAATTACAAAAATCTCGTTCGTCACATCTCTCTTTGAGAAGCTCGAAACGGTAATTCAAGCATTCCCATATCTCATCTTCAAATTTATAAAACATTTCCCGAGTATAAATTTCAACCATTTGGAACATAAAGTTGTGATTCATCTTCACTTTAGGCTTCTCAATCAAATATTTGTGATCGGCCAACAACTCTTCTTGACGTTGGCGTACTAGCCCCTTATTAAATTGGATCATGAAATCAACTAATGAATTATTCTTAGAAACATATCTTTTGAAAAAAGCGTGAGAGCTTTTTGCTCGTTGGCTACTTGACATATTGGCTGAGAACACATGATTACAATAAGCAGACACCCAATTTTTACGAATTTCATACATTATTTTTAACCATTTGTTGTCATGTAACTCTCTCCTCCCAACAAGTTTCGTTCATGTTAAATCAAACTTTTCTTTAGGCTCCAAATTCCAAATACAATCGGCAAATTCATTATAGTAAGTATTATACTTCATTGAGTCTAGTTTTTTTAAAAAAATTATCAATATGTGCCAACTACATAATCTATGAAAAGTATCTGGAAGAGTTTCTAATATTGCTTTGGACATCGCGGGATCTTGATCAGTAATGATCATTTTAGGGGCATCACCTGGCATAGCCTCTAAAAATTGGTTGAATAGCCAAACAAATGAATTTGAGTTCTTGTCACTTAAGAATGCATAAGCAAAAATTATG
Organism: Panax stipuleanatus; assembly: GCA_020205555.1. NCBI lineage: Eukaryota > Viridiplantae > Streptophyta > Magnoliopsida > Apiales > Araliaceae > Panax > Panax stipuleanatus. The sequence goes on along the minus strand of CM035122.1, from coordinate 140,532,560 downwards.
GTTTGACCATGTTTGTTAACTCCCATCAGTGGTGCAAAAATCAGCCCATATCGATTGGTGTTGTATGTCGTATCGAAGATGACTACATTACCATAAAAACTCTATGCCCTTCTAGAGGTAGCATTAGCCCAAAAGCAATGTGTTATCCTCTGTTCATTATCAACCTTAATTTTATAAGTGAATGATGGATTCTTTCCCTTTTCTAATTTGCAAAATTCACTAAACATTTCTCCGTCATGCCCCTTCAACTCATTACGTCTATCCCTTTCATAATTATATAAATCTGTTTGTGTACACCCAGTGTTTTCAAACCCTCCAGCCTGTACTCCAAGGAAATTGAATTGTTGATGCGAGGGTATATTTATCATGGAAAGTTGTTGACTCAAACACTTTTGCGCACTCGAAACAGTTCGGTGAGATTTTAATAGATGATTCTTTGATGGAGTTGCCAAAGGGTGACTATGACCCTCAATAAATTGGGTGACTACATAAGCCTTAAAATTTATTTTCATCACAGCTACCTTTGCTTTACAACTCTCTTTTATCAATCCCCGACGCCTTTTAGTTTCAACATTCGCAATTGTTATTTCTTTACCTTGTTTAAAACAGACATACTATTTCCTTTTGACTTCATCACTTCCTTTGAATTTCTTAGTAGCCCAACTTCGAATACTAAATCCAGCAACTTTAGCATATGCATTGTAGAAATCCTTATCTTCATTTAATGTTTGGAATTCTTTTCCAACACTAGGTTTGAGATGGTCGGCTACTTGCAGATTATAAATAAAATTTTTCCTACCTTCATCAATATCCCCTTCAATTCTCTTATTCTCTACTTTCATTTCACTATTGTCTACATTATCACCACATTCATCACTACCACGTAATTCATCCTATAAATTAGCATCCATCCCTACAGTTAAAAAAAACAAACAAGATTGAGAATAAATAAATCCAATAACATGTACATCAAATCCAATAACATGGATGGAGTAATATCATTATATTCATATGGACAATCTCCTCCAATCTCAAAGACTGTTCACCTCAATAAAAATTAAGGACAATACTCTAGCAAAAAAAAGAAGATGAACAGGGGAGTTCTTCCTAAATAAGTATAGATTTGTTCTATCCCAATCAATTGAAAGAAATTTATGATTATATACAGAAGATATGGCAGGGCATAATAATACACATAGACTTTGGTAGCTTTTCCATCATCAGCAACAACAATAAGAACACAAAACACGCATTGACTTCTTTCTCTTTCACTTCCAACTTCTTTCTCTTTCACTTCCAACCCAGCTAGTATCAGACAAAAGCTTAAGAAAAGGAAAATTACTTTTTCAATTTTGAGTTTTTGTTTTGAAACAACAAGTCCAGGAATCTCATAAACTAACAATTTCACATTAATCTGAAAAATTAGGCGAGAAATTTCGAAGAAATTATAAATAGAAATTATACCCCTAATAAACCCTAAATTTCTTGGAAGCTCGAAAATTAAATTAATTTGACGAATTAATTTGGTTATGGAGCATTACCTTTGTGTAGAGAGAGAGACGCTACAAGTGTTGATTTGGCCGGTATTTCAGTCGATTTGGCCGTCCGCTTCCAAGAAATCACCAGAGCTTGAGTTCGTAGTGAGAGAATAGTTAGAGAGAGAAAGTAGTTGTATAAAATGAATAGAGAGAGAGGGAGGGAAAAGTTGGAGAGAGAAAGTAGAAATCGCCAGAGCTTTCTCCTAATCTCCGTTGTTCCTCAATCACCCACAAAAAGACACACCACAACACAACAAAACAACATCCGGACAGTACTTGACCCCGCTGGGGCAGGGGTTTTGTGAAGGAACTCCCCGCTGGGGCGGGGAGGCGCGAGCTTTGGTCCGTCTTTGGACCGTTTCTTTGGTCCGTTTCTGAAAGGGATTGTATATATATATATATATATATATATATATATATATATTGAGAATAAATTTGATAAGAATTGCTTGTAATCAATTATTTTTATAGCATCCAATAGAATCTGTTTAGTCTAGAATATGTGAGAAAATCAAATAGTTTTGATTGTGTTAAAATTATTAAATAGATTTTATCATAATAAATAATATTTTATTAAAAGAATCAAAACTACTTAATTTTAGGTAAAAATATAAAATTGTCTTATTCCTATCGGTTGCTGAAGGTCGAGTCATTTTTTTGAAGTTCCTAAAAGAAGGATTATGAATTGTGATGTTTAATATATTTCATTATTAGGTTTTTTATAAAAATATATTGCAGGCTCAGTATGATGTTCCACTTTAAATGTTAGGTGATATGCCAGAGGAGATGAATCAGCTGCTGCTATTTCACATTGTGATAACAAGTCGCAAACTGAAACGGAGAAGAGAAGCAAAAAAAGACGAAGATGAAAGTGGTATTTGAATTGCAATATGATGATGGTGATGATACATCTCAGCAGGTAGCAAGTAATTAATACGGTCAACCAGGGAAAATACTACTACTTATGAAATAGGAAAATTAATTAAGGAGACGGAGTCTGAGAAACTTTAAATATCATAATAGAGCAAAAACTATAGATGTCTTAAATTATCTTTATTCTTTTGCTAAACACACACAGCCCGTGCGAAGCTAGTTTCTTAGCTTACCGCTTGCTTAACCTTCGGAATACATACATTTGTCAGGAAACTTGTACAAGCACTCCTGCCACTTATTTACATGTGATTCTCATCTCATATAGTAATTTGAATGCACAGCGAAGAACTCATGGAGTTGAATCAGATTGTTTCTTTGCAACTTGAGTGTTGAGGAATTCCAGCACAGAAAGACGCTGCATGAAGAAACCCAAGTGTCAGTCAGTCACACTATTAAGGATGGATGGATGAGTTTGAGCATGCAAGATTCTAATTACCCTTTTCTCAACACCAACTTCTTCTTCAGAATTTAATGTCAAAGATTCCAGTAATTTAATGCCTTCTTCAAATCCATCAATAGCAGCATTCTCATTTCCAAGATTTCTATCCACGTCAGCAACTTTGGCAACAGAAACAGCCACATCTAGGATCTGGAGTCCAAACAAGGTTTAGACAAAAGATAAAATAAGGGACGACTTAAATCTGGCGGAACTGTTGACATCATAACAATGCAGATCAGTTCTATTTAAAAACTTTGGTATCTTAACAATACAGATCGGTTTCATAACTTCCATTGATGGTTTTTGAAATTCTACTCTATGGAGCAAGGAATATTGAAGTTCCCTTAGTTATATATCTTCCATAAAGAACTCTAATCAGTTGAAATAACCAAAACTAATTTTTCTAGATATTCACAGCTAACATGAAGAAAGTTTTCTGCTTCTAAATAGGTTGCCTAATTTCTAAACCAGCTGGACAGTTACAAAGGCATTATGAATCTATGTCCTATTGTCACAAATATATGTACAGTAAATCATTTGTGAAGATTGAAGAGAGAACTTAGTAAAAGAATGATAAAATAAATGCAGAAAATCTTATTCTAGTGCTGTGCAGAAGTTTCTGTTAGGATTATGTGCTGATTCTTAAGATACAACCACTTTTTTGTACTATGGTCAGAACACATTAGAAAAAATATTGAGCTAGTTTCCTTGTACTTCAAGGTCAAACAAATTATGTGTGTTCAATATCCAATAAGAGAAACAAGGGTTGCTAACCTGAGAAGGAGAACTAGAAGGATGATTGATAGCGTTGCGACGCACATCTAAAGCTTGAAAATAGTAAGATCGTGCAGCTTTCAAGTCCTCGTCATAATACTTAAGATCTCCAATTTTATTTAACGAAACAGAAAGTGTTTGTATGATCTGCACATGCTCCACAAAAATTAGGGCAGGCATTGTTAGAATACACAAAACTACACATACGAAAAAGTTCTCATTCTACAAAAATTAGGGCAGGCGTTGTTAGAATACACAAAACTACACACCCAAAAAGGTTCTCATTCTATGACTTCAAATGAACAATTTTTTTGGTAAGTAATATACTAATACATATTATCTTTTTGGGGCAAGTAATATCTCCAGATAAAAAGTTCAAGTAACTTAAATTGCAGTTATATATGCTCACAATACATTACGAAGGGCCACAGGATGTACCTCCAAATCATCAGCTGACACTTTCAAAAGGAAATTGACGCTCTCTTCAAAATAAGTAACTGCAGAACCAGCATCTCCAATTGCTCGACTGCATCATACATGATTTAATATTATTACAATTATTTTGCTAGTATTTTGTTTCTATAAGTAAATTGTTATTACTATTAAGATAGTTTAATAAAAACACCATAATTCAAGACTAAAGACTTTTCGATGCCAAAGGTTGTGTATAATGGCATGCACCCATGCAGCCAACTTTTGACAGTAAGTGTCATCATTGACATTTCTCCAAGACAAAATTCATCCTAACAACCTCATAGAAACTATTCACAAACATGGCATCACTAACTGCAAGGCCAGAATGTCTTCGAGTTTAATGCGTTCTAGGTCAGCTAGTTAAATTTTAAAAGCTGCAAGGCTCAACCCCATCAAGTTTCATTCAAGGAATCACCTTCGAGTTGAGAAATTCAAAAGCTACATGATCCTCCAAAAGACTAACCCCAAACAAGTAGCAACCCTCATACTAAGTTTCTAAGAAGACCTTCATAATTTAGCTTAGCCTTGGCAACTAACTTTAATCAATTCACCAAAGTATGTCAAAGAAGCATCATCCAGATTTAGAGCCTTTGAATTAAATAAAGACTACTAAGTAATAATTAGTAACAATAAAAATCTTGCTAGCTTCAAATCCAGTAATTTTATTTGCCTAGTCTGTAACCTAAGTTTTTTCAAAGAGCACTATATTTTACTACTTCCAAAATATGAATTGCAAGAACGTTCAATTTAACGCATTGAACATAAGTTAAATTCTTATACAACAAGACCAGCCAAAGGTAACAATGCACATATATCGATAGTAATGGAAACAAAGAAACATAAAAGGAGAAAAGGAGATAGGACAGACCAGCAATCCCCGAGCATTCCCAGAACTGCTCCTAGCTGTGAGCACAACTCTGTTGTGTACCCCAATATTTCTAACTGCTCTCGAATGTCTTCCACACATAGACTAAGTCTAGATTTTGCACTTTCTACATTATTAGCACGAAATGCCTACAAATGAATCAGCAAAAACAAAGATGATTTAGTGAAGGGGGAAATGTGATTCAACCAGTGATTCAACAAATTAACAGTTACCTAAAAAGTAATTTAAGTCGGCAGCAAAATGGGGAAGTTACACAAACTTACCCTCATGGCTTGGTGCACCAAAAAAGTGCCTCTCTCCAGAGACACATCTTCGTACGTCACTGTCTGCTTCTCACTTACCAGTTCGTTTTGGTCAGTATCTACTTGCCTCTTGATCCTTGCATGACCTTCAATGTAGCGATCAACAACATTCTGAAGATCTGTGTCAGCTTCAATCCTCTGAATGTCAGCACCACACAATGGGCAATCCTTAAAACGTGATATGCATGCTCTGTTTTTTCCAAAATGCAGTGAGCAAAATCAGGCTAAGTGGGACACACAAAATAACGGGGGGAATTCAAAAGGTAAAAAAAAGAAAAAGAGTTGTACATAGCATAAAAATGGAAACCAAAAAGACGTTAAGAAAAAAAGTTTATTTACTTGCAATATACATGCGAACAAGGAACACATTTGCTACACTTAAAAAGAAGTGCTTGGCATATCATGCAACTAAAGGGGCCAATCTTAAAAGTTTGAGAATCATATCCGAGAGGGCATTTGGGAGAAATGCTTCCAGCTTCAGTAGACTCTGGCCTTGCCTTGCTCTCAAACCTGGGCAGTTGGCAGTGCTGGGGTTTCTTCAAAGACCCATCATCAGACCAAGCAGCTTTACTAAAAGGACAGACAGGTGTCATCTTGGTAAACACCCTGCAAAGGAACAGAAACAACTGTTCTTAGACATACCTTCAAATAAAGAGCTGCATCTTAAATTTCAGTCCAGGCTTCACAAGGAATTCCAAATACCCAACGACATACACTTGAATTGGAAATTCCTCGGTTAAACTTGTAGTAGTAGTACTCATAATTTTAGTAGTATTAGGATGAAAATAAACAGAAATACAATAGTAGTGGGTCTGGCAAAGACTCTTTCTGGAATAGCAAAATTATATTCCCTTTTCTTCTGTAATAACAACTCACATAAAGGAAGTACGGTTGATATCCTAACAGGCTAACAATGAAAAGAATAATTACTTTTGAAGTAAAATAAGTAATAAAAATAATTTGGTGTCAACATTCATACCATCAGACCATAGTGCTCTACTAGTAATGTTCCAACTAAGCAGGGGCACTTGTCATGTTTCCACTTTCCATTACATTTCAGAATTTTAAAAAAAAAATAATACACTATAAGGTGAATTATCAAGCGTATAAATTTAAATATAGTAAGGTCATTAATGTTATTATTATAATTTTGAAAAAGAAAAGAAATAAGTCTCCAAAACATACTATCAACCTAGTATAATCTGCAACACAAGTGTATTATGTCAATAACTATGTAGCTATGTTAGCTATGAACCTGAAAAATAAATATGATTTTCAAACAATCCTACTTTATGCCATTAAAAAAATGCAAAAGAAACCCTTTTCTAGCTGGAAACACATTATCAACATAAAGTGAACCTCAATTTCTGGTTATTAAAATAATATACTCCATTAACTTTTTAACTAGGAAATATCCAGATGTATAAAAGGGCAAAGGTAAATCTATCTATAAATCCTAAACTGAGAACTTCACCATCACAGCGCAATTTTTTTCACCCCAAAGAGGGAAGAAAGCCCAAACAAATACTGAATTAATTTTTGTTTTTCAAATTGAGATCAAAAGAGTAGTATGATTTGTAAGAAAATACAAGCAATAGAATGATACCGTCAATTTCAGGACCCAATTGAAAACGTAAATTACTGAAAACGGCCGACTGAGATTAGGGCAGTGTTAGATGAATAACGAAAAAACAAAAACAGAAAAATAACCATAGTGGTACCTGGAGAGAGCTGGTATTGCTGTTCTTAATTTCTCCGGTTATTTGTTCTTCCCTCGCCGTCCGGTAACCCGTGGTTGTAGAGAGAAAGAAAAACAGGTATATATGAAGGTATTAGTTGAGCGAGCTTGTAGACGAGAGAGAAGAAAGATAAGGAGAGAGGAAAAAGAAGAGAATTATGGAGGAGAGAGAAAGGAGTGACGGAAAATATTACCAGTTTTGGGGGAGAATGAAAGCTATTGAAAATGTAATATTGACTTTGACTTTTATCGTATTTTTCAGTTCGTTCCAAACCTATTTAAGATAAACTTATTGATTCTATAATGCAATGATAGTAACGTCTTAGGTGGTGTTTTAGGTGGTGTTTGTTTATCAATTATTGTTTTTGGATGAATCGTCTTTGATTCGATGGCGGTGTGTTGTTTTTTTATTTTTATCTGTTAATGCTTTTAGATGGTTGAGATAGAAAATTAAGTCTAAAGAATTAAGAGACAAGTCTGAATGAGAGTTGCTTTATAATATAGAATATGAAAGAAAATAATATTTATTATGAATATTGAAAGGAAATAACACCATTTACGGAAAAAATAACATCCTTTACCTCAGTATAATACTCGATCTGACTGGAATATCGGATATAATGATGAGAAAAACTTGCACTGTTATCAACACTCAAAGTATCTAAATACTCACAAGAAATATGCTCGATATTATAGAGAGAAAATTTTCTGATTCTGGTGTGATTTTCAATTCTAACTTAAGCACCCTATTTATAGAAAAATGTCAGAACACCAATATAGACTTTTTCACCAACGGATGAATTTTTCCAAGCATTACATTTTTGACAATCCTCCAGCGCATCACATTTGAACAAAAATCAACCACCAATAATGAATCCCACATGTTTATATATATAATATATATATATATATATATATATATAAACATTTATTTTTGAAACTTCAATAATTCATAATAAATAACCCTTTTATCAGAAAAATACGAACCTTATGTCCATTCCATATGAAATCTACAACTTTGCAGAAGAAATTTTTTTCAAATTCCGAACGAAAAAATGACTTAAATTTACATACGGATGACTCAGCAGCATGCTACTTTTGAAAAATAAGCTTCAGCATACAACTTTTGAAAATTTCAAGCCTCCATCCATATTCTCACCAACTACATAAAATTATTATATTATCACATTAAAATTTTATAATGTAATATTATAATAATATATTTAAATGAATTATTTTATCGAATAAGATAAAATGCTAACTTTCAACAGATGTCACATGTTAAAAATTCTTCCCTTTTATATCAAAATTAAAATAAATATTTTTTTATCATATATATCAATGATAAGTACACAATATGCATAATTTTTTATTCATTTACATTTGGTTTTATTACATGTTTCATGTGTATATGAGCTTAATAAGTTGTTTATTATTTTCAGGTGAATTAAAGCTAAAAGGATGGAAACAAGTTGATTTGGAGTTGAATTGAAGAGGAGTTTGACCAGCAGTTGACTTTCTCAATATTTGGAGATTCCTACATGGAATTGGATTGATATTACTATTAGAATTAGGACTTCTTTGGACTGAGATTTTATTTCCTTATTAGATTCTATTTCTTTATGGAAACTAGTTATAATTGTAATTCCTTTTAGGATTTGGATTCTTAGTTCTTATAGGATTTAGGCCCTTGTCTAGCACTATAAATAGAGGATGATAGTTAAGGTTTTATTCATTCAATCTTCTACCAACTATCATACCTCATTGAAGTGCAGACTTGGAGCATGTCAGACTAGTTTTTTTATTCAGTTCTAAAGGGAGGTGGAACCTTGTTACAAGTAATTGATTAATTAAGTATTATTATTTATTCTTTCTTGTATGAAATTTCTTCTGATAATCTGTTTTCATTGATTGCATGCTAATTGATCTAATTAATTTGATATGGCCAATTGAGTTAATTTAATCATTATCATATGCTAGATTAAGATTGGTATTACGTGTAATTGATATCTGTCTTCAACACAAGTAGTAGATTAGTGATACTAATTGTGGACAAGCTTCTGTGTATTGCTAAGATTATCAGAAAATAAGTTAAACAAATCGAACTTATGTGTTTGTTGCTTGGTTAGCCTAATTCTCTATTTCTTAATGCTTCTATCATATTAAATCTAGAGAGCTTGTTCTAGGTTATATGCTAGTTGAATCTGGTGAAGAGCTTGTTTCATACAGTGAATATCTAAGGAGAATTTCGGATAGCAGAGCTTATTGTTATCTAGGGTTAATAGTTTCATTGAAGGGTAAAGAATAATAACTTGATTAATTGATTGTTGTGCTTGGTGAAACTGAACTACAGAACTGAAGTTTTTACATATTTGGTTAATCTCTTTATTTAAATTCTATTTTTCTTAGTTTAAAACAATTTTAAAAATCCCCCATCTTTATTTTCTATTAAAATAGTAGAATAAATCTAAAACAAACTTACTCTCTGTGGGATCGATCATTGCTTACTACTGTGCTAATTGTTTGAATTCGTAAAGTGAAAGTGAGGTTAATTTAGGAGTGTAAACGACAGCTCCCAATCAACAATTAATTATTCACAAATAATATTACAGAACTATAATATTGACAACCAGGTTGTTCTCAGGAAAGAGGGGGTCTTCCGATAAGGATTTCTCCTTACTGGCGCGTAATTAACTAACCCTTTTTCTAGACATAACTTCCTTAGACATTGCCTATAATGCTATCTAATAATATTATTCAAATAATATAAATTATTGATGTGATAATTTAAAATACTGTGCAATGACAATTATTAAATCAATAATATGAAATATCAACGTAACAATTATGCAATTATCAATGTAGCAATTATTGAGTCAATAATATAAATTATTGAATAGTAATTACTGTAACAATTATTGAGTAGTGACTTCTTACGTAAGAATCAATAATTAAAATTACTGTGCAATACCATGTGCTACTGTGCAACACCGCGTATTACTGTATTTTAACCACCGGGTATTTCAATAGTTCTAACGGTAACAACTACGCCGTTAATTTTTAGAAAACTAATTCTTATCGTTTTCTTCATCCGACAGTTATTCCGTTGTGGGGCCCACAAATGGCTATACCATCATACGAATATTCCCCGACAATAAGATTATTCCACGATCAAACGAATATTCTCCGACAACAATGAATATTTTATTACCACTTACTAACTTTAAAAAATTTGCACATATCTCCCATAACTTATCACATCTATCAAATTAACACCTTACTATTTCAAAGTAATATATAAAGAAAATTAAATTTTTATTCATAAAATTTGGGGTCTTACAGTTGAGATCATCGCCCGTCGACCTCCACGGCGCAACCCAGATCCGTGACGAACTACGAAGAAGGAGATAAGAGTTAGGTGGATCGTTGAGATTCGCAAGAAGGGCTCCATCACCAAATTTTGTGGATCCATCGACGCCATCGAGTTGTTGAGTCGACTCATCTCTTCATCAAATAAAATATGGCATTCGAGCAAGGTTGATTTGGTTTGTGCGTCGTTGGGTTTGGAATTGAGGATTTTAGGGAGTGAAGAGAGATGGGTGAGTTGGGTTACAGTGAATTAAAGAGACAGAAAGATGAATTTTGGAGTGAATGTGAATAAGAAGTTAGTCTATGAAGCACATTGGTACGCATTTGGTGATCCACCAGAAAAATGGGTTTTGTAGACAAATGAATACTGTGCAGATATCACTCAATTGTTCAAGAACCAAACAAGGTATTTAATGACTGGCGTCTTTTTTTTCTGGGGATTTGATGATGATGATTGTTTTTGTTGGAGTAGGAGGCTTGTTTTGGCAGAGTCTTTGAAGGAATCCATGGTTTTGTTTTTGTATCAATGATCCTCCGGTAAATTCATTTTACGCAATGAAAAGCTTCAACTGAGTTTCAATCGAAGTTTTGCTGTTTAAAAATTTTAAATTAACAAAATGGTGAAGAAATTATTTTTTAAATACACATCAGCTGGATATGTCCCTAATAAAGGAGTCACGTCAACAATTTCTGACGTGTCAAGAGAAATTGGACAGAAGTGAAAAAAATCAATAGTTCAATCATCTATGTTGGTTTATATTTTAATGATGACAAATATTATTTATTATTTAGTACTGCAGAATATATGATATTATGTTTTGAAAAGGAGTCTTATTTGTACTAATATATCATATCTCGGTAGTACATATATAAGTAGTATTCTGTTGTGTTAAGGAGATTTAGTGCAACTGATATTTTATATCTTATCTTCTTTGGTATTTTAAACTGTTATCTTTGGTATTCTAAACTCTCCATTATTTCAGCTATTTCAAAAAAACATATAGTTGTTAAAGTATATCTATTATTATTATCTATTTGTTCAATAGCTGTTGAGTTCTTGGGTTTGTTCTAACGAGTCTGAGATTATGTAGCTAACGATTTCTTATATCCGTTGTTGCTAATCAGAAGCAAAAGAGCCGTTATACTGGAATATATATATCTCTCTTGTTGTGGCTTTAACAGGAACACAAAAAGCTTACGATTGGAAGTTGATATCAGATTTTATACAGAGACAAACTATATTATCAAAAGCTTCCATTTGTATTACAGCTATCAAACAATTGTATTATCTTTCTAGCTGGAAATCATTGTTATCTCTTTCTTTGTAATCTGAGTTCAAGCTTCGTGTAGCTTGAAGGGTCCAGGTGTGGGCAGGTCTGTTCGAACATAACTTTCAAGGTTGCAGAGGTGCAAAAGTTATAGTGGTGTAAAGGGGGCAGAGGTGTCCATTACGGGTGAAAGCTTTCGAACATGGAGTCATTTTTTATTGTATTTAATGGGTCATTTAATTAATAAAAAGTGTCTCAAATACTAATTGGTATTGGACGTGGATTAGGCCATTAGTTTAGAGGATTAAAGGCTGAACCACGTAAAAATCTTGGTGTGATTTTACTATTTTTTGCTCTTTAAATTTCTGGGCTTAGTTTTATTGATTGCTTGAAGATACACTAAAGCAGACAACAAAGCAGACGGGGCATCTTGTCTGCTAATACTCAAACGAAGAACATTAACTAAAGCAGACATCAAAGCAGACAGACATACCTGTCTAATTTACACCTGTAGCAATAAATTTAAAAAGTTGACATTATTTATCACTTACACCTATTCACCCCCCTCTAGGTGTGTCTATACACTGAATTACATTTGGTATCAAAGCAAGGCTCTACTACTATTGATCGTTGCAGGTCGTAGGGAAAGATCCTATGGCACACCTAAACTTTCAAGAAGGTCAGTCCATAAGTAGGCCCCCGCTGTTGCTCGGAAGTGAGAACTTCAACTTTTGGAAGTTCAGAATGAAGATCTATCTTAATCGAGACCCATGGGAATGGTGGGTAGTTGAAAATGGACCAGTCATTCGGCGACATGATGATGGCAAGCCAAAGAATCTCATGGAAATGGACTCAAATGAATTGTATATGGTATCTTATGATTCCAAGGCCATGAATACACTTCTAAGCGGCATGGTTTAGTCAGAGATAGGTAAGGTCTCCTCTTGTACTACGGCTAAGGAAATTTGGGACACAGTCATCATGAGTCACAAAGGTACTACTAAAGTGAAGGAGGTCAAGCTGAGCATGCTAATGCACGAATATGAGCTATTCAAATTGGAGAAAAATGAATCAATCAGAGATGCCCAAATAAGATTTCTCACACTAATGAATTCTCTAAGAATGCTCGAACGAAAGATTGATCAAAAGGAAATCAATCGAAAGCTTCTTAGAGTCATGCCAAAGCGATTCGCACCAAAGGTTACTACACTTCAAGACTCAATCACAATCAGCACAATGGAGACTCTCACTTTATTTGGAGAGCTTGAAGAGTTTGAAAACCAACTGAAATTGTATGATGAAGAAAATGAGGCACCAAGGAAGAAGACCTTAGCTCTACAAGCTGAAAGCTGTATAGAAGGAAACGATGAAGATCCGGATGAAGAAATAGCCTTAATGACCAGAAAATTAAGGGAGCTGATCTGAAAGAAGAATAGATCAAAATTTCCAACAAAAGTTTTCAACAACAAGAAAGATTTCAAGCAAAAGCCACAAGTGGAAACCTATTTCGAATGTGGAAGGCCTGGCCACTTCAAAAGAGAATGCTTCCAACTAAAAAGAAAGAACAAAGTAAATGGTTCAAAGGGGAAGACTCTAATGACTTGGAGTGATGATGAATCTGATCATGAAGATCAAAAAGAAGAAACGGCTCAGCTGTGCTTCATTGGAATACATAATGAGGAAACATCTGAGGTAAGTCCTGAACTTGAAGAAATTATTATTTCTGACTATCTTGTTTTAAAAAATGAAAACCTTCGTATGAAAGAGAAAAATGCTCACTTGAAAAGTTGGATAAATGACTTAATGAAGGAAGTAGAAACCTTAATTGAAGAAAAACAAGAAATAGTTAAAGATTGCACATCAAGTGAAGTATCCAAGTTAAATGCTAAAAATGATTATCTTGATAACTTTAATAAAATTTTATATAATCGTGCAAACAAATTAAATGAAGAATTCAATGATCTTAAAAAGGAAAATGATGTTTTAAAAGAAAGTTTAAAAATGAAAGATGCTTGTATTGATGCTTTTAATGATGGAAAAACTATTAATATGCAAAATGACAAAGAAGAAGAAATAATATCTTTGAAAAAGAATCTTGCTAAATTTGTTCAAGGTGAAGAAAATCTAAATATCATGTTGGGTGCTCAAAGGTCAAGCCTAGATAAACAAGGAATTGGATATAATTCTGTTAAGAACATAAAAAGCACTACTAATAAAATTAGAGTAATAAATAATAAACCAAGGAACAAGCCTCTTTATTGCTCACCTTATGTCACTTGTGAAAGATGTGGTTTAAAAAGACATTTTGATTCTAATTGCAATAAAATAAAAATAAAACAAGTATGGGCAAAGAAAGGAGATTTAATTGCTACTAACAATGTCGGACCCAAACAGATTTGGGTACCAAAACGATGAGCTAATTCTTTGTTTTGTAGGTTTGTTTAAAAGCTAAAGTACCTTCACATAAATGGGTGTTAGACAGTGGATGTTCTAGACACACGACGGGCGATAGTACTAAATTCACCTTGCTAGCTACTAAGAAGGGAGGAACTGTCACCTTTGGAGATAATACCACATGCCAAATCATCGGTAAAGGTAAAGTTGAAAATGATAAGGTTTTCATTGACAATGTTCATCATGTGGAAGGATTAAAATATAATGTAATTAGTGTTAGTCAACTAATGGACAATGGACATAAAATAATTTTTGAAAAAGATAAATGTGCTATTATTCATGCTTCTCAAAATGTTCCTTTAATAGCTTGTAGAGAAGGTAATATTTATACAATTAACTTTGAAAATCAAAATGAAAATATTTGCTTAACTGCTGTTCAAGATCATACTAGTCTATGGCACAGAAGGTTAGGTCATGTGCATATGGAGTTGATTAATAAGTTAGCTTCCAAGAATCTTGTCAAAGGATTGCCAAAGCTAAAATATGAGCATACAGGTATTTGTAATGATTGTCAGTTAGGTAAACAAGCAAGAAATTCCTTTACAAGTAAGAATCAGGTATCAACTTCTTTACCTCTTCAATTATTGCATCTTGATTTATTTGGACCAGAAAGATATACTAGTTTAGGAAATAATCATTATGTTTTTGTTATTGTTGATGATTTTTCAAGATTTACATGGGTTTTATTTTTGTAAACTAAAGATCAAGCTTTTGCAGAATTTGAAAAGCTTATTAAGAATGTTGAAACAAAACACAATCTTAAGCTAATTGGTATACGGAGTGACCATGGTGGAGAATTTGAAAAAGACTTTATACCATATTGTAGTGAGAAAGGTGTTACACATGAGTTTTCTACACCAAGAACACCTCAACAAAATGGTGTGGTGGAACGCAAATATCGTACTCTTTAAGAAACTGCAAGAACTTTACTTCAAGAAAGTAAACTGCCTAAAAGATTTTGGGCAGAAGTTGTAAGTACTTCATGTTATATTTTAAATAGAGTACTGATTAGACCTTTGTTATTGAAAACTCTATATGAATTACTAAACAAGAAAATTCCTAATCTTCATTATTTTAAAGTATTTGGTGCTAAATGTTTTGTTTTAAATACTAATGGAAATCATGGAAAATTCGATGCAAAATCAACCGAAATAATATTTCTTGGTCATTCCATGCATAGCAAGGCATATAGGGTTTACAATCTTGATAAGTCAAAAGTTGAAGAATCTGTGCATGTTATTTTCGATGAACTTAACCTTGATCTGTCAAAAGAGGAAAGTGAGGTTTCTGCAGGAAATGGTTATCTGATTCGTGGAACTCAGACAGCAGAATCCGGACAGCATAGGCTATCTGTATTAGAAGGAAATACACATGACCCAGTAATACAGGCAGACAAAATCAGATAGCCTGAGCCGTCTGTTTTAGTTGACAACTCAGACGTACAGACGCCCAAAACCAGACAGCCCGAACCGTCTGCATTAAAAGAAAAATCGAAAGATCAATCTGATGCAGAACTTGACATTCCAGAGTCTGAACCTGAAGTGCAAATGACTACAGCAAGGCTTCCTAGATTATCTAGAACAGTGAGCAATCATCCACCAAATCTGATCATAGGTGATCCTGACACTTGGATGAACATGAGAAGGAAAACAAGGAATTATTGTGCATTTTCAGCGTTTTTTTCTCAAATAGAACCAAAGAATGCTAAGGAAGCAATTCAAGATGAAAATTGATCTATTGCCATGCAGGAAGAATTAAACCAATCCGAAAGGTGTTAGGTATGGGATCTTGTTAAACCTCCTAAAGATGCTTCTATATTTGGTACAAAATGGATTTTTAAAAATAAACTTGATGAAAATGACATAATCACTAAAAATAAGGCTAGATTGGTAGCTCAAGGCTATAATCAACAAGAGGGTATAAACCTTTGCCCCTGTTGCAAGGTTGGAAACAATAAGAATTTTATTAGCCTATGCATGTTTTAGACAATTTAAATTATATCAAATGGATGTGAAAAGTGCCTTTTTAAATGGTTATTTGAATGAAGAAGTGTATGTTAAACAACCTCCCGGATTTGAACATGAAAAATATCCACACTATGTGTTTAAATTGAAAAAGGCTTTGTATGGATTAAAACAAGCTCCAAGAGCTTGGTATGAAAGCAGGATACTCACTATTTTTGATCCAACAAACTGACAAATTACAACAAAATTTTATTAATTACATTAAATAACTAATTGCAAAAATCAGGATGTCCTATAGACATCAGAATGTCTATAGGACATCCTATAGGAATCAGGATGTCGTAGAGATTTATAAATTTTATTAATTGCAAAATAATTTACATTAAATAACTTTTTATATTAATAAAAATGAAATGAAACTATTGTTATTCAACAAAATCATTTTGTAAATTGACTCTTTTTATGGAACCAAAGAATTTTCATGTTCATATTTGATAGACTTGTGAAATTATAAAAAGAAACTTACAAAAATCTTAATTCCTGTTGTCGACGTTGGAAAATTTAAGAATCCAGCGGGTCGGTTCGTAACCCGGGTTTCCTCAAATCGATCTTCCTAAGTTCTCTCTACCCCCACTCTTTTTATTTAGAAAAAAGATTTTGAAGGGTTTTTTAGGAAAGAGGCCTAACATGTATTTATGTCGACGATTTGAATGTTTTAACAGAGTCGCCAGTTGGTAGATTTGAAAATGATTGTACAAACTCAACCGAACTTGATTTAAAAAGAGGCCCAATTGCTGGACATTGTCGAAACTTGATCTTTGAAATCGGAGTTTTGAGTTCGGGGGCTTGGTTAAGTGTGGGGAAGGTGTTAGGCACCCCACGACTCCCGTGTAAACACGGTACAACATCTTTTCAATATTTCCCTTTAAAAACTGGAATGCGTGAGTAAATGCTGTTTAAAAGTTGGGCCTATTGATTGATTGAAAGTTTGACAGGCTTCGTTGAACCTATACACGAAGGGTTTGATTTGATTTGAAAATCAGTCTTTGATTTGATTTGCAAAAGTATTTAATTTGATTTTCTTGAAACGTTTTTCTTTTGATTGATTTGAGAATGATGTTTTGAAAGCTGGTTTATCAAACCCTTACGCTGACATAGGAATTGAAATCGGTTGACACTTCTAATTTTATCTTTATAGCCTTAAGGCTGCATGTGAATGGTGATTTGTCGGGCTGCGAAGCATCCTCGACTACATAAATATACAAGTGTCGGTCTCCTCATGGGTATGAAAACCATTGGAGGGACGCTGACACGACAATTGACATTTCACTATGATGAGGCCTTAAATTTGGATAACCGTTTTAAAGTCTGTGTATGTACATTTTATAAAAAAACTGGCAGGGTACATCTGTAAACTGGAGTTAGTCCATCGTGGGAATTAGATCCTGATCGATTTGATCGTGAATCCCACGATTTCTAGGCTCACATATGAGCAGCCAATAAACCTGCACAGTTCAAATTTGTATAAAAATAGATATATACATCATCACGTCGCAATGGAACCAAGGATTCATCAGTAAATCATGGATGCGCGTGGCCAAAGCACTTCGTTTCAATTAGATAGTGATCTAAGGGACGCGAGTTTGTTTTTAAAGTTGAAACTATAAAAATGATTAGATTTAAAAAAATCTTAGCCATTATAGCTTCCAGGTTCTATCGGGACCTGTTTGAAACGTTGAAAGCTAGAATTGGCGAGATTTGGATAAATCTAGTCCGCCTGCATATATGTCAGTGCAGATTCATATACAAATGAATGTTTAAATGCAGCAGTTGAATAAATTGAGTAAAGCAATATATATAATTATATATATACAAAAGCTGTAAAAGGGCGATGTGTTTTCATTCGCAAGCCCGGACTGAAATTGAAATATATATATTTATATAAAAAAAGTGTAACTAGCCACGAAATAATCCAGGTTGTGATATAAATGAAATATATATATATATATATATATATATAGAAAAACAGTAATAAGGGCGATAGATTTTCAAGCCGGTGCCCGTACTGGAATTGAAATTGACAGAAAAGTAGTCAACCAGTGACTGGGGAGAGCACCCAGTATGGCGAAGTGTGCAAAAGCAGTAAAATGGCCATGAAGTAATCCAAGCCGGACTGCAGTCAACCAGTGACTGGGGAGAGCACCCAGTATGGCAAATAGTGCAAAAGTAGTAAAAAAGGGCGGTGGGTTTTCACGCCGGTGTCCGGACTGAATTGAAATATATATATATATATATATATATATTGACAGAAATGTAGTCAACCAAGACTGATACGAGGACCAGTGATGCTGAAAATCGTTCATAAATGCGAAAATATATATATAAGCGGTAAACTATCTCGGATTTGACATCCGGGTTTGACAGAATTGAAATGCTAGTATATATATAGTTATATATATAAAAAAGGGCCAAACTCGGACTGGGAAGATAACCCAGTCCGGCGAAGTTGCCAAAATGTGTGTGCTAGTGCATCAAAGCTGCTGGAGCTGACGGATCGTCAATCCGAGTTGTAGAAATACAAAAAACTGCGTTTATGTACAGAAATATACCAAATTTTGACAAAAACGGCCACGGAACTAAGTTCCAGACATATTTAGAAGATGAAACTTCGTGTGTAAGTGGAAAATAGTGCAAAGTAGTAGTGTTGACTTTCTGATCGTAAAAATACTTACAATGGACTGCTACACGAGCTTTTTGCCAAATCGTAGGCTTTATACGTCCAAATCTACCGGTGAATTTTTGATATGTGATAGTATATGGGTATATCTACGTGTTGGAGTGAAAATATTTGGGTTTGAAAGAGGTGTAAAATTCAGAAAATCAAACTGCCAGAGCTTCGCTGCGTTTTTGAATTCTTAAAAATGAACGGGGGTGCACCTCTATATATAGGTCGGGGAGCCGTAGCTCTACCTAGGGCAGCCGAAGGTAAACGTGTGGCTCCCATAAGTGGGTCCCACATGCCCGATTTGGTTGTCTCAAGGTGCGTGCATGCCGGGCAGCGCGATGTCAGGTTCAAAATTTCATAACTTTTGATCGGAGCGTCCGTTTAAGGCGTGCTATAGCTTTCCGTAAAGCCCTCGCTGAGAGTGTCACAATGACATTGTTTTTAACCCTTCTTAAGTCCCCAAATGTGGGTTCATGATCGGGTCTTCGTTTTCCCGTAGTTTGTCCGTCGAGCCGTCTGGTGCTATTTTCACCCGGGATCACCGTTGTGGTTCTTTCTGACCTTAGCGGCATCAATTCGGCTTGAGTTTGACTGAATCGGATGAGAGTTGGTGAAATGACCATTTTTGTGACGCCCCCAAAATAGGTTAAATACTCAACCCATTCTGAGTCGCCAAATACATAGTACAGAATCCAAATACAATCTTTCATATCAAACGAGTGTGCAAAATACGACCACACAACTGTGAGTGTCAATACAGACATGTAAAAAATATTAACATTCAAACTAAGTCCTCATTACATTTATTATTACACTATTAAAAAAAATAGTGAGGATTTTTACAGCTCTAACTCGGACCATCACTTCATTCTCCGACTAGTACCCGCGATATTCTCATTTCCTAAAGAGAATAATGGAAGAAAAGGGTGAGCTCAACTAGCCCAGTAAAGAATATTATGACTAAAATAATGAATAATAAATTATCATTAGTCTTCAATAAATCAGATAAACTATAATGGACAACAAGTTTTAGATCAATATTCGCAGCGAAAATAACAATTCATTAGAAGAGTTAAGTAGAGAATGAAGTCTACTATCTTTTATGATTTAAAAGTCCATCATCAATATTTTATCCCTGTAACATCAATCAATATATATCTCAAATCAATATTCATCTTTGCGCTACGGCCAAAGATATTCATTTGTATCATCAGTTGGTCATGTTCATCTCAACACATGTTCATCTTTGCACTACGGGCCAAAGATATTCATCAAGTAATCATTCATCTTTGCACTATAGTCCAAAGATATTCATCAAGTAATCTTTCATCTTTGCACTACAGGTCAAACATATTCAGTTATATCACCATTTAGGGCTGAGGATGATGAAATACAACATGAATAACGAATCCAGTGAGATAAATGACAACTATTAGAGAATTTATCCAGAGTTCAAGAATGAAGATCAAAACCTAGATCAAATCAAAGATGATTTAGAAGAAAAATATATTTTTTTTTACCGTGAATAGTACTCGTGAATAGTAACTCGACATGAAAAGATAAAAATTTCACAAGAAAGTTCAGACCAATATTCCAGTGAAATGATATTAGATGAAGCGCAAAACTCAAGGAATTTTTGATCATTTCAGGAATTATAGAAGCAATACTTACCGTAGTAAGTTTAGACTTAGGAATCTGAAATAAAACAATATACGAAACTGCAATTGAATTTTCACCCGTCAGGCGGTAGTCTGTACAGACAAATTATTTTCATAATTTAATAATAACTGAATACGAAGGGTTATTCACTAGGCATGCGATAGTCCGCGTAGACTGGTTATTCCTACAGAATAATAACGAATCGAATAACAACAGGATTTCACCATGCATGCGGTAGTCCGCGTAGACAGGTTATTCCAACAGAATAATAAAGAATGGAATAACAACCCTTACGAATATTGAAAGAAAATAACTCTTTTCATGAATACAAAAGAAATAATACCCCTTACCTTAAAAATTTGGAGACTACACTAGTGTAATAGCAGAATACTCTTATTCTTTCTCTCTTATTTTTTCTATACTTTCTCTCTCTATAGCTTTAGTGAATTGGTGAGAAATAATGAAGAAATGAGCTTCTATTTATAGGCTCGGCAGAGTAAGGGTAAAATAGTCTTTTCGCCATAATTTATGACATCATCGCTTACCTCATCGATCCTGTGACATCATTGCTTACCTCATCGCTCCGATGACATCCTTGCTTACCTCATCGCTTCGATGATAACATTGTTTGCATCATAAGAGTTCAAATTCAATTTGCACTCTTCCACCTCGTTTAACTTTTATACCATGAATTTACTATAATAATGTTACCATTCTAATTATAAAAATCATATTATTATATAACCACATCATACTACTATAATGTAATATTATAATAACATATTTGAATGAATTATTTTATTAGAAAAGATAAAATACCAACTTTCAACAAATGTCATATGCTAAAAATTCCTCCGTTTAAATCCACATTGAGCAAATATTTTCTTATCATAT
Organism: Panax stipuleanatus; assembly: GCA_020205555.1. Classification (NCBI taxonomy): domain Eukaryota; kingdom Viridiplantae; phylum Streptophyta; class Magnoliopsida; order Apiales; family Araliaceae; genus Panax; species Panax stipuleanatus. The sequence goes on along the minus strand of CM035122.1, from coordinate 140,511,143 downwards.
TAATAATTCACAAATAATATTACAGAACTACAATATTGACAACCAGGTCGTTCTCAAGAAAGAGGGGGCCTTCCGATAAGGATTTCTTCTTACTGACGCGCAATTAAATAACCCCTTTTAGACAGAACTTCATTAAATATTGCCAATAATGCTATCTAATAATATTATTCCAATAATATAATTATTGATTTGATAATTTAAAATAATGTGCAACGACAATTATTGAATCAATAATATAAAATAGCAAAGTAGCACTTATTGCTATAAAATATCAATGTAGCAAATATTGAACCAATAAAATATTATGCAATTAATGAATCAATAATATAAAATATTGAATAGTAATTACTGTTACAATAATTGAGTAAGTGTCTTCCAACGTAAGAATCAATCATTCGAAATACTGTGCAATACCGTGTGCTACTGTGCAACACCACATATTACTGTATTTTAACCATCGGGTATTTCAACAGTATAAACGGTAACAGTTTTGCCGTTATTTTTATAAAAAGGTTACTTCTGTCGCTTTCTATATCCGACATTCATTCCGTTGTGGGGTCCACCAATGACTGCGCCGTTGTACGAATATTCTCCGACAAAAAGAATATTCCTCGACCAAACGAATATTCCCCGACACAACGAATATTTTATAACCACTTGCTTACTTTGTAAACTTTGCACATTTCACTCATAACTTATCACATTTATCAAATCAATACCTTACTATTTCAAAATAATATATAAAGAAAATTAAATCTTATTCATAAATTTTAGGGTATTATAACCTCCCCTCCTTATGAAATTTCGTCCTCGAAATTGACGTACGTACCTGGTATATCGAAAAGGTGAGGATATCTCGTTTTCATTTTCGATTCTAACTCTCAGGTCATTTCCTCGATATCATGGTTCCTCTACAAAACTTTAACTTGAGGTATAACCTTTGAGCGTAGGACATGTTCTTTCCTACCCAAGATCTTGACAGGTACCTCCTCATATGTTAAATCTTCGGCTATCTCGTCTGGTTCTAACTCAATAATGTGGTTTGGGTCTTTCATATATTTACGTAGCATGGATATGTGAAAAACGTTATGAACACGAGACATGCTAGGCGGTAAAGCGAGTCTATAGGCCATATTTTTTACTCGGTCAAGGATTTTAAATGGACCAAAGAATCATGGGTTAAGCTTTTCTCTCTTTTTGAATCTCGTAACTCCTTTCCATGGAGCAACACGTAATAATACATGATCTTCGACATTAAACTCCACGTCTCTTTGATGAAGATAAGCATAACTCTTTTGTAGATCTTGTGCAGTTTGTATACGTGCCGGATCATTTGAATCTTTTCCGTAGTCATACGTACTAACTCCGGTCCCAACAATGTTGCTTCACCCACCTCGTCCCAGCATACTGGAGAACGATATTTTCGTCCATACAACGCCTTGAATGGAGCCATGCCTATACTTGCCTGATAACTGTTGTTGTAGGAGAATTCCACCAATGGTAGGTACTTATCCCAACTCCCTTTGAAGTCTAGAACACAGAGTCTCAATAGATCTTCAAGAGTTTGGATAGTCCTTTCCGATTGCCCATCCGTTTGTGGATGATATGTCGAACTGAATCGTAAATCCGTGCCCATAGCTCTCTACAAGCTGACCCAAAATCGTGAAGTGAATCTTTGGTCACGATCCGAAACTATGGATACTGGCATGCCATGCAATCTCACAATCTCATTCACGTATATACGAGCAAGACGTTCAAGGGAATAAGTCTCTCGTATCGGCAAAAAATGAGCAGACTTGGTTAATCTATCAACAATAACCCAAATCACATCTATGCCTTGAGAAACCTTGGAAAGACCCGTAACGAAATCCATGGTAATGTGTTCCCACTTCCACTTTGGAATCTCAAGTGGTTGCAATGGACCCTTTGGCACTTGATGCTCCGCCTTGACACGTTGACACGTTAAACACCTCGAAATAAACTCCGCGATCTCTCTCTTCATATTGCTCCACCAAAATGTATGTCAAAGATCACGATACATTTTAGTACTCCCAGGATGGATTGCAAAAGGTGTGTTGTGTGCCTCCATCATGATTCTATACTTCAATTAAGAGTCGTTAGGAACACAAAGTTTGAATTTAACTCAAAGTATTCCCTCTTCATCGATTCTTGCTTCGGGAATAGTATCTTCTTGCACCTTCTTCTTCATATTCGTCAACTCCGGATCTATATATTGAGCAGCTTTAACTTTATCCATTAAAGCTGGTTCTACGCGTATATTTGACATCATTACGTGGGTCTCTGAAGTTTTTAACTCTATCTTCATCCTTTGTACGTCATACAAAATAGGCTTCGTGTTAACAATATCGCACTTGTACCCGCATATGATCTTTTACTCAACGCGTCAGCTACAGGATGGTATGATCGTAATCTTTCAACAGCTCCAACCAACGTCGGTTTCGCATATTGAGTTCATTCTAAGTAAAGAAATATTTGAGACTTTTGAAGTATATTAGTATGTTATCAATAATGACAACCGCGAAATGATCTAAATATTTGATACCAACTGTGACCCTCATGGTGCTTCAATCATAGCACCTCGCAATTGGTCGAACAGGTCATCAATACGAGGTAACGGATACCTATTCTTTATGGTGACATGGTTCAACTCCCGATAGTCAATACAACTGTCGTATACTACCGTCTTTCTTCTTTAAGAATAAAACAGGAGCACCCCAAGGAGACATACTAGAACGTATAAAACCGATGTCTAATGTAAGACCCCAACTTTTATGAATAAAGATTTAATTTTTTTTATATATTATTTCGAAATAGTAAGGTGTTGATTTGATAAATGTGAAAAGTTATGGGTGAAATGTGCGAATATTTTAAAATGAGCAAGTGGTTATAAAATATTCTTGTTGTCGGGGAATATTCGTTTGGTCGTGGAATACTCTTGTTGTCGGGGAATATTCGTACGACGGCGCAGCTATTTGTGGACCCCACAATAAAATAACTGTCGAATATAAAAAACGACAGAAATAACCTTTTTATAAAATAACGGCGTAGTTGTTACCGTTACTACTGTTGAAATACAGGTGGTTAAAATAAAGTAATACGCGGTGTTGCACAGTAGCACACGGTATTGCACAGTATTTTGAATTATTGATTCTTACGTAAGAAGTCACTACTCAATTATTGTTACAGTAATTACTGTTTAATATTTTATATTATTGATTCAATAATTGCATGATATTTTATTGATTCAATAATTGCTACGTTGATATTTTATATTAATAATTGCTACGTTGCTATTTTATATGATTGATTCAATAATTGCTACAGTTGATATTTTGTATTATTGATTCAATAATTGTCACTGCACAGTATTTCACATTATCAACTTAATAATTCATATTATTTGAATAATATTATTAGATAGCATTGTTGGCAATGTCTAAGAAAGTTTTGTCTAGGAGGGGTTATTTAATTGCACGCTAGTAAGAAGAAGTCCTTATCGGAAGGCCCCCTCTTTCTTGAGAATGACCTGGTTGTCAATATTGTAGTTCTGTAATATTATTTGTGAATAATTAATTATTGATTTATATGATAAAAAAATATTTATTTTGTGGATATAAAAGAAGGAGTTAGTGCTGATGTGTTTTTATCAATATTTTGATGTGAAAAATCATCCGTTTGTGGATTTCGGATAATTTATGTTTGAAATTTGGAAAAACTTCCTTCTACAAAGTTTTAGAGAATTAAATTTCTTATAAAAAGACATAGAATTTATATTTTTCTGATAAAAGGGCTATTTATTATGAATTATTGAAGTTTCAAAAAATAAATATTTTTTTATAAAATAGTGGGCCCCACTTTTGGTTGATGAAGGCTGATGGCTTTTGGGTCATTAGGCGGCTGGAAATTTTTAAAAATAAAATATTATTTTATTAAAAAGTCTACTTTGGCATCCTAAGCTTTTCCTATAAATAGGGTGCTTAGGTTATAATTGAAAATCACACCAGAATCAGAAGTTTTCTCTCTCTATAATATCGAGCGTATTTTTGTGAGTATTTATATACTTTGAGTGATACTATTCAGTGCAAGTTTTCTTCGGTATTATATCCGATATTCCAGCCAGAAGTACTATTCTTTTGAGGTAAAGGATGTTATTTTCTTTCGTAAATGATGTTATTCTTTTCAATATCATTATACCAGAATATTGTCATGAATTTTATTATGAAATTCTTATTTTTTCCGTCAGGATTACTATTCACGTATACGGCACTATTCACGAAAAAAATTAAAATTTCTTCTGTTTGTCCAAATTGTCTGTTATAGTTACTATCTTTGATTGGATCTAGGTTTTGAGCTTCATTCTTGAATTTTGCTCCACAAAGTATTATTGTGGAATATTCTTGAACTTGAATAAACTAAAATACGAATTCTTTATCTTATCCTTTATTTCACTGGATTCGTTATTTATATGGTTTTTCATCATCCTCAGTCTTAAAAGGTGATATAACTGAATATCTTTGGCCTGTAGAGCAAAGATGACTGATTACCTGATGAATATCTTTGGCCGTAGTGCAAAGATGGACATGTGTTGAGATGAACATGACCACTGGTGATACAAATGAATATCTTTGACCTGTAGTTCAAAGATGAATATTTGATTTGAGATATATATTGATTGATGTTACAGGGATAAAATATTGATGATGGATTTATAAATCATAGAAGATAGTAGAATTCATTCTCTACTTAACTCTTCTAATGAATTGTTATTTTCGCTGCGAATATTGATCTAAAATTGGTTGTCCATTATATTTTATCTGATTTATTGAAGGCTAACGATAATTTATTTTCCATTATCTTAGTCGTAATATTCTTTACTGGGCTAGTTGAGCTCACCCTTTTCATCTATTGTCCTTTTCAGGAAATGAGAATGTTGCAGGAACTAGTCAGGGGACAGAATGATGGCCCGAGTTAGAGCAGTAGTAGTCCTCGCTATTTTTATAAAATAGTGGGATAATAATTGTAATAAATAAAGAATGAATTTGAATGTTGATATTTCGTATTATATACGATTTGTATTGACACTCACAGTTGTGTGGTCGTATTTTGCACGACCGTGTGATATAAAAGTTTGTATTTGAATTTTGTACCATGTATTTGGCGACTCAGAATGGGTTGGGTTGACTGGACCTATTCTGGGGGCGTCACAGTTGGTATCAGAGCTTAGGGATATGATCTCTGGCGGAGATCGGGGAATAGAACTAGGAGGGGAGAGACGAGTAAATCCTTCACTAGTATGTCTTACCTAAGCTTATGTGGTATTTAATTGGTCAGTCGGAGCATAGGGTTAATATGTGGTATGTTAATTTATTTAATTAACCCTTATTTTATGGCAGTATTTGAGAATGACAGCTGAGAATGTTAACAACGAAGTGAATGAGACCGTGGAGACACCTTTAATCACCAACCAGGAGAACGTGCAACAAGAAGGCAATGTTCATCCTGAAAATAACGCTGATCAGACGATAAACAATGAGATGTTTAGAAGTTTTTTGCAGTTCATGCAAAACCAGACGAGAGAGACTCGTGTGCGACATACAGGTGGAGATAATAACAACTCGCGGCTTGTCACTGCCAAGCAGTTTAAAGAATTGGGACCACCAGAGTTTTTGGAAAAACCGGATCCGATCAAGGAGGAGACGTGGATTAAACAAATTACCAAGATATTTGATGTCTTGGGATGCACGGAGGAACAGAAGGTTCCATTCGCCACGTTTATGTTCCGTTGAGAGGCAGATTACTGGTGGGAATCCGTGTAGCGTACCCAGCCTGCTGCACTCAAGATGTCTTGGGAAGCATTCCAGAAACTATTCAATGACAAGTACTTTCCTGAAAGTATATGAAGGAGGTAGAGTTTATCCAACTAGAACAAAACAACATGACTGTGTCCCATTACGAGGCTAAGTTCGCGGAGCTGTCCAGGTTTGCACCTCATTTGGTGGAGAATGAGGAACATTTGACGCGGATGTTTCTGAGAGGTTTGAAACCCAAAATACGTCAATACCTCATTTCTTACAATTTTTTTTAATATTCGGATGTAGTGAACAGGGCCCAGTTGTTAGAATGAGATAGTGATTATGTTCAACCAAGGGACCACAACCAAGGTCGTACCGGTGACAGCAGTCATCGGAGCAATGACAACCAGTGGGGAGGAAAGTATGACAGAAGCGGTAACCACTCTGGTAGTAATCGTGGCCATGATAGTAGAAAAAGCGAATCGGGAGGAGATTTCAAGAAGAGAAGGTATAACAATGAGAACGTGAAGACGTCAACATCAGCACCAGCATCAACTGTTTCTAGGGGAGGAGAACGACCACCGGTCGTATGCTATAAATGCGGGAAAGAGGGACACATCAGCCCAAACTGTCCACAACAATTCAAAGCATGCTATAACTGTGGAAAAGAAGGACATATAGCTCGAGATTGTCCTGTTGCGAAACCAAGTCCAGCGGGGGTGGTGATTCCAAAGGCGATTTCGGACAAGTCAAAGTCGGTGATTCCTGGAAGAACGTTTGTCGTGACAGCCCAAAATGCAAGGAATCCACACGAGGTGATTACGTGTAAGCTAATCATAAACTCTTGCGAAGTTTACACCTTGTTAGATACCGGTGCTACCCATTCTTTTATTTCACCTGCTTGTGCTCAACGTTTGAACTTGACTTATGATAAATTAGACTTTGACTTATTTGTTGAAACTCCGTTGGGAGAAACCTTTGTTACATCCACAGTTTACAAATCTTGCTTGATTCATATTGGTACCCTTACCTTAACAGTTGATCTTATATCTTTGAAAATACTTGCATTTGACGTGATTTTAGGAATTGACTGGTTAACCACTTACCATGCCAAAATTGATTGTTTTCGTAAGGTGGTTAGTTTTCATAGTCCTAATCAACCTGTTGTGCGAATCTAAACCACCAAACCACTAAAATCAGTCAATATCATTTCAAGTCACAAGGCTATTCGTTTATTGAAAAACGGATGTCAAGCTTTTTTAGCACATGTCACTGATCTAAACCAGAATACGTCAGATTTGAATAATATTTCCGTTGTTAATGAGTTTTCTGATGTATTTCCCGAAGAACTTCCCGGTCTACCCCCAGAACGTGAAGTTGAATTCTTTATTGACCTTGAACCCGGTACAAAACCCATTTCTAAAACCCCATATCGAATGGCTCCTATTGAATTTCAGGAGTTAAAGGTCCAATTACAGGAATTGTTGGACATCGATTTTATTCGTCATAGTACGTCTCCTTGGGGTGCTCCTGTTTTATTCGTAAAGAAGAAAGACGGGAGTATGCGACTTTGTATTGACTATCGGGAGTTGAACCATGTCACCATCAAAAATAGGTATCCGCTACTTCGTATTGATGACCTGTTCGACCAGTTGCAAGGAGCACAATTCTTTTCAAAGATCGATCTTTGTTCTGGATATCATCAGCTGAAGATTAAAACTGAGGATATTCCGAAGACTGCTTTCAGAACTCGGTACGGGCATTATGAGTTCTTAGTCATGTCTTTTGGATTGACTAATGCTCCTGCTGCTTTTATGGATATGATGAACCGTGTATTTAAGGAATATTTGGATCAGTTCGTTGTTGTATTTATTGATGACATCCTCATCTATTCTAAAAGTCGTGAAGATCATGAGCACCACTTGAAGCTGGTACTTCAAAAGCTTCGTGAGAACAAGTTATATGCCAAGCTGAAGAAATGCGAGTTCTGGCTTGAGGAAGTAGTATTTCTTGGGCACGTGGTATCGAAATGTGGAGTATCTGTGGACCCAACGAAGATTGAAGCAATACAAAGCTGGGAGCAACCTAAGTCGGTGACCGAAGTACGAAGCTTTCTAGGCTTAGCTGGTTATTATCGGAGGTTCGTAGAGGGATTTTCTCGAATCGCTACTCCATTAACTCAGTTGACTCGGAAATATATAAAATTCATTTGGAGCAAGGAATGCAAGAAGAGCTTCCAAGAGCTCAAGAGAAGACTTATCTCGGCACCTGTTTTGACAATACCATCTGGTTCGGATGGATTTGTTATCTACAGCGATGCTTCGGGCAAAGGGTTAGGATGTGTTCTCATGCAACATGGGAAAGTCATAGCCTATGCCTCGCGACAACTCAAAGAATATGAGAGGAATTATCCCACTCATGATCTAGAGTTGGCAGCAGTCGTTTTCGCGTTGAAAATCTGGAGATATTACTTGTACGGAGAGAAAGTGGAGATTTATACGGATCATAAGAGCCTTAAATATTTCTTCACTCAGAAGGAACTCAACATGCGGCAACGACGTTGGCTTGAGCTGTTGAAAGATTATGATCATACTATCCAATACCATCCTGGAAAAGCGAACGTGGTAGCTGACGCGTTGAGTAGAAGATCATATACGGGAACGAGTGTGATGATGTCAAGTATACACGTAGAACCAGCTTTGATTGATAAAGTTAAAGCTGCTCAAGCTACGGATCCGGAGCTAATGAAGATGAAGAAGAAAGTGCAAGAAGGTGCCATTCCAGAAGCAAGAATCGATGAAGAGGGAATACTTCGAGTCAACTCCAGACTTTGTGTTCCTAACGATTCCGACTTGAAGCAGAGAATCATGATGGAGGCACACAACACACCATTTGCAATCCATCCTGGGAGTACCAAAATGTATCGTGATTTTCGACATATATTTTGGTGGAGCAATATGAAAAGAGAGATAGCGGAGTTTATTTCGAGATGTTTAACTTGTCAACGTGTAAAGGCGGAGCATCAAGTGCCGAAGGGTCCATTGCAACCACTAGAGATTTCGAAATGGAAGTGGGAACACATTACGATGGATTTCGTTACGGGTCTTCCCAAGGTTTCTCAAGGCATAGATGCGATTTGGGTTATTGTTGATAGATTAACCAAGTCTGCTCATTTCTTGCCGATACGAGAGACTTATTCCCTTGAACGTCTTGCTCATATGTACGTGAATGAGATTGTGAGATTGCATGGCATGCCAGTATCCATAGTTTTGGATCGTGACCCCAGATTTACTTCACGATTTTGGATCAATTTGCAGAAAGCTATGGGCACGGATTTACGATTCAGTTCGGCTTATCATCCTCAAACAGACGGACAATCGGAAAGGACTATTCAAACTCTTGAAGATCTATTGAGACTCTGTGTTCTAGATTTCAAAGGGAGTTGGGATAAGTACTTACCATTGGTGGAATTCTCCTACAACAACAGTTATCAGTCAAGTATAGGCGTAGCTCCATTCGAAGAGTTGTATGGGAGAAAGTGTAGTTTTCCAGTATGCTGAAATGAGGTGGGTGAAGCAACATTGTTGGGACCGGAGTTAGTACATATGACTACAGAAAAGATCTAAATGATTCGACAACGAATACAAACAGCACAAGATCGACAAAAGAGTTATGCAGATCTTCATCGAAAAGATGTGGAATTTAATGTTGGGGACCATGTGTTATTACGTGTTGCTCCGTGGAAAGGAGTTACGAGGTTTGGGAAGAGAGAAAATCTCAATCCACGATTCATTGGTCCATTTGAGATTCTTGATTGAGTAGGAAATGTGGCCTATAGACTCGCTTTACCTCCAAGCATGTCTCGTGTTCATAATGTTTTTCACATATCCGTGTTGCGTAAATATGTGAAAGAGCCAAACCGCATTATTGAGTTAGAACCAGACGAGATAGCTGAAGATTTAACGTACGAGGAGGTACCTGTCAAGATCTTGGATAGGAAGGAGCATGTCCTACGCTCGAAAATTATACCTCAAGTTAAAGTTTTGTGGAGAAACCATGCTATTGAGGAAATGATCTGGGAGTTGGAATCGAAAATGAAAGCGAGGTATCCTCACCTTTTGACAATACCAGGTACGTACGTCAATTTTGAGAACGAAATTTCATAAGGAGGGGAGGTTGTAAGACCCCAACTTTTATGAATAAAGATTTAATTTTCTTTATATATTATTTTGAAATAGTAAGGTGTTGATTTGATAAATGTAAAAAGTTATGGGTGAAATGTGCGAATATTTTAAAATGAGCAAGTGGTTATAAAATATTCTTATTGTCGGGGAATATTCGTTTGGTCGTGGAATATTCTTGTTGTCGGAGAATATTCGTACGACGGCGCAGCTATTTGTGGACCCCACAACGGAATAACGGTCGGATATAGAAAGCGACAGAAATAACCTTTTTATAAAATAACGGCGTAGTTGTTACCGTTACTACTGTTGAAATATCCGGTGGTTAAAATACAGTAATACGCGGTATTGCACAGTAGCACACGGTATTGCACAGCATTTTGAATTATTAATTCTTACGTAAGAAGTCACTACTCAATTATTGTTACAGTAATTACTGTTCAATATTTTATATTATTGATTCAATAATTGCATGATATTTTATTGATTCAATAATTGCTACGTTGGTATTTTATATCAATAATTACTACGTTGCTATTTTATATGATTGATTCAATAATTGCTACAGTTGATATTTTGTATTATTGATTCAATAATTGTCAGTGCACAGTATTTCACATTATCAACTCAATAATTCATATTATTTGAATAATATTATTAGATAGTATTATTGACAATGTCTAAGGAAGTTCTGTCTAGAAGGGGTTATTTAATTGCGCGCCAGTAAGGAGAAGTCCTTATCGGAAGGCCCCCTCTTTCTTGAGAACGACCTGGTTGTCAATATTGTAGTTCTGTAATATTATTTATGAATAATTAATTATTAATTTATATGATAAAAAAATATTTATTTTGTGAATATAAAAGAAGGAGTTAGTGCTGATGTGTTTTTATCAGTATTTTGGTGTGGAAAATCATCCGTTTGTGAATTTCGGATAATTTATGTTTGGAATTTGAAAAAACTTCATTCTACAAAGTTGTAGAGAATTAAATTTCCTATAGAAAGACATAGAATTTTTATTTTTTTGATAAAAGGGCTATTTATTATGAATTATTGAAGTTTTGAAAAATAAATATTTTTTTATAAAATGGTGGGCCTCACTTTTGGTTGGTGAAGGCTGATGGCTTTTGGGTCATGAGGCGGTTGGAAATTTTTAAAAATAAAATATTATTTTATTAAAAAGTCTACTTTGGCATCCTAAGCTTTTCCTATAAATAGGGTGCTTAGGTTAGAATTGAAAATCACACCAGAATCAGAAGTTTTTTCTCTCTAAAATATCGAGCGTATTTTTGTGAGTATTTATATACTTTGAGTGATACTATTCAGTGTAAGTTTCTTTCGGTATTATATCCGATATTCCAGCCAGAAGTACTATTCTTTTGAGGTAAGGGATGTTATTTTCTTTCGTAAATGATGTTATTTTTTTCAATATCATTATACCAGAATATTGTCATGAATTTTATTATGAAATTCTTATTTTTTCCGTCAGGATTACTATTCACGTATCACTATTCACGAAAAAAATTAAAATTTCTTCTGTTTGTCCAAATTGTCTGTTATAGTTACTATCTTTGATTGGATCTAGATTTTGAGCTTCATTCTTGAATTTTACTCCACAAAGTATTATTGTGGAATATTCTTGAACTTGAATAAACTAAAATACGAATTCTTAATCTTATCCTTTATTTCACTGGATTCGTTATTTATATAATTTTTCATCATCCTCAGTCCTAAAAGGTGATATAACTGAATATCTTTGGCCTGTAGAGCAAAGATGACTGATTACCTGATGAATATCTTTGGCCGTAGTGCAAAGATGGACAGGTGTTGAGATGAACATGACCACTGGTGATACAAATGAATATCTTTGGCCTGTGGTGCAAAGATGAATATTTGATTTGAGATATATATTGATTGATGTTACAGGGATAAAATATTGATGATGGACTTTTAAATCATAGAAGATAGTAGACTTCATTCTCTACTTAACTCTTCTAATGAATTGTTATTTCCGCTGCGAATATTGATCTAAAATTGGTTGTCCATTATATTTTATCTGATTTATTGAAGGCTAACGATAATTTATTTTTCATTATCTTAGTCGTAATATTCTTTACTGGGCTAGTTGAGCTCACCCTTTTCATCTATTGTCCTCTTCAGAAAATGAGAATGTTGCAGGAACTAGTCGGGGGACATAATGATGGTCCGAGTTAGAGCAGTAGTAGTCCTCGCTATTTTTGTAAAATAGTGGGACAATAATTGTAATAAATAAAGAATGAATTTGAATGTTGATATTTCGTATTATATACGATTTATATTGACACTCACAGTTGTGTGGTCGTATTTTGCACGACCGTGTGATATAAAAGTTTGTATTTGAATTCTGTACCATGTATTTGGCGACTCAGAATGGGTTGGGTTGACTGGACCTATTTTGGAGGCGTCACATCTAACAACTCCTGTAGTTGGACCTTTAACTCCTGAAGTTCAATAGCAATAGAAGCCATTCGATATGGGGTTTTAGAAATGAGCTTTGTACCGGGCTCAAGGTCAATAAAGAATTCAACATCACGTTCTAGGGGTAGACCAGGAAGTTCTTCAGAAAATACATCAGGAAACTCATTAACAACAAAAATATCATTCAAATCTGATGTATTCTGATTTAAATTAGTGACATGGGCAAAGAAAGCTTGACATCCGTTTTTCAATAAACGAATAGCTTTATGACTTGAAATGATATTGACTGATTTTAGTGGTTTGGTGGTTTGAATTCGCACAACAGGTTGGTTAGGAATATGAAAACTAACAACCTTACTAAAACAATCAATTTTGGCATGATAAGTGGTTAACCAGTCAATTCTTAGAATCACGTCAAATGTAAGTATTTTCAAAGATATAAAATCCCCAAGTAGGGTGAGGGTACCAATTTGAATCAAGCAAGATTTGTAAACTGTGGATGTAACAAAGGTTTCTCTTAACGGAGTTTCAACAGATAAGTCAAAGTCTAATTTCTCAGGAGTCAAGTTCAAACGTTGAGCATAAGTAGGTGAAATAAAAGAATGGGTAGCACCGGTATCTAATAAGGTATAGACTTCGCAAGAGTTTATGACTAGCTTACCTGTGATCACCTCGTTCGGGTTCCTCGCATTTTGGGCAGTCACGACAAACGCTCTTTCAGGAACCACCGGCTTTGGCTTGTCTGGGACAGTCTTTGGTGTCACTATCCCAGCTGGTCTTGACTTTGCTATAAAGTTCATTCCACCCTCAATTGCTTCGTCGCACTCCTGATCCATGATTTGAATCATTACTCTTCGATCCATATCGAATTGGGGTTGACAGCTATTCACAGGGTAATTCCAAACTCGATGTTGGATTCTACCAATTGCTGTCCAAAAAGTAAAATTCATGTCGTCTATTTTGGCCTTCTTGGATCGGACGTCTCTTTTTAAAATATCAACGCGTCGTGTGGCTTTTACCCATGCATCTTCAATTCTCACTCGTTTAGTTGCTTCTTCTTTCAGCTGATCGTTGACATTTGCATTTTCAGATTCCAGATCTAATATCATATGTTCTGCCAGAGAGAGCTTCTGTTCAAGCCTCGCATATCGAGTAGCAAAATCTTGAATTTTTGTATCCCTTTCTTGAATTGTTGTATCCCTTTGTTTCACGGCCGCATGCCGTTCTTCACCCTGTTCTTCTAACTTATGAATACGATTTTGCAGTTCTACATTTCGATCATAAAATTCTCCTAATAAATCTTCCTCAGGTTCTTCTTCTTCCTCGCTCTCAGCTGCAACCTCTGCGATTAGCTCGGGTGCAACTATTAATTCTTCACTCAGCACATGGATATCTCTAATTTCTTCTTCGCCTGACATCCCATCATTCATCGTTTCTTCGGTAGTGTTATTTACAGGAGGAATATTGCCTTCCTGTTGTACGTTCTCCTGGTTGGTGATTAAAGGAGTCTCAACGGTCTCATTCACTCCATTGTTAACATTTTCAGCTGCCATTCTCAAATACTGCAACAAAACAAGGGTTAATTAAACAAGTTAACGTATCACACATTAACCCTATGCTCCGACTGACCAATTAAATACCTAATAAGCTTAGGTAAGATACACTAGCGAAGGATTTACTCATCTCTCCCCTCCTAGTACTATTCCCAGATCTCCGCTAGAGATCATATCCCTAAGCTCTGATACTAATTGTGACTCATGTCCCAACTTTGGACAGCACCTCACAATGATACTTATCAGTTTGCCACCGCAGAACGGCGTCCCCTACGGAGAGTTTGGCTTCGGTGCATCCCCATACATAGGAAGTCACCAGATAGAGGCTCGGGGCTCTTTAGTTATGGCTCTGATACCAACTGTGACGGCCCCAAAATAGATTCAATACTCAACCCATTCTGAGTCGCCAAATACATGGTACAGAATTCAAATACAATCTTTCATATCAAACGGTTGTGCAAAATACGACCACACAACTGTGAGTGTCAATACAGACATGTAAAAAATATTAACATTCAAACTAAGTCCTCATTACATTTATTATTACACTATTAAAAAAAATAGTGAGGATTTTTACAGCTCTAACTCGGACCATCACTTCATTCTCCGACTAGTACCCGCGATATTCTCATTTCCTAAAGAGAATAATGGAAGAAAAGGGTGAGCTCAACTAGCCCAGTAAAGAATATTATGACTAAGATAATGAATAATAAATTATCATTAGTCTTCAATAAATCAGATAAACTATAATGGACAACAAGTTTTAGATCAATATTCGCAGCGAAAATAACAATTCATTAGAAGAGTTAAGTAGAGAATGAAGTCTACTATCTTTTATGATTTAAAAGTCCATCATCAATATTTTATCCCTGTAACATCAATCAATATATATCTCAAATCAATATTCATCTTTGCGCTACGGCCAAAGATATTCATTTGTATCATCAGTTGGTCATGTTCATCTCAACACATGTTCATCTTTGCACTACGGGCCAAAGATATTCATCAAGTAATCATTCATCTTTGCACTATAGTCCAAAGATATTCATCAAGTAATCTTTCATCTTTGCACTACAGGTCAAAGATATTCAGTTATATCACCATTTAGGGCTGAGGATGATGAAATACAACATGAATAACGAATCCAGTGAGATAAATGACAACTATTAGAGAATTTATCCAGAGTTCAAGAATGAAGATCAAAACCTAGATCAAATCAAAGATGATT
This sequence comes from Panax stipuleanatus, assembly GCA_020205555.1. Classification (NCBI taxonomy): domain Eukaryota; kingdom Viridiplantae; phylum Streptophyta; class Magnoliopsida; order Apiales; family Araliaceae; genus Panax; species Panax stipuleanatus. The sequence continues at coordinate 140,495,913 of CM035122.1, read as the reverse complement.
TAGAAGAAAAAAATATTTTTTTTACCGTGAATAGTACTTATGAATAGTAACTCGTGAATAGTAACTCGACATGAAAAGATAAAAATTTCACAAGAAAGTTCAGACCAATATTCCAGTGAAATGATATTAGATGAAGCGCAAAACTCAAGGAATTTTTGATCATTTCAGGAATTATAGAAGCAATACTTACCGTAGTAAGTTTAGACTTAGGAATCTGAAATAAAACAATATACGAAACTGCAATTGAATTTTCACCCGTCAGGCGGTAGTCTGCACAGACAAATTATTTTCATAATTTAATAATAACTGAATACGAAGGGTTATTCACTAGGCATGCGATAGTCCGCGTAGACTGGTTATTCCTACAGAATAATAACGAATCGAATAACAACAGGATTTCACCATGCATGCGGTAGTCCGCGTAGACAGGTTATTCCAACAGAATAATAAAGAATGGAATAACAACCCTTACGAATATTGAAAGAAAATAACTCTTTTCATGAATACAAAAGAAATAATACCCCTTACCTTAAAAATTTGGAGACTGCACTAGTGTAATAGCAGAATACTCTTATTCTTTCTCTCTTATTTTTTCTATACTTTCTCTCTCTATAGCTTTAGTGAATTGGTGAGAAATAATGAAGAAATGAGCTTCTATTTATAGGCTCGGCAGAGTAAGGGTAAAATAGTCTTTTCGCCATAATTTATGACATCATCGCTTACCTCATCGATCCTGTGACATCATTGCTTACCTCATCGCTCCGATGACATCCTTGCTTACCTCATCGCTCCGATGACATCATTGTTTGCATAATAAGAGTTCAAATTCAATTTATACTCTTCCACATTGTTTAACTTTTATACCATGAATTTACTATAATAATGTTACCATTCTAATTATAAAAATCATACTATTATATAACCACATCATACTACTATAATGTAATATTATAATAACATATTTGAATGAATTATTTTATCAGAAAAGATAAAATACCAATTTTCAACAAATGTCACATGCTAAAAATTCCTCCGTTTAAATCCACATTGAGCAAATATTTTTTTATCATATTAATAAATCACAAATAATATTACAAAACTACAATATTGACAACCAAGTCGTTCCCAAGAAAGAGTGGGTCTTCTGATAAGGATTTCTTCTTACTAGCGCGCAATTAAATAACTCCTCCTAGACAGAACTTTCTTAGACATTGCCAATAATGCTATCTAATAATATTATTTCAATAATATAAATTATTGATTTAATAATTTAAAATAATGTGCAATGACAATTATTGAATCAATAATATAAAATAGCAAAGTAGCACTTATTGATATAAAATATCAACGTAGCAAATATTAAACCAATAAAATATTATGCAATTATTGAATCAATAATATAAAATATTGAACAGTAATTTCTGTAACAATAATTGAGTAAGTGCATTTCTACGTAAGAATCAATAATTCAAAATATTGTGCAATACCGTGTGCTACTGTGCAACACCACGTATTACTGTATTTTAACCACCGGGTATTTTAACAGTACTAACGGTAACAGTTTTGCCGTTATTTTTATAAAAAGGTTACTTCTGTCGCTTTCTATATCCAACATTCATTCCGTTGTGGGGTCCATCAATGACTGCACCGTCGTACGAATATTCTCCGACAAAAATAATATTCTTCGACCAAACGAATATTCCTCGACACAACGAATATTTTATAACCACTTGCTTACTTTGTAAACTTTGCACATTTCACCCATAACTTATCACATTTATCAAATCAACACCTTACTATTTCAAAATAATATCTAAAAAAAATTAAATTTTATTCATAAAATTTGGGGTCTTACAATTTTGCCCCTCCTGGGGTTGCCCTTGGTGTCGGCATGACCTCTAGTTGACTTCCGGGGACTGTTTCCAAGACTTGGATCCTATTCGAGTCCGTTTGTTCCCAGTGTTGCCTCTGTGGCTGACGTGGTCGTTCCATGTTTTCCTCTGGAGTTGTTATGGTGCTTCAGGTTTATGTCTAAAGTTGGCCAGACTTCACGGGTTACTGTCGGGGCTGACCTGCACTTCTTGGGTTGCTGTCGGGGTTGATTTATACTTTCCGGGTTGCTGCCGGGGCTGAGTTAACATCCCGATATGGTTGATCGGTGCTGTAGTTGTCCCGATATTGGTGACCGGGTTTGAGCTGATGTCCCGATATTGTGATCGGAGTTGATCTGACGGTCCGATTGACGATCGAAGTTGGATTGACGGTTCGATTGACGACCGGAGTTGGCTTGAGTACCGATATTGGTGGTCGGATTTGACTGGAGTTGACCGACATTGGGGATCGAATTTAGGTTTACTGATATTGGAGATCGAATTTAGGCTGAAGGACCGGCATTGGTGACCGAGTTTGTATTGGAAGCCCGGTATCAGGATCGAGGTTGAGTTAAAAAAGACGACGTTGCCCTCCTACAGTGTTAGTAATAGGAAAACGAAATTTCGAGTGTCTACATCTGTTATACTAAAAGAGTCTTATTTTAATTTTTTAGGCCCAAGTTTGAAACTAAAAATTTAAATTGATGTGACTAATTTAAGTATTAAAAACATTAATATTGTGATTATAGGCACTTTTAAAAAAAAAATTACATTAATAATTATTATGTTAATTAAAATGAATGAAATTGTTTAGAATTTTATTACAATTTTTATATTGATTATTTAAATTTAAACTACATTTATTTTACTTATATTGTTTTTTGCAACGGAGGAATATTAATTAAACTACATTGTTTAATTATAGGCAACGGAGGAATATATTGTTTTTTACATTGTTTTTTGCAACGAAGGAATATATTGTTTTTTGGTATCAGATTTGGAGTCCAAATTTTAAAGCTATACGAATTGGGATGTTTTGACTAATATAGGTCAAAATTAGTTAAACTAGTTTCAACTCATATTTGTAATTCATAATAGGAGTTCAAAACTAAATCAACCCATGACTTAAAAATTAGTTAACCAACCCAATTAGACCCAAGTAATTTTGACTAACTAGATGACTCTCAACCTAAATTGTCAGGTCTAATTGTTACACGCGTACATTGATTTTTTATAAAATACTTAGAATATTAATCATCTTTTGTTTTATAAAGCGCTTTTAAAGGGGTTATTTTGGTATAATCGGATCACACCATATCGTAGAAAGAATTATATTAAAATAGATAAAATAATGATAAAAAAAACTCTATACACTGTAAAATATAAATATTTCTTAATTACTCTCTCACGGTAAAAATAAAAATTAAAAATACTCCATATGTTTAGATAATTGTTAATTAACTTCCCATTTGAATTGAAACGTACACAAGTGAACAATTTCAATTCAAATTTAAAATAATAATTGCCCACTTAAGCAAATATTTTTTCCCCCTTCCAATTATCTTATAATTACCGATCATAGTACTTCCCACTTTAATTAGAATGCCACTGCTATATTCATCTGATTATATTCATGTGTTGCATCCGAATTTTAAAATATCTTTTTTTCAACCTTTCTTTTTCTTTTTTCTAGACAGAGTAGCTAATAAACTTATCATCGGTGGTTGTAAATTAAATCTACTTACTAACAATGGTTGGCAATTTCAGTCCTGAAGCAATTGTTACAAAGTGATGTAGTAACATGATTTTTATTTTTAGTTGTAATGTTGAGATTTTTAATTTGTATATTTATCTTACTAACACTATAATTCTTATTAGATTAATAAAATTTCTTTAATTTAATAATTATGTTAGCTAGTGCATAATAAGGAGAGAAACTTTACCACTTACCCATCAACTTTAATATTATTTATAACATACTTTTGTTTTGTTAATGTTTAAATAATAATATATACTATGTCCTTAGAATGGAATTAAGGGGGATTAATATATATCTTTGTTCAATCGTACTCTTCTTAAAGTTGCTGGTTCCAAACAAAAAGATATTAGTATTAAGTAATCCGAAGACTTCTCTTCATAAATTGATGCCCTCAGATAACCTAAACAGTAAACAGTAATTTTTTTTTTGGATATATTATCAACTCCATCAAATTGATCATAAACATTAGAAATACTTATATATAACTTGCTCAACACCAACAAAATTAGGATACAGACATACATATATTCAGAAGACTTGAACAAATTAGTATACCGGTTAGCATTCGGTTATATTTGAACCGAATAAGCTAATTCAGTTATAATTGAAAACCGAAAACTGAAACTGTACTATTTAAATTTTCTGAATAAATAACTGAATTGCCAAATAATCGAATACCGAAATTACTATTTGGTTATTTCGGTATATAACCGAAATTGTAAATCATTTTCATCAATTTTCATGTAGAGAGTAACAAAGTACTATTGAAATTTGAAGTATTGATTTCTTGTGATTCCATCTTAAAAAACAGAGTACTCCAACTTAAGCACTTGTACGAACAACGATAGATAGGCACAAAAAGGGGAAAGCCAAAAAAAACAAATATACCCACATAATCCAATTGCAGATCGAGTACTCTAATGAAACATATATTGGAATATAATAACACATCTATATCAACGAAGATTCACTAAAACAAACACCAGAAGGCAGAAGGGCATAGAGGTGTTCATCGTTCACTTTGTGAGAGATGAGTTCTGAGATTTGAGAGGAAGAGTCAAGAGAGGTAGATAAACGCAAAGCAGGCCGGAGGCGGAATCGTAGAGACTAGAGAGGCCGGCGGTGGAGGTCGGAGTGGGGGAGAGACCGGAGTGGAGGAGATTCGCAAAGCCGAAATGGGCTGACTAGCTGTGGAGAAGCGTAGCGAAGCTAAGCTACGGATTTAGGTGCGGAGGAGAATCGGTTAAGTACTGAGTCTGATAGTTAAAAGTCTTTTAACTCTCAAGTGAGATAAAAGTTTTAGTCTTTAATTTTTTTTTTAAATCTATTCGGTTAACCGATATCAATATTTTAATAACTGTATTCGTACCCGAATATCGGAATATTAAAATGATTATAACCGAATTAACGAAAATAACCGAATAACAAAAATAATTCGATAAAAAAAATTGGGTTATTCGCGGAAGGAATTAATCATCCGCATACAATCCGGGTTTCACCTCAGCCGTGGCACAAAAAGTGTGCACCCCAAAGTCACAATCATCACAACAATACGCCCATTGCTTAGAATCCAACAATTTGGAACATATTTTACAAAACTCAGGCGGCCCCTTTGGATCAGCAGGGACACTACTGGTAGTAGTAGCAGTAGTAGTACAACAGAGTTTTAGCTCATGTTGATGGGATTTGTGAGTTACCCTTAGAGGCAAAAAAGCGCACTGAACATGTAGATCAACTTCGCATAGTGCACAACAGTAGGAAAAGGCGCACCCAATTTGGCCGCAGGCGTCGCAGAAAAATGAGCCGGAAGTGTAAGTTGGGTATGGAAATAGGATGAGTGGGTGTGACGAGTGAGCCGGGTGGTTCACAAAGCGATTAGCATTTCCGCAATGTTCATGAAGGAAGAAGTTGCATTGAAAGCAGGCGTATACGGAATCATGGTGGCAAAATAATTCACAGCCTGAGCACCGGATTGGTTGTTGGCCTAATTGTTCAACTTGATGAATTCTCAAGTTGTGGTCGTGGCTAAAATGCTTATACTCCATATATATTCTCGATCTCTTTAAACTTTTTAATTTCTAGATTGCAGCTTGTATATGCACATCTTAGGTGTAGATTTGATCAAGCATATATATATATATACATATATGTAGCTTATTTCTAATATGGACTTGATCAAACTGTCATTATTGCAGTGTTTGACTAAGAAGAGGCAACCATGTTTAGTTTCTTAGTGTGCAA
>CM035122.1:137196807-137415139 GCA_020205555.1 Panax stipuleanatus | reverse complement strand
GTTAACGAGGTACATTTCAGGGGAGTCAGAAAGAGGCCGTGGGGCCGCTATGCCGCCGAAATCCGAGATCCCGGTAAGAAGAGCCGGGTCTGGTTAGGCACCTTCGATACTGCCGAGGAGGCGGCGCGTGCCTATGATTCCGCCGCCATAGAGTTTCGCGGCCACAAGGCCAAGACCAACTTCCCTCTGCAATCCGACTACGTTGCTCCCATCACCAACAACCCTCATAGCCCCAGCCATAGCAGCACCGTGGAGTCGTCCAGCCGTGGGGACGTGGTATCTCACGCGCCACTTGAGTTAGACCTTACGGGCCGCATCGGAGGTGGTCCTAGCGGCGGATTTGTTGGAGGATATACTCCTCCGGTTAATCACCAGCAGCCGGCAGTGCGGTGATGCCTCACCCGCACGCGGGTCCGTTGATGTTCTATGAGGTTGTTATCCGATCGGGTATGGTAGGAGGGATGCAAGCGTACCCGGTCGGATTGGTTCGGGCAGGGTTGAAGGGTGGGGTAGAGAGTGATTCGGACTCATCCTCGGTTGTGGATGGGATCCAACAACATGACATAACAATAGTTGTGGTACTGAGAAATGTTTGAATCTCGATCTTAATTTAGCTCCTCCCATGGAGTATTAGTATTAGTTAATGGTAAAATGGTGTAAATATGGAGAAGAACTGTTTTTTGCAACTGAGTGAGAAATCTAGTCTAGTGCAATTTCTCTTGGTTGTTTTTAATTGTAGTAACAATTTGGCTGTCTCCTGGTAATTTTTATTTTTATTTTTCCATTTAATTTAATGAAATCTATATAGCAGCCAGCAGCCATATCATTCCATCATTGTCATATTGATTTTTTGCTCTTCTTTTTAATCTTGTACTACTTACGTAGTTGAGTTGTGATAAATAATTGAATTAGCTCCTGGAGTTAATAATCCTAAAAATGTTTTAGCCAGTAATTAATTACTAATAATTTTTACTCCAAAAAAGTATAAAAAAAAAATCTATTAAACGATTTTTATTATTTTGTCAACAGAATTTATCATATTTTATGCTTTGCTTAGCTTAGCTTTACAATATGTAAGAGATAAAACGTCTAAAAGGATAATTTACCAATTAAATTTACCCCAACAATTAATAATTTACTATGTTTTCCTGGATTATTATTGGTTTGCTTTCATTTCAAGCACTCAATTTAAGCATTGTATTTGACTAACACATGAAATTAAAAGACTTCCGGTCTTTTAAGTGAATGTGCCAATTGAATTGATCACTTTTAGTTTTTACCCTAAAATAAATGTACTAAAAAGAGTTTACTCAGAGATCGGAAATATCTCAAGGTTATATTCAAAATTATGTAACATTTTAATTTCAAATTGTTAACCCTTTTTAGTTGTGTTGAATCATGAAATTAAGGTAGAAGAGTAATTGAAATTTCTACAATATTATTTATAATTGGAAATTTTTGAAAAGCTAAAATACACCTCCCTCTATTCCAAAAATAACGTAAGCTTCATAGAAAAGAAAGAAAAAAAAAATCAGGTTTGGGGTTTGGGCTCAAAATAGAATTAAAATAACGGGATTACTATTTTTAAGTGTGTTTTTAATATTTTTACTTATTTTTTTCTCCTATGAATGTAAAATTCACTGCATGTTGATGTAAAAAAAATTAACTAAAAATATATATAAAAAGATCAGTTTCTTGCAATAAGAGTGTTGTACATGTACGAGAACGGCGGTGTTGCGAGGCCGACTCCATAGCGGCAAATCCCGCGTTGACTGGGTAGATGTCTGTCGTTAACGTAAGGAGGATGAGGATCCGACACGTTTATGTTTCTGCCGTCCAATTACTACTTTTAATTTAAAATAATTGGTTGGTGGGTGGCGGGACCTACCAGAAGTTGGGTAGTTTCTTTGCAAGTAGAGAAAAGAAGCTTGTTGGACAGCGGGAGGCGACATAAGTGGGTGGGGACCCCTCTAGACTTAAGAAGTTCGGCCGTCGCTGCCGCTTTCGGTGGGGCCGCTTTTCTCTCTCTCTCTCTCTCTTCCTAGGCGGATCTTGTGGAGTAGATTTTTTCTCTTCATCTACTGTGGAAGCGTGGGGTACCTGAATTAGGATCAGGATTCTCTCTATTTTATTTTTAATTTTATAATTTATATTTAAAATATAAAAAAATATGATATTATTTTATCAGGAAAAAAAAATATATTTTAAATTTAAATTATAAAATAAAAAATAAAATAAAGAGGATCTTAATTCCATGCGGTACCATGACTATCTCTACTCGTACGACATGGGCTGCATGCATTCATGCATGATGATGTCCTATTTGGCATGCATGCATGCATGCACCCCTTCTCAATGGCAATGGCAATGGCAATGTATGTTTTGACAAACTAGTAAATTCTTTTATAAAGAAAATTAGTATTTATAAATATATAATTTTTTTTATATCTAACCTTAAATATAATAATGTTTAGTTAAATAACATTAACACTATGCTAATTAAAATTAATAAAAAAATAAATTCTTTCTGTAAAGTAAATTATTTTTGACTGGCCAAAAGAAGTTAAATAAGATAATTATTGTATTCAAATTCTTTCCGTAAAATAAATTATTTTTGCTCAGTCAAAAGATGTTAAGGAGTAAAATATTTAAGATAATTGTTTTATTTGTATTTAGAAGTTGGTGATAATTTTAATTTTAAGTTTTTTATAGGGCTTCATTACAAAGAAAACAAAGTACCGGTTTTTTTAAAACTTTAATCTTGAAACAGTATTGGAAGAAATTATATTAAAGCGTGCTATATGCAAGTTTTAAAATTTGTAAAAATGTAAAAAGTAATAAATAAGTTTTATATAAAGCATGTGTATGTTTTTTCATATCCAGAAGTGCTAAGCATGTTGGACGGACGATTACTTATAATTTCGTACAATAAAATGAACAGAAATACGATTAATGATGTGGATTAGGTGTTAATATGCCACATCAAAAATTAGTGACGTGGTTTTGACAAGTGACATGATAATGATTAGTTATCCCATCAATTAACTAATCCACTTACTAAATCCATACGAAAAAAGAAAATATGAATTGAGTAGAGTCCCACTTTAATCATAAGTAATAATAATATATATAAGAGTAAAAGATTATATACAAGGATAGTATTTAGGCCGATAACTTTTAATTTTCCAACAATTAATATATTGTAATTACTCTTTATAAAATTTATTTTAATAATTAATTTGTAACAAAAATAAAACTCATTTTTCTTTTTATGTTTTTAAATGGAGGGAGTATCTAATAGTACAAAGCCCATAAATTTCCATCTTCTGGTTAATAAGTCGGATGTAAGTAAGAATCAATAACTTCCATCTTCTTTGGACCATTTATACTTTCTTTGTGGAAAGATGAGAATCCGGTTATAAATAATAAAATACCATAATTTCAAAACAAAAAATTAATTTAATTTACTTTTTTCCTTTTTTTCAAAAGCACGGTGCGGATGTGCTTCACAATATTGATATTTAACTAATTAAATATAATGAGTTGTTAATTTAATAGTAATGAAATGTCACAATTTACTATAACAAATTTGAAGATATTATTTTATTTTATAGCACTAGCAATAAAAATAAAAAGAGGACTCGTTTTTGTGGAATGAAAAAACCTGACAAATGAAACTTATTTATTTCGAAATAGAGAGAATAATAACCAAATATGAATTTTAAAAAATACATTTTTTTTAAAAAGGAGGGTCACTTTAATTTAATGCCTTTATATTATACTAGTCAAAATTAAGTTACAAAAGAGATGGAGGATCTGCCCATGCACGTACAAAGGATAACTGTAAATTCCTTTTTGGTGGCTGCAGCCTGCAGCCTGCATCTAGGTTATATTATTGAGAATTGATATTTTTATAAGAAAAATTAATATTTTCATAAGAAAAATTGATATTTTTATAAGACCTCACTCAGGGGCGGATCTAGGATCCGAAATCAGCAGGGACAGATTTTTAAGCTGAAAACTAAACTGAAGGTTAAAACTTAACGAGTTAGAGCGCCAAAGTTTGAATACATTATATATCCGTGTGTTTAGATTTTTTAGTGTAGTAGTAGTTTAAGTTTTTTTTCCTCTATAAGTTTAAATTTATTAAGTTTTATTTTTTCCCTTCTCCCTATACTTACAAAAAAATTAAAAAAATCAAAACATAAGCACTGCCTACTCTTTCCTCTTAATAGATTCGCCATTGACCTTATTACCACTTTGAGTTTCGCTTGGTTTATGTACAAATATAGTTCTTCAATTTTTCATCTTTGTCTTCTTTTTTTTTAAAAATAGTGGTTTATTTTGATGTAGAAACAAACATTGGAACACGTATAATCAAAACCTAATCAATTTAAAGAAAAGCTCTACACTGCCACAATCTTCTTCTTTTCTTAATCCTTTTAAACAAATTAATCAAAAAGTTTTTTTAAAAAAAGTCAATCACAAAAATAACTAATGAATAGCACAAATAATCTTCAAACGATGATTGAAGTGAAAAAGTCCCAAAAATATCTAAACTAAATATATAAAAGTTATAAACTACTCCCTCCCTTCCCAAAAGATGAATAAAATATAAATTGCACACGTATTAAAAAAAATAAAAGTAGAGGAAAGAGAATAAAAAAGTTCTAAATTTATCCTTAGTGGCCCCACAAGATTACATAAAGTGATGAATACTTTTACTTTTTTATATTAATAGACCCTACTAAATAACATATGTACCATTCACTTTATATATTTTATGTCACATTTTTTTAAACAAAAAAATTATACATTTAGTCATCTTTTATGGGAACGGAGGGAATAGTACATTTCATCTAAAACTACTTCATCTCATTGGAACAATAAAATATATTCTTTTCAATTTTAACTTTTTGAAATCAACTTAAAATATTTTAATATAAAATATATGTGTTTGATTATCTCCTATCTACTTCTTCATTAGCAGGCGGAAAGTAAATTAATAGATTTACAGCTCAAATGAAAGTTACAAAACAGATTCATTTAACTTTTAAAATTAAGAGTAAAATATATTTTTTTTACCTCCTCTAAGTATAACTCTTCTATTAATCTGTCCCCTTTAAGTTTATTAAATTACACATCTGTCCCTCTAATACTTATAAAAAAAATTCAGTATGCTGCCCTTAGCATAGGTCCGCCCCTTGCATCACTCACATCAATGTGGATCCTATTTACTATTCATATGAAAAAAACCTTGTAAAAATATTAATTTTTCTTGTGAAAATATCAATTTCCTATATTATACTATATACTTGAAAGTTGCAGCAGCCATCATCTAACTGTAATTGTGGACACATAAAATATGATAAAGGAAGTATGGGTAGGCTTTCAGTACTTCTAGTGCTACTTTGAGTATGAAAACAGATTTATGTTATGATTAAAAGATGTTCTATAAAATTAAAATGAGTTTTTCTTTTTCTTTCCTTTACAAAGATATATAGTATAATTAAGCAACAACACACAAAAAAATTATTATTTGCTCTGAATTTTTTAAGTTCTAAACAAAGTTTATTAATTTGTGTTATACAAGCTTAATAACTCGTGTAAAACATGAGTAAGTTTAGAAACGACTTAGCGCCTAGCGGATAAGTTTTAAATATAACATATTTGAATTATAATATTTATCATTTGTTTAATTTCAAATGAAGTCTTTATAATATGTCATTTTAATTGGAATGGGACTATTGCTAATTGGAATTTCTTAATATGTGCCCTAAGGGCACATGCTAAGCACACAGTTCAAGAGAATATCCCTTTGAATTGTGTGCATATTCTCTTGAATTTGATGCAAATGCAGAAATCAAGGGAATATGCACACAGTTAAAGAGAATATTCTCTTGAACTGTGTGATTAACATGTGCCCTAAGGGCACATGTTGGACCCATAAATTTGATAATTCATCACAATTACCATATATAATAAAATAGTACACAACTTTAGTCAACTAGTAACATCTAATAAGAAATTTATATAATATATCCATTACAAAAAAATACAGATACTTAATATTACTTATCAACATACTCACACGAACATATTATATATACATGTATATATATATACATATATATAATGGATAAAAGAGATATAAGTACTCATTCATTTTCGTTAATTCTTTTATTTTCGTAAAACTAATTTGTCGTTGCAATGTAGCTTAGCACCATATGTTACTTCACAATTTTACTAGAATAAATTGAATAAAAAATATTTAATTATTCACATTTTTAAATTCATGCAAGTAAATATTTTTTTTCTATACTATTTATACATATTGATCACTACAAAAACATATAATTAATATTACTTATCAACATACTCACACGAACATGTTATATATATATATATATATATATATATATATATATATATAATAGATATAAATACTCATTCACTTTCCTTAAATCTTTTTTTTTCGTAAAACTAATGTGTCATTGCGATGTAACTTAGCACCACCACTTTTTATATGTAAGATGATGTGACGACCCGAGAAATTGTATACTCTTGTAATTATGTTTTCGATATATATATATATATATATATATATATATATATAAATAATAAAATAAAATTTTTATGAATATTATTATTTGTAAATGTGATGAGTGAATACATATGTGTATAATATATTTTTTTGTTAGTATGTAAGTTATGTGATTATTAATCGAGTACGAATTAATCTAGTTGGCAAACCCTAGTGTTAAGTCAATTGAGAAAGTCCAAGAGCGGATACGAGAAGTCAATAGTACGTATGTTGGTTGAGATTCAACCTAAATCGTAATAAACGATAAACGTAATGAAATCGTAGCCTCGTAGGGTCAAGAAATTTAAGTATTGTTATTTCGTATAGGAAATAAAAAAAATTCAAGAAAAAAGCGCTAAAATATTATTCACGCAGAAAGCGTTTTTTCGTTTTTTTTTTCAATTTTTTGAATTATATCATAGCGTTTATACGAGGGTTAGAGACGTAATCTCTATTCAAATTTTCGAAAAGTTAATTTCAATTTTTTGACTAAAAGAGATGAGCCTAGGGTTTAGCATGGCTTGATGGTTTGAAGTCATGATTTGGACTTGGAGCCAAAGAATTGGATGATTAAATGACTAATCTACCCTAACTATTGCCATTCTTATAAATAAAAGGTCATTTCCTTCCTAATACCTACCAATTCACCAAATCCTATAGGAGAAACTCTAGTAAAATATTGAGAGAGAGATAGAGAGAGGAGCTTGGAAATTGGTGCAAGGAAGAGAGCAAGCTAGCATACTTGTTCAAGCTAAGAAAGAAGAAAAAATAACCTAAGAAGGTCGTTTGAAGAGCAGTTTAGTGTAAATTGTAAGGAGCATGTCAGACAAGTTTCTAATCTTGTACAAATTTTACTTGTAGCAAGTTTCTAACTCTTGTTTGATTTATGAATTCAAGCAATTGGTTGTCATATTTGTGCCAGTTTTCTATGATGTGCCAATAAATTTTATATTTATGCAAATATTATATGTTTGTACAAGTTAAAGCTATAAATTGGGCGTTAGGCCAATATCCGCACTTATGTACAAATTGAGAATAATTGTTCTATGTTATTGAACTATTTGAATTTTGAAAATTCATATTATTCATGAACTGTGTTAGACAGTATGTTGATGTCAATTGTTTCAGCTAGACAGATGTATAAGGTGTTTTGTTGAATTATATTAATTCATTGATGTTAAGTAGAGTCATCCAAACCAAATTGAATTGGTGTGGACTCTGATGGTAAGTCTAAGATAAACAACCCTAATATTAGGGGTAGTTTTAAGTCAGAAATATCTGACAAGACACATGGGAGTGTCAAAAGTTAAAATGAACTGACACGGGGGAGTACCGGGGAAAAATAAACGCATATAGTCGTTTAATCTGGATATATTATGCATAATATAGAGTATGATAGATTGATCCCCTAAAGTATTTGCGGAGAATATTTTTAGCTTTTGTTACTAGATATTCTGTAAGACCCCAAATTTTATGAGTAAGATTTAATTTTCTTTATATATTATTTTAAAATAGTAAGGTGTTGATTTGATAAATGTGATAAGTTATGGGCAAAGTTTACAAAGTAAGCAAGTGGTTATAAAATATTTGTTGTGTCGGGGAATATTCGTTTAGATGAGGAATATTCTTTTTTGTCGGAGAATATTCGTACGACGGCGCAGTCATTGGTGGACCCCACAACAGAATGAATATCGGATATAGAAAGCGACAGAAGTAACCTTTTTATAAAAATAACGGCAAAACTGTTACCGTTAGTACTGTTGAAATACCCGGTGGTTAAAATACAGTAATATGTGGTGTTGCACAATAGCACACGGTATTGGACATTATTTTGAATTATTGATTCTTACGTAGGAAGGCACTTACTCAACTATTGTTACAGTAATTACTTTCAATATTTTATATTATTGATTCAATAATTACATAATATTTTATTGGTTCAATATTTGCTACGTTAATATTTTATATCAATAAGTGCTACTTTGCTATTTTATATTATTGATTCAATAATTGTCATTGCACATTATTTCAAATTATCAAATCAATAATTCATATTATTTGAATAATATTATTAGATAGCATTATTGGCAATGTCTAAGAAAGTTCTGTATAGGAAAGGGGTTAATTAATTATACGCCAGTAAGGAGAAATCCTTATCGGAAGGTCCCCTCTTTCTTGGGAACGACCTAGTTATCAATATTGTAGTTATGTAATATTATTTGTGAATAATTAATTTTTGATATATATGATAAGGAAATATTTATTCAATGTGAATTTAAACGGAAAAATTTTTAACATGTGACATTTGTTGAAAGTTGGTATTTTATCTTGTCCGATAAAATAATTTATTCAAATATATTATTATAATATTACATTATAGTAGTATGATGTGATTATATAATAGTATGATTTTTATAATTTGAATGGTAACATTATTATAGTAAATTCATGGTATAAAAGTTAAACGAGGTGGAAGAGTACAAATTGAATTTGAACTTTTATGATGCAAACAATGATGTCATCGGAGCGATGAGGTAAGCAATGATGTCATAGGATCGATGATGTAAGCGATGATGTCATAAATTATGGCAAAAAAACTATTTTACCCTTACTCTGCCGAGCCTATAAATAGAAGCTCATTTCTTCATTATTTCTCACCAATTCACTAAAGCTATAGAGAGAGAAAGTATAGAGAGAATAAGAGAGAAAGAAGAATAGTATTCTGCTATTACACTAGTGCAGTCTCTAAATTTTTAAGTTAAGGGGTATTATTTCTTTCGTATTCATGAAGAGAGTTATTTTCTTTCAATATTCGTAAGGGTTGTTATTCCATTCTTTATTATTCTGTTGGAATAACCTGTCTACGCGGACTACCGCATGCATGGTGAAATCCTGTTATTATTCCATTCTTTATTATTCTGTGGGAATAACCTGTCTACGCGGACTACCGCATGCCTGGTGAATAACCCTTCGTATTCAGTTGTTATTAAATTGTGAAAATAATCTGTCTGAGCGAACTACCGCCAGACGGGTGAAAATTCAATTGCAGTTTCGTATATTATTTCATTTCGGATTCCTAACTCTGAACTTACTACGGTAAGTATTGCTTCTAGAATTCCTGAAATGATCAGAAATTTCTTGAGTTTTGCGCTTCATCTAATATTATTTCACTAGAATATTGGTCTGAACTTTCTTGTGAAATTTTTATCTTTTCATGTCGAGTTACTATTCACGGGATACTATTCACGGTAAAAGAAAATATTTTTTTTTCTTTCCAAATCATCTTTGATTGGATTCATGTTTTGATCTTCATTATTGAACTCTGGATAAATTCTCTAATATTTGTCCTTTATCTCACTGGATTCGTTATTCGTATTGTTTTCATCATCCTCAGTCCTAAATGGTGATATAACTGAATATCTTTGGCCTGTAGTGCAAAGATGAATGATTGCTTGATGAATATCTTTGGCCTGTTGTGCAAAGATGAATGATTATCTGATGAATATCTTTGGCCCGTAATGCAAAGATGGACAGGTGTTGAGATGAACATGACCAAACTGGTAATACAAATGAACATCTTTGGCCCGTAGTGTAAAAGATGAATATTTAATTCGAGATGTATATTATTTGATGTTACAGGAATAAAATATTAATGATGGACTTTTAAATCAAAGAAGATAGTAGACATCGTTCTCTACTTAACTCTTCTAATGAATTATTATTTCCGCTGCGAATATTGATCTAAAACGTGTTGTCCATAATATTTTATTTTATTTATTGAAGGCTAACGATAATTTATTTTTCATTATCTTAGTCATAATATTCTTTACTGGGCTAGTTGAGCTCACCCTTTTCTTCCATTGTTCTCTTCAGGAAATGAGAATATCGCGGGTACTAGTCGGAGAATGGAGTGATGGTCCGTGTTAGAGCTATAGAAGTCCTCACTATTTTTTTTACAATAGTGTGATAATAAATATAATGAGGACTTAGTTTGAATGTTAATATTTTCTACATGTCTGTATTGGCACTCACAGTTGTGTTGTCGTATTTTGCACGACCGTTTGATATGAAAGATTGTATTTGAATTCTGTACCATGTATTTGACAACTCAGAATGGGTTGATATTGAACCTATTTTGGGGGCGTCACATATTCGCACTACTAGAAAATCAAACATGCGTGATGGATCCTGGTGACGATTTTCAAAAGCAATCACAATAGATAATATTTTGTGATGGATTATTTAGTCATCACAAAAAATAGTATATATATGATGACTCTAGTGATGGTTAATTTTGCCATCGTAGATATATATACGTGACAACTATTACAATCACCAAATATTGTCCAAAAATATTTTTTAATTTTTGCGATGGCATGCAACCATCACCTATATATTTCTCCTTAATGTGATTGCATTTAAGCCATCACAAAGAAAAAAGTTCAAGAAATATTGGGTGACAGCCAAGACCATCACGAAAAGAAAACATATGTGATGGACCTTTATGACAACATTTAAAGTAATCTCAAAAAATGATATTATATGATGGACTTTTTCAACAATCACAAAATAATAATATAGATGACGACTTCTAGTAATGACTAATTTTGCCATCACTATAAACTATTTGTGACGGTTAAGGCAATCACTAAAAAACAAACATATAAGACCAACAAATATATTTGGTGATGGAATTTACTAACAATTACAAAATAATAGTATATATGATGGCTCTTACTGATGTCTAGTTGTGCCACCACTATAGAATATTTGTTACAACCATTATAATCACGAAATTTTTCGCGTAAATTATTTTTTGTTTTTTGAAGGGAGGCAGGTACAATTGATAAAAAATTCAACAAAAGTGGGAATATATTTGTTTTGTCATTTATCGAGGAAGGCCTTTTTCAATTTATTGTTCTTGATTGTGTTTGAACCATCACACAATCACTACAAGAAATTATGGATGTAGTGAGAGAAATTTTGTGAAGGAATTCATTCTTCACATGAGGAGTTTTCTAGCGAAGGAATTGTGAAGGAAAAAAATATAGTGACAATATAGTTATTAACGAAAGAAACATCCTTCACAATTTAAAATTTTTCTTTCGCAAAATTAAAGTGGTAGAAGAATATTTGGCGCCAATTTATGATAAAAATTTGCGAGGAAAAAACCTATTAATGAAGGAATTATTATTCACTATATATTATTATTCAGAGGTTTTTTGCGAGAAATAAAATTGGTCACTATTTTGTTCTAAATAAATTTTTTACAATTAATTGTGGTGAATATAAATTGTAATATAAATACAGTTATTTTTTTACAGTAAAAAATTTATATTTAATAATACATTTTAAGAAAGTTACAATATCGCTATTTCTTTAATCAAAGTAAATAAATTTATAATAATTTAAACATTAAAATTTCATACATTGACCAAGAAAAAAATGAAAAAAAAAGATAGAGAAGGCTTTTCTGTGGAATAGACCACAGATGCTAAAAAATTACTCATCTATTAAGCAAGAACAATTAAGTTTGAGTTTTATTTTTAGTTAATATATGGTATCCTAAAACTCAAATTGCAATGTCATAAATTTTTTAAAATAGAATTTTATTCTTAATAATACTTTTAAAATATTTTATTAATTAAAATATTAAGTTATAATAATTAAAATTTTAAAATATTATAAATTGACAATAAAAAATATTATAATAATTAAGACTCTTTTTGTGGGACAGATTACAAAAGTGTTAAATAATTACTTTTTCGTTCCACGAAAGAGTTTTATTTTAGTTTGTTATTAACAAATTTATGACATTCTAAAATTTAAATTGAAATCTGTTTAATTTTTTGAAATAATAATTTTATTTACAATATTACTTTTTAAAATTTTTATAATATTAGTTGTTTTTATTAGTTAAAATAAATTTTTTTTTTTGAAACTGAGTCCCTTAATTTAGTTAGGAGTTGTGTATTTAGTCTGGAGTTAAACGTGAAACAGAGAGGTTTCTCCTCTCCACAAACCAAGTTGCGTCTCAGTTCTTACTCTCTGACTCTCTGTTGCTTGCTCTAACCCAAAACCCCAAATCGTGTCTCCGTCCTAGGGCCATTCCGCGTCTCCGCCTCCGCTCCACTAACTACTGGTACGTCAATTATTTGTTCTTTTGTTCTTCATTCCACGAATTAAGGCTAGGGTTTGAACTTGTTTATGGGTAATTTTAAAATAGGCATGAATTGTACTGAAATAAGAATCTATGGCTCATGAATTGTCGAATCGGACTAAGACGAAAACCTCTATTGAGAATACCTAATTGATTGTAATTAACTTTTTTTAGTTTTCTTATATCATAATAATCATCAGTTTGTGGCAGATTCCATGTTTATGGAGGTCATTTCATGTTTATGGTTTGAGTATTTTAAAATGAAGTGTTTGTGTGTGTAATGCACATGAAGTGTTTGATAAAATGTCCCACTGTATAGTCTGTACTAATAACAATATTGCAAAAATTTATGCTCATGAAATGTTCGATAAAATGTCCCTTTCATAATTTAGCTTTTGAATGGCAATTGGGTTTCGAAGATTTGACTCAGTATGTACTACTGTTTTTTACTTATTTCTTTTTAGTTTCCATTTTTAACTGCTTCTAATTTTTATGAATTGCATTTTTTCATTTGAATATGTGATCAATGATAAGGAGTGCAGATTATTTAAGTATATCAATCTGTTCCTGATTATTGATGGGTAGAAATTTCTGTTGCAAACTACCATCTTATTTTGATACCCAATTTTGAATTCACTAATGGCAATCACTAACATCCACAACCTTTTAGGTTTACAAGTTTTATAAGAAGATTTAAGTGATTACAAGTTCACCATAATTTTATTTTATTTTATTGTGAATGCAATTCATCATGGAACTTGAAATCCATGAATGGTTTTATCTATATAAAAAGTAAATTAAAAGAATCCGTGAATGTAGCAAGGAG
Organism: Panax stipuleanatus; assembly: GCA_020205555.1. Classification (NCBI taxonomy): domain Eukaryota; kingdom Viridiplantae; phylum Streptophyta; class Magnoliopsida; order Apiales; family Araliaceae; genus Panax; species Panax stipuleanatus. The sequence continues at coordinate 137,401,570 of CM035122.1, read as the reverse complement.
CTGCATTCAACACTACTATCCATTAAATTTAATTATGGGTATTACTAAATTTTCTTTGTTCTTTGATTTTTTGTTTCCACTTTCCACTGCGGGCTATGATTTTTTTTATTCCATTGCCTTGGAACAACTAGTTTATGCCACTACTTAATGCAGAAATTGGAAAGGGCAAATTTCTTACTTATATTTGGTCATAGTTGTTTTTATATGGTAACAAAGAAAATTGGTGTTTTGCACAGTTTAGTTATAATTTGGGTTACAAAGGTTCTGATAATGTTTTACCTATTACTCTGATTTTGAGTTTCTATTTTCAGAAGCATTTGTTGTTGCTTATCATACCTTCCTTTGAATTATTTTGAAATCTCTGTTAATATATTGCATGGGACCATTATAAATTGGCTTTGCAAAATAGGCAACACTTCCATGGCCATTAGGTTGCTCAGAATAAAGCATTATAAACTGGCGTTTTGCGCAGTTTAGTTATAATTTTGGATATAATTTACAAAGGTTCTAATTTACATTTACATTTTTACATTTTTTACATTTTTACAATTTACAAAGGCCCATAATTTACATTTTTACTTCTGTTGTACTGGTAATATAAATAAATCTTCATTCTGTTGTTAACCTTGGCTGTTAATATCATGCCAACCTCATAGACATCTGCTCGCAACATGATGGAGTACATTTGTAACTTCCAAAATGTGAAACTCATGTTTCTCCTTCAAAATATTTTCTATATTATGTACAATCTCCTTCGAAATGTGAAACTCATGTTTTCTATATTGTACATAATAATTGGTAACCTTTTTATGATATGTCAAATATTCATTGTAGTCCTAGTTTGTCACTGGTTCACATGGCCCCTTGTGACTCCTTGATACAGAAATATAAAGAAAAAAAATATAAAATTAAAATAAAGAAAGAAAAAAAGAGTTCTGAAAACTTCTGCTGATTTACCAATATTTTTCTACGTAATTTTATCAAATCTAACTAGATATGTTAGGATTGTTGTACTTAGCGTTCTCCTTTTAACTTGTTCATGTATGATACTTGCTTTTATACTGTCAATATATGTTGCTCATTGTCACAGGAGTACTGCTTCCTCTTCCCTGGTCTATCAAAATGAAGATAGCATTTGGTGCAGCAAAAGGCATTGCTTTCCTCCATGAAGCTGAGAAACCTGTCATCCACCGCGAATTTAAGACGTCTAATATTCTATTAGAACGGGTTAGTGGACAGAAATTAAAGCTTTATCTCTACACCTCTGTACGATGACTTAATTATGTTCGCCTTAAATAAAATAGTAGTGCTATGATAATGAATATTAATGTTGATAAATAAACTATTCTTTTATTCATGATTTATTGCATGAACTAGTACTATTCTGATGCTTCTTTAGAATCAGATTTTATCACCTTGTTTACAACAAAATGAAGTCCGCAAATTTTTTTTATCTGTTTATCTTGGCACAAAGTGGTTAAAGTTGTGGAACCACCCTTAGAAACATATTAAAAGAAAAAGCTATTACCTAAAATTGGTTTGAGAACCATTTTAACGTTTTCTTTAACATTATAAGGTTATAACGTTTGTGGAACCACCCTTAGAAACATTTTAAGGTTATAAAGTTTTCTTTAAGAAAACGTTATGTATGTAAGTAAGGTTAAAAAACACGGAGGGATCTTGCTGGACATTCAGGTAATCTTAAATTAAGATCATGGAAATTAAAATCTGATTGTTTGATTTCTTGACTAACCTCATTATTTGCTGTCTTTTGCAGCACCACTGGAGCTCTAGAGGCAGCCTATGAACATGCATTTGGGGAAGGAATTTCTTTGTCTGAGCAGCAGCTTGTAGACAGTGTCAAGACTTTTAATAACTATGGTTGCAATAGTGGGTTACCTTCCCAAGCCTTTGAGTACATCAAATACAATGGTGGACTTGAAACTGAGGCAGCATATCCATACACTGGAAAAGATGGCTAATGTAAATTTTCATCAGAAAATGTTGGTGTCAAAGTCCTTGACTCTGTCAACATTACCCTGGTACGAGAAGTGGACATTTCTCTTCAACTCTTAAATAACATTTGTCTTTATATAATGTATTTTTGTCAAATTGTAATTCAGCCACAAAGACTTGTCTAACTCAACTATGGTCATTAAAGAGGTATTCTAATTAGATCTTCACGTTATTAAGCTTATTGTCCAATTATTCTTCATTTTTTTCACCTGAAGTTGGAATAAACAGTAAACTGCAGTGCAATTCAGATGTTAAATTCACATTACTCTGTCAGATACAAATTGATGATATTCACAAGCTAAAAGGTTTTCTTCACAGTTACTCACAAATATGTTTACAAGGTGCCGAAGATGAACAAAAGCATGCCCTATTGCCTTCACAGTTTTATATTTATTTTGTCTTTTATCCTATATTATGAGCTTCTATAATATCTGTGACTTGCTGCATATAAATTGTGTACTCCTCCAGTTCCACAAAAAGAGTCTCGTTTATTTGCAATATGATATCTAGCCTTGCCTCCCATCACTTATTAGACCACCCTTTTCTTTTTGATCGGCTGTGTATGACCGTCATCATGTCGTGGCTTTCTAGAGATTTCTTTTGTAAACACAATTTTAGGAAGATTTTTTGTAATTTAATTACCACAATGTAAATGCGAAGATAATTTATTTTTGTGGTGAGAGAATATATCTTTTCTTCATCCAACTATGTGGTATTGATACTTAATATGTTTGTTTAAGGTTCAATCAAATCTGTGGATTTAATCTTATTGCCATATATTATGAAATTTAATTTTTTAAAATCCTTTTGAATTTCATATAATTTGTTCTAATTCTTATCCTCCTCGTTGTAGTTCCAAGAAAGAACTGTACATTTGATCAACCCTATTGACCTCAAGCTCGAAAGTCTTACATTTTTGGCATAATCAACTACATAGTTCATGAAGCATGCACAAAACAAGTCTTTCTCTTAGGAACAAGTGAATGCTGACGCAAATGATGACGACTCTGATGAGGATTCCATGCAGAATTTAGAATGATCTAGATATTCTTAATTATCAATTTATTAGTTTAGGAGTTCTTTGATAAATGTTGGGTTAGTGATTGATGAAAATATGACATGTAGCTACCTATTTAAGTAGCTGATTATGAATTGATTTTTAATTAAATGGATCAAGTTTCTTCATTTTAATAATTTTGTATGATTTTACGTTTCAAATTTATTGAAATTTATGGCATTTATAGATTTGAAATATCAAATTGACAATTAAATATATTTTAATATAAGAATTTTGTGATGGCTTTCTATCACCAAAAAGTATAAATAGGTTACAAAAATAGAGAAAATTGTGATTATTTTAGCCATCACAAAAAACTTATGTGTATGACTGCTTTAGCCATCACAAATGCCTTAATATTTGGTGATTGTCGTGACCATCACAAAAGGACGTGATTGTTTCGACCATCACAAATAATTGGTGATTATTTTGGTCATCATAAAAACCTTACCAATTCTGTGATAGTCGTGACCATCATAAAAGGATGTGATTGCTTCGGCCATCACAAATAACTACTATGTTAATGTGACAGGTTTGGCCATCACAAAAGGATTGAATGTTTTGGTGATTGCCAAAATCATCACGTAAAATCTTTCATGATGGGCGTATACAAGACGGCCATCGTGATGCTTAAAACCATCACATAAACCTTTCGTGATGGTTTTTCTAGTTTTTGTGATGGATTTTGGCCATCACAAATGATCATTTTTTTAGTAGTGTCGGTTGGTGTCAGTAAAACATAATTGTTTAAAAAGAAAAAGTTTAATAAGGTCTTGATGACCGCTCAACATGCATGTGGGTTAAAGGTGTTTAAGGCGAAAGGAAAATTTTTATTTATATTTATTCGAAGTACTTCACAGTTATTATTCAATTGTCGAAGATTTGTAAAAAGATGATTCTATTCATAATATTTGTTGTTTATTCAACCGTTAATATTTGTTGAGCAATCGAATGCTCACTCTTACTTTAAATAAATATTTTCAGCTAAGACGATGCACACCGAAGAATGTAGTGGAGATGTATTAATCAAGGAAGGATCAAGTATATGCTTAGAAGGTTAAATGTTAGTCTATGCGTATCAATTGTGGCGGATGAAAGTTACATGTGTATGAACGTATTATAAGTTACATGATGTAATAATCATTATTAATATATTTTGAAGATTTAGAGATATTAGAACCTGAGATAGATTGAGATGTATTGTAAGGATTTTTAATTATCTTTATATTGAAATGAGATTATAGTCATGTCTTTAAGATTATATGGAGGAATGTATTATATGATCGAGTAGTAATGTGTAACACCAGATCAGAGGTTTGAAGGTACCCGGATTTGAGGGTGTCATAGATGTGTAATTCTACAAAAATAATTAATATCAATTCTTTACTTCTTTCTTTTTTTTAATTATTTTTAATATTTACAAGTTTAATTTCTTCAAATTTTGAAAAATGTAGTTGATATATAGCTTATAGAATTAACAAAAATACTTATAAAATTTTGACATTTAATACAGATTTAATAGAATATAGTATAAATAAGATATTTTTAAAACTATTTTAGAAATTAGTTTATGCCTCGCACGAGTCGTAAGCTTGTGAAAGTATAATTGCTTCTGGTACAAATGACTTACAATCATTAATATCTAATAATTCAGATGAATTAATTACAGTACATAATCATACACAAAAAAAGGTTGAAGTAATTTAGAATAACTCCATAACTTTTACATGAAGTATAATAATATTGCTCCTTGACACAAATAACTTGCAATCAGTATCTAATAATTCAGATGAATTACATGCATGTAGTACATGATTTCTTAAACATATAAATAGAAGTAGACACCAATAAATAATTATAAACTACCTACCTACCACCACCGTAACGCCTATTTCGTTCCTGAAATGATTTTAAGGCCATTATAAACTCGTCTTCTCCGAAATCAGGAATTAGAGTTTTTGTGAAGTATAATTCAGAATAAGCTAATTGGTAACACATTAAGTTGCTCAGCCTAAGATTCCCAGCAGTTCTTATCAGCAAATCTGGAAATGGGAACTCAGTGCAATTTGTCGCTAGTTCTTGTTCGAACGTTTTCTCATCAATTTCTTGGTGTTGAATTAAACCATCTTTTATTTTTTCACAAAGCCCTTTGCAAGCTTGTAGTATGTCATCTTGTCCACCATACCCAATTGCTAAAATCAGGTGGAATCTTGAATTGGCCTTTGTTCTCTCCTCAGCTTCATTAATCACTTCTACGAGAGATTTGGGCAACTTTGATCTATTGCCCATAATTGAGATCCGAATGTCTTGCCTATATTTAATTAAGATTGTGTTATAATCATATATAGGAGATATTAGTCAGTAAAGAAATAAAAATATATAGACCATTTGTGAAATAAATTATCACTAGGGTTTGTGCATGGCACATGACATTCGTGTGTACAAATTCAATAATATGTGTGAAAGTTAGTAATTAAAGAAATAAAAACAGGCCATTTGTGAAATAAATTACCACATTATATAAAAGATATATAAGGGTACGTCTAATGTATATACCTACCTCATTGATTCTTGAAGATTTGATCTTATTCCTTCTTCGAACAAGTTCATCAAATCGTCGACTTCTTCCTACACCATATAAAATTTTTAAAAAAAAATTAATAACGGCCAAATTTCACCTCAAAAAATGGGGTAATAATACGTACTATGCCAACAAAAGAATATATTCTACAAAAATATTTAACCGAATGATATATGCACAGATAGATAGGCTGAGTGGAAATAGATCCATAACAAATTAAGGCTAAAAATTACACCCATAGCCATAGTAAAAGAAAATTAAAAAGGCATGCACCAACTTTGGATCGCTTCCAATTTTCAGTAGAAAAAAGGTAAGCAGTGAGAACTTTGATCCCACATTTGCAACAAAGGCGGGAAAGCTGTTTATACACAAGTGCAAGGGTCATGTGACCAAACTTCACCGGCCACCCCCTCTGCCGTGCCCACCTCCGATTACCATCCGAAATCACCGCCACGTGTTTTGGCATTAATTCTGGTCGGAGACCCCTTGGCAATAAATATTCATCCTCCTCCTGCAGCTGCTGCTGTTCATCACAATTATCTAATTCATTAATTTTCTCGTCTTTAGGCTCTTTTGGTGGGTGAAGCGAGATAGTGGAAGCATGCAAACGCCACGAGAAGGGATGATTTGTTGAGGTTCTAAGTGGGGATAAAGAAGAAAGAGGCTTGTAAGTGGCCGGAGTAAAAAGGGTAGGAGCAAATGGAAGGTTCAAGGCTTGCATATTCATGATCTCCGGTTAAGGTTATATATTTCCTCAAACAACCATGCTTCATCTGCCGATCTGCCTTGCCTTATAAAGGATAACTAGTACGACTATACATTCTTTTTTGGTGGCTGCAATGCAAGTGGGATATATATATATATATATATATATATATACACACACACACACACACACACTATTATAGATTAAAATTTCCCCTGCCCCCCAAGACACCAAGATGGGCGAATCCAACTCATCGGAGCCAGCAGCACATGGGCGGAAGAACTAGATTGGAGCGCAGTTGTCATAGTAGGACTTTTTTTTGGGGGGGGGGGGATAAAATTAATATTACACCATGCACTGCATAACTTAGCTAACTTACTCTCGTATTTTTTGGTAGAGAACATATATAGGAGTTTTCTCTTTCTTTTCTCTCTTAATATTTATGTTTGAGTTGCACAATCTCTTACAAAAAAATAATAATTTACAAAATGATACGTCAAAATATAATTAGTAGATAATTTACCATGCACGTATGAATTAGGATCATTTCCAATTCAAATGAAATGAGGAGTCTCTATTTCAAGATCTAGATCTAAAATGTATTACAATGTGATGTCATGATAATAGAAGGGAGAGATGATGATTAAAATATTATGTCATGAAAAAAAATATACAAAGAATGAAGATGGAGAAGATCCTAGCCAGTCCCGCATGAATTTGGCCAACAACTAAATGAGTCGAATTTTCTGTTAACGCCACATTTGAATACCCAAAACCCAACATGGGTTTAGTTATAGAGGAGGAAGGCGATTATGGACCATTTTGCTGTTGACTTTTGAGCCGCAGTCAAGGTGATGGCTTAACCAATCGTAGGCTGAATTGAATTAAATAACATGACGAATCAGCATAAATTCAAAATACAATTGGGCTGGGTACTGGGTCCACCCAAACCAAAAAATATGCAAAAGCACATCGTATTGTATGACCCGTATATAGAGGAAATATTTTAATTGTGGACGCACAAAATAAGATAAAGGTTTAACCAAAAAAAATAAATTTTAAAATTTTAAAAAATCTAAATATAAGTTTGACTTTAAGAAGTTAGTGATATAAATTTATTTATATTTGAAAAAAAAATTATAATGTAATTAGTCGTATTTTGGAATAGTTATAACAATTATATGTTCAAAATCACATTAACTTGAATTTGAAAAACATAAAAGATTTATGCTATAACAACCTATGTTTTGTTTTGTATTAATTTACAGATTATGTTATTTTGTTTACTCACAATATGAACGACAAAAAAGTCTCATTCACAAATACCACCAATTGACTTCTAAGAAATTAAAATGAGAATTTTTTTTTTAATATTACCAAGATAGTATAATTAACCAATAACAATACAAAAAGATTATATTGTTTGTCAAAAAAAATTTAACACTCCGTCTATCCCATAAAAAATTGGCCTAGTTAGACTTTTTAAAGTTAGAACTCACAAATATTGGAGTTGGTAATAAATTCGATATAGTTTCTTCTGTTCATTGTCTATCTGCTTATATTTTGAAGACAAAAAAAATAACTAAAATTTTAATTCTAAAAATTATCAATTTGATCAACAACAAAAAAAGGTCAAATAAGACCATTATAATTTTTTTTAAAAAAATAAAATAAAATAAATTATGTTAATGTATGTAGCAAATAGATCTTTAATACCTAAAATATAATGACAAGCTTTTCCACACTTACAGATGAGAGTGACCAAGTTACTTGATTTCATTAGGAAAAGTCGAATTACTGCTGGGTGGCTGTTGGTTTATGAAATTCTTCTTAGTTTTGGCAGATTATAGATATTTATTGGATATAATATTAGTGCTAATTAAATCATAATTATATCAGTGTTTGATAAAATTGAGCAATTAAGATCTGAATGGTTAGGATCATCTAAGTGAAATAATATATGAACTTAACTAAAAAGTATAAAACATCTTAATGACATTTTTAAATTTAAAAATATCAATTTTAAATTTATAAATATCTCAAATTGATTTTTCAAAACTCAATAATGATCTTAAAATTTGGAATATATGGAGGGAGTACAATATTGATAGTCTCTATAGATTTAAAATTTTCATTAAGAGACAGTTTTTAATGATTTAGATTTATATATCTCTTATTGATTAAGAAACGATAAGAATCAAATAAAATTTTATCAATAAATAGACGTGATCAAGTATAAACAGAAAAGGAAAAATAGGACGTTGATAATACTCGTTGTGTCCTACAAAAAAATATTTTTATATGTAAAATTAGTTTGTTCTACAAAGAGAGTCAATTCTTGAGTAATTAAAACAATGCCATTGAATTTTTCAACTTCTTTTCTAATTATATTTATTATTATGGGAAAAATGTAAGTACACAGCTGTGTAGTGCACAGTAAGCTATAGCGACGGTTTTCCAGGGCTATAGCGATGGTTTGTTTGTCGCTATAGACAGAATATCTATAGCGACAGACAAACCGTCGCTATAACCCTAAAAAACCGTCGCTATAGCCTACTGTGTAGCTACACAGTTGTGTAGCTACATATAGCCCTATTATGATTATTGTTTTCCTCTGACTTTTTCAAGTTCTAAACGGACTTCATTTGTGCTATACGTCACCAGCCATGAATGATATTGGGCTTGACAACAGGAATTTGCGAAACCAAAGTGGGCCACCAATGGGTGTTTAGTCCTATTTGGGTCTGGGTCTATGTAACATTTACCACCAGTAGTGCAGTGCAATGATGCTGCTTGTCCAAGTAATTTTGGCCAGCGGATGTTGCAACTTTTTGGTATTGCTAAATGACACAACTGTTTTTATTAAAATGTTTTTGTCACACAAATATATAATAATTATCTATATTATAACAATAACAATAATACTTCGATAATTTAAAAAATCTTATAAAAAGTTGCTTATAATATAATGCGTCTAGTTGTTATGACTAGATTCACACATATATAGTGAATCATCCATTAATTATGTTCTGCCACATCATTTTGAAAACTTGTTTTTATAAGTTTTTTTGTCATCGTAGCAACACTCGTATTATAAATCATTCGTGAAAGTTTTGGTGATTTTGTGTCACGCTTGTCCTTTTTTTTCTTCATCTTTTGTCCCTACAACTTTAAGTATATTATTATTTTATCATTTTTATTTAATTTTTTTTTATCAATCTTCCATATTTTATAAACTTTTAATTTTATCCTATATAATTTACACACGCAGTTATTAGGCGCTATATAGACAGGTATAGAGATTCAGAAGGAGAGAGAGAGAGAGAGGAAAAGGAGAGAGATAAAGGCAGCCATATCTCAGATGAGGCCATGAGGATTGAGGGGTATCAAAGCTATAAAAAAGAAATAATGCTACTATCACATAAATAATCTTCACATAATTTTCACATACACACATATACATACTGCGGGTTTCATATATCAGGCGAGGGGCTCACAGTATGCATGTGTACGTGCGTGTAAATTATGTGAAATTTTTTATGTGATAATAATATTATTGATAAAAAAGAGTATTGGGGGTGGGGTAGAGTGGGGGTCAGTGAGTCAATGCAAAGGCATGTGGATGGCCCTAAACAAACAAACTAATAACAGCAATCTTTTTGGGCATGGGATGAGTGCTCCCCCCATCCCCACACCATTCCATTCCTTGAGAAACTGTGACAATAACCCACCTAATTCCCCCACTAGCTAGTAGCTACCGTTGCCAACTACTCCTGCCTTTTAAATTTAGACGACCTACATTTTAAAATGATAAATTTTTAAAGAGAATGTTATTTTTAAAAATATATTTATAATATTAATTATTGAAAATTTAATAGTAATAGCGTAATACTAAAAATGATAATTTTAAATATCATGTCGCTTTATAGATTGAAATAAAAATATATTTTTAAATTTAAAAGATGGTGGATAAAATATATATTGGATATTAAAAAGGATAAGTAACATAGGCCCACACCACATACCTTAATTAATACCTCCCCCTTAGGCCTTAAGATGAGGTAGGGATCCCTGTACCTTCTACCATTCACACATCATAGGGTCCCATTACCCTACCACTTCCAACATAAAGATAATTCCCCTCCTAGGAAACAACTCCCATTTTTCCATATATATACTACTACTGGGTGCTCTGTATGCCAATTCAAGGATCTACTTTACACCAAGTTGAGCAATTCATCACCTTAAATTTGGGAGGGATTTTATTTTTTATTTGTTATTTTTTTCGGTTAGAAAATTAGGTTTTATTAAAAGAATAGGGCAAAATTGCATATAGGTACCGAGTGGCCTTTGGTCCGATAGATAATATGGCTCAACTCATGTTTACCGGGGAGTATGTGTTCAAACTAGTAAAAAAAACAAAAGAGAATATTTCTTAACATGTGTCCTTAGGGCACATATTAAGTACACAATTAAAGAGAATATTTTTTTAAATTGCGTGCATATTCTCTTGAACTTGGTGCAAATGCAAAAATCAAGGGAATATACACACAATTCAAGAGAATATTCTCTTGAACTGTTTGCTTAGCATATGCCCTAAGGACACATGTTAAGAGGACCCTTAAAAGAATTGGGCAAAATTGCATATAGGTACCGAGTGGCCTTTGGTCCGATAGATAGTATGGCTCAACTCATGTTTACCGGGGAGTATGTGTTCAAACTAGTAAAAAAAAACAAAAAACAAAAATTGCATATAGGTATATATAATATCTCACTTCCCATGATATTTTTATTTTTAATTTAATTTTTTTAATCTTTCTATTTAGTCATCCAAATTTAATAAAATCAGCTCTACCGACTGCCGTATAAGTATTAATCCCATGATGAGACAAAAAAAAATCTTACTTATTCAGTTTATTACCATTTATTTATGCTTAAGATCAAAAATAATTGATTTAATTAAATAAAAATAAACTAGTTAATAGTACATGAAGCTTTCAGTGAAACAATGACGAGTCTGCCACCAATCCTAACATGCATGCATGAAGTGATCAAGCAAATGGTATATATGATTGTTGCTTCTGGTTACGATTAACATAGAATTTTAAGCGATAAAATAAAATAATACTTTTTTATTTTTCTTTTAATTTTAATTTTTTTTCAAAATTCATACTTTTTTTTAAAAAAATATAGGGGAAAAAATTATTATCCCCTCCGTTTCATAATAAAAGATCAAATTTAATTATGAAACTCTAAAATTATTTTAAAGTAGCCCTCGTTTAATTTTAGACGAAAGTAACCTTACTTTCAAAAACTATAGTGAGAAGACTTCTAACATTTTAATGGTTTCAAAAGCAAAAAAAAACTTTACATTTAATAAGAAGAATTTTATAAATTAAAATTAGTGACCATTTTCCTCAGGAGATTTAAAGGCACGTTTGGCAATTGGTTCTACTTTGATTTATTTCCTTCAATATTTTAAAAAAATTATTTGTAAAAATGTTATTTGTTAACTATTTTTATTTTGAAAAAGTTGGAGCAAAACTCTTTTTGACAAAAAAAAAATTTTGAAAACATAAAAACTTGCTTCTTTAATGTTTAAATACAATTATCAACTAGTGTCGCCTAATTTATATTTTAATTCGCAAAAATAAGTGAAACAAAATACTACAAAGTAAAACATAAACTTATCAAATTAAGGATAATGTTAGAAATTTTAAATTTTTAATCTCAAATGAGTGGTTTTAAATATTTTAATAAAATTTTATTGCATAACCAATCACCCAAGCATTAGACTAAAATGCAAAACTAACTCTCCTGTTTGTAACTTTTTTACTCAAATGCAAAAGTTACCCTCCTGTTTGTAACTCTTTTGTAAAACTCACCCTCCAACTTTTATTTTGCAAAACTCTCCCTCTAAGATGTATGAATTGTGCAAAACTCATATTTTATTTACTTTTTTTGTTAAAAAACAGATTATTTCACTCCAATTCATCACTTAAGAATTTTATCTTTAAAATACTCCTTTTATTTCATTTAAACAACTTTCAATTAGCAAAAAAAATGCTCACGTACAATACTAACAAATGTATTTGCAACAATTAAATCGTCTAATTCATGCATCTCGCTCTTTTGTCTCTCCTATATATATGTTAATCCATTATTATTTTATTTTAAATTCATCGTATTTGATACATTTTTTTACAGTGTTAGTAATGAAGAAAATTCATATAATCCATTTTCTAATTTTGAACAAAATATATATTTAATGATGACGGCACATGTTAAATATCGAGAATAAGATTGACATTTTAATGAGTTTTGTTTGCGAGATATTTATGAAAACAAAATAATAATCAATTGGCATATAGCAAATGTAGAGAATGAGATATACGTATTAAACATTAATTTAGGGTTCCAAATCTGATGGTATTGCGACTTTTTTTTGCCAATATTAGAAGTCGTTTGAGTGAAATAAAATGATTATTCTAAAGTTTAAGTTTTTAAGTCATGTATTAGATGAAATAATTTGACTATGCAAGGATTTTTAATAAAAAATAAATACATAAAAGGTGAGTTTTGTAAAAAATAATACGAATTAGAGGGTTACTTTTGCATTTCAATCCTAGCATTATTCCTGAATTAATTAAAGAGTAATGCAATGATAGTGAAATTTTTTATTGACCATGTGGGGATTAATTTTAACAAAAAAAATATACATAAAGTGAGTTTAGCATAATTAATACATTTTGGAGGGAGAGTTGCAAAAATAAAAGTTAGAGGGAGAGTTTTGCAAAAATAATACAACCTAGAAGGTCACTTTTACATTTCAGTCCTAGCAATATTCTTGAATGAAGTAAAGAGTAATGCAATGAGTCTGAAATTTCTGGTCTCAAATAATATGATATTGAATATTTTAATAATAATTTATAATATAGTCAATGATTAAAATTTATCCAACTAATATTATGATTACACATAAGTTCAGACATTTCATAAAATTTAGAGTAAAATACAGTGACGCTTTCTCTAGATAATCATAATAACACCCATCTTCTTTAATTTTTTAAATAACAGTTAGTACCCATGCAAGTTTTTAGGGTTGACTAAATGGATAAAATTACATATTTACCTTTATATGTTATCAAATTTTAATTCCTAAATAATATATATATATATATATATGTATATTTAATTATTCTTTTTTTATTACCATACATTTTAATTATAGTTTTATTTGTAATTAAGACTATCTCATTTAAATTGTTGATAATTTATAAATAAATAAAACTAATTTAGTTTAGTTAACACATATTTTTGGATAAAGTGATACAAATATTAAAAAATTTAAATTAAATTATTAATATAGCTATTTTAATTAGCGTGATTGAGTATGTTGATAGTTTAGTTTTTTATGTTTAACAACAAAAATTATTATTTAAATTTTTAGTTTCATCTTATGATTATTATATGTTAAATTTTATTGAGTATATGTAAAAAATTGGGATGTTTATGATTTTGATTATATTTTTTTTTAATATACAGTTGGCGTTGTTTTTGTGCAATGTAGAATAAAAGAAAAGTATAATATCTCTATGTTGTAAAAAGATTTTTCTTTATATATATATTTGAGTAAAAATATTTGTCGTCTTTACTGTAAATAATTATTTTTAAGTGTGATTTATGTTTAGTTTAATATATGAGAAAAATAATTAATATAATTTTTAATATATTTTTATATGAATAATAAGATTCGTTCTATAGTAAGTTTGTTTTACTTAAATTTTAATATTTGGAAAAAATAATTATAATTTTATTGAGTTAATTTGTACTTTTTATGGGTATTAAAATTTAACTTTTTAATTATAAAAAAATTAGAATATATATCACGTAAATTTTAATCTTTGAGAAATTTAATTAGCAAAAATTGTATGACTTTATTTTTTTGATAAAATAAATATTTATTATTTATATATATTTATGTTATTTATTGCACAAATTCATAATTTAATTAATTAGATCTAGTTAAGTAAAAGTTATAGTATACAAATTTATATTTAGCAGATAAATTAAACATTATAACTTGAAGGGTGTATTAGATATTATAGTAAAAATATTTTTGAATATTAGTTGGCCAACTACACCAGAGATAATAAATATTACATATTATAGACAAAAGAGATACCGACTATTATTTAAAAAACTAAAAAAATAATACATATTATTATAATTATTTAAAAGAGGGTGTTAGTGTATTTTAATCTAAAATTTAAGATCTCTAACATCAACCCATATTAAATCTCAGGCATGACAGAAGAAAAGATGCAGTTTTCTCTCTCTCAACTTAATGCAAAGAGAAGGACAAGTCCTTTTAGGATAAGGCTGATGATGGCTTCATTCTTATCTCTCTTCCATACCATACACACCCCGAAAGGCAAAACAAACAAACAAACTTATTTTTGTGCAAACGATTAAAAGAAAGAAAATGCCAAATAGTAATTATGTTGTTGATGTGTCTAGCTAGCTAGTTTAATTAACCCACTGAATCAGAAATTAAATTTAATTAATATTGCCGCCTATACCCCTTATTGCTACAACTCCTGCATGTCGTCCACGTATCCTTGTCATATTAGCCATCTCATCGGCTCTTTTATTAAAATACAATAAAACATCAATTTATTTCATTTTGAATTAAAAACAATTAACAAATCCATCAAAACATCATTTATGAAGAAGAATATGAAATCAATAATGTTAGTATGCATTAGTAAATTTCACTTCATGGTCCCAACATCCAAATTTCAACTCCACAAATCAAAATCAAGAATCGAGAAAATCTATCGACTGTATTATATCAACATCAACAACTATGTATATAATTTGTGCTACAAACTCAAATTATTTTATAAAAAGTTGATGTGACATACTCTAATTTAATTTTTTTGTGTGAAATCAAAGACTATATTAAATCAATTTGATGATCAATATGCTGAAATAAAATATGTCACATCCACAGTTTATAAAATATTTATAAAATAATTTATGTCTGTAACATTAATCAAACTTGAAATCATCAAAAAAAAAAAGAAAAAAAACAATTATTCCACCCACGAAATTAAGTTATTCAAATTAAAGGAGAGAATTTTATTTCATCACCATTAAATTAAAGTAACAACTTAATAATTATTACATTGAAATCACTGCATGTCTCAACTAAGAAATTCCAAGGCAGATATTCAAGTTTACAAAAATCTAATCAACAATAATAACAATTAATGCGGGCAAGCAAAATATATAATCACACCCTCTCATCACATATATATACACTTTGCATATATATGCATGGATAACTCGAGGCTTTATATATATATTACTATATTTCAAAAATCTATAATATCTTCCCCCTTCAATTTTCATTTTCAGCATCATCAACAGCTCTTCCACTTCAATCACCATCATGGTCGATCTATCTATGTAAGCAGATCATTGACCCACCCAAGATCAGGTCCACCTGACCCATTCTCATCAGTGAAACCCATGCTCGAACAATCTCTGCTAAAAAAATGACCGGCCCCGGAAGGAATAGGCGTTGAAGGAGACAGAATGAACTGCTGCTGATCGTCCCCATTGAAATTCAAATTGGATACATCTATCCACGCCATTTCTCTGTTATTTTCACTCACACTCATCGACTCCAAAGAGCTCATCAGCTCGGTTACAACATCTTTATAGCTCAAAACCTGATTCAACTCTACACATCCCAACCGATCCCCAAAACGAGAAATCGGTGAAATCCCGCCCATCTGCCAGGATTTCACTGGAGAAACCGGCGGAGACAGTGATGGCGACATGGGTGGAGATAAATGGGACATCCCGATTAGAGTAGAAGTAGGAGAAGCTGTCACGCAATGACCGTACCCACAACAATGCTGCCCATGATTCCGCTGGTATTTACTGTCGGCGGCAACCGGAGGTTGGTAGCCATCGTTACAATGACAAGGCAAAACTCGGAGCTGTTTAGGAGTATGAGCAAAAAAGCAGATCTTCCTCTTACAATTCTTACCGTCTTTGCACGCCTCGGTCCTGTAGCGGGCCGGGTGAAGCCAACACTCAAACACCCCGTGGGCGAACTCGCAGTTATCTCCCCGGCTGCAGCCGCCGCTGCGAAACTCGGCGCAGACGGTGCCGGAGTAATGGTACCTTCTGGGATCCCTCCGGCGAGCTTTCTCGCCGGGATGGGCAAAAGGGCAGTCGGTCCAGTCGTGGCTGCGGCTGCGCGAGCAGCGGCGCACCTTGAACTCGTAGATGCGGAAGTGGTCCGAAGAGTAGGGGTCGGCGTCATCGTCGTCGTCGAAGCAGTTGTTGTGGGGGAGGAATTTCTGGAGGAGGGTTTCATCGGCGGATCTGGGAGAATCGAAAAACAGGTCGGCGGCGTCGGCGGATGAGCGGCGGGAGAGGAGTTTGCGAGGAGGTATGTCGATTTGGCGGAGGGTTTTTTTGGAGAGGAAGAGTTGGTGGCAGGGGTGGAACTTGTGTTGCTGATCGGCACAAACATGAGTACTGCCCATTGCTGTTGATATTGTAGTTGTTAGAATTAGGTGATTGTGGTAGACATGAGAAATGATTATTTAGATGGGGTTTGGGTTTGGGTTTGATTGATGAACGGAAATTGGAAGGGATAGAGATATATAGGAGAGAGAATTAATTGGTACGTACGTTCGTATGAGAGAGAGAGAGAGAGAGAGAGAGATGACGAGGATGGTGTGAGGGTATGGGGGAGGAGGTGCGTGGCTTAATAGTATTAGGCGTTGGCATGCAATGGGAGATATGTGGCAGCTTCACATTTTGCATTCCATGCAAATGTCGTCTCCCTCCGCCCTCCACCATTAATTCTTTCTTTCTTTTCACAAATTATATTAAACTCAACATTTTTTTTCCATTACTTTTTTGTATTCTCACTTAATAATAATAATAATAATTACTCCTACTTTTTTTCCATTATTCTCATTATGGTGTGTTGTTGTCACAGGAGGTAGTAGGACGACCCGACTGTTATTTTCAGTTACGTTTCCCTTCTTTTTCAAACTAAAACTATTTCGCCTTGCCTTGTTAACAGGAAATTTCAATAAATCCAGTTGATTCAACTTGAATTTTGATTTACGTTCTTTCAAAAGTTAAACAAATCGAGTCGTAAAGAGTTTAAGATTTGATGTATAAACTCGGCCTATTTAGTAAAAGATTTTTAATTGAGTTTGAGCCGAGTTTAAGTCTAATTGGAATTGAGTTTTGTCGCACGAGCTCTAATAACAACTCTCTATTTGTATACTATAATTTATTACATAAAATTGTCTAAAACTGCTTGGAATCCAGATTCTTTTCACCGCATATATAGGTGCTAAGCTACACCTATGTTCGATGATGAGTCATAAGCACTACTGATAGGGAGGAGTACACCAACCAACTATTTGAGACATCCATTGGAGAGAGAAAACATTTTTAAATATTATCTTAAAAACAATAATAGTAATAAAATTTATTACTTTAAAAAAATAAAAAAATATTTTAAATTTAAAAATATCATAAATTAACTATTCAAAAGACGAAATTAATTTCAAGTTTGTAAAATAAATTTATTTTAAGAAAAAAAATTTAGTTTTACTTTGGGTTGAAATTATTTTGAATTTGTCACTGGTTTCATGAACTGTATTTTCAGTTCATCATTTGTCACTCTTATTAAAGTGGGTGTGAGTTTGTCGTCAAAATTAACTAGTAGTATATATTTTTGGTGCTACTCATAAAGTTGGGTTTCTTGTTTTAAGTTACTACTACTCCAATACGCAGGCAACACAGCACGCATGGTGATATCCAAGTGTATGGACCAAATGATGGATTCATTGATCCTCCTCCTCCTCCTCGCAGTTTTACCAGTAATCATGATATGATATTAGTTTGTTTTGACAATAGCCAACATGGTAAAGCAGAATGCAGACGGACAGAGTGAATATGTTATCATAATTTGATGGAAATTGAGAGTATTTTTATTAATTATTATAATATACTACACAGCCAGTTGGAAGTGGGAAGGTGGGAATTCAGTAAGATTAACAAAAAGCAAAAATCAAAGAGGAGAGGAGGACTAGTGAAACCTTACAACAATGCAGGAAATATCATCCCTGCTTTTCCTAGTACGAGCCTCCAATGCCAAATGCTTTGCCGCTAACTGTGGATCCTTTATGCTTTTGATACAATCCACTGCTTCTTCGTTTGACATCACCTGCCGGAAGATCAAGACAACCAACCAACTTCAGTCGCTATTGCTATCAAAGGTAGGTAAGTTTAAGAGAATGACGACTGACTAACCTTCCATAACCCATCACTTGCCAAAATAATCAACTCTGTTTCATCATCATCTACCCTCTCCACTGCAACATCTGGTTCTGAACTAAGATGTCTCTTCAAGCTTTTGTCACCAAATGCTCTGGCCACTGCCAGTTGCCCATCTACTCGAGGGACATCACCTGTCACCATGATCTCAAACTATTATTATCAATATGCATCCATACTTTTGTTTCACCAGCTATTTGGCCAACTAACTTAAACCCAAACAATGAACTCCTCTCATCGACATAATGAACAAAAACTAGGTTATTCTAAATGTCAATAAATAATACCTGGAAGGTTTGATACAAACCCGCCCTTGCTCTCAATTGTCTTTTTCTCCCTGCTTGGCTCGTGATCAACTGACAGTTGTTTGGCCACACCTTTCTTGTATATAACTGCCCTAGAATCACCCACATTGGCAACTACAAGCTTTTCGCCATTGATCAGTATTGCTGTAACTGCAGTTGACCCTCCCTTTCCCAGATGAACTGATTGCTCTAATATATCCTTATCAGTCGTATGATAAGCTCTTCTGATGGCACTCACTGGGTCAATCCAAAAATCACGCTGCATACCCCACAAAAATAACCCATGACAGAGTGTCAATAAACAGAAAGGAAAAGTTTTTATAACAGAGAAGGGAGGGGTGGGGAAGAGAGTGATAGATATACTGGAAAAGCTTAACAAAAGGAAAATAACTGAACACTCCCTGCGAAAATGCAGGTGATGATTATAAGCAGCCCGTTTCTGAGGGATCATTTCAAATGAATAGATAACAAGGTCACCTCTTTCAATATGTTGCTAAACAGGTGTGTCTGCAAGTAGTGTGCAACATTATGGCCCATGTGCCCATCAAAAATTGCAAATAAACCCAACTCATTATCATCCAATTGCTTCAATTCAGAAACTAAGCAATCTTCCATGGCATGGTTTGATTTTCCTTCCACAAGGTGATGACCGTGAGTTACAAGCTTTCTATGCTTGCCTTTTCCTGTGTCTGGACTTGCTGGTGTGGCTATAGAGAAGCAAGCCTTTTCCTGAAAATGGTATAACCAAAAAATAAAGTGTTTAGTTATTTACCGATGCGTGATATATGGAAAGCCTATATTGAGAAGCGCACACAGATGCTGTGAACAAAAGCAATTGAGGCAAACATTATTCTCTGAATTAAAGAAAACACAAACGCGTAGTACTATTAAAACAAAATATGATTTAACCTTCAACTTTTGAAAATAAAGGCATTTGTAGCCAGGTTCAGCATGTAGAATTTGACATGGAAGTGCTCGTATTACTGATGACAAGCCTACTTACCAGTTAGTGACAGCAGGTTTTCCAGTTTCCACCATCAACAGTACACATGTTTATCTTTCCGCTTTTAATCAGAAATTACCAAACTAATGACTTACTGGTTACTATTATGACGGATTACTAAGTTTAGTCGCTATGATCGTTATGTTTATTATTGTCCACCACGTGGTGCAGGAATATTTGCAAGCCGCATACCAATCACCATATATGTGCATGAGGCAATATTTGTAACTGAAACAACTAGAAGTTCATTTGTCTCTCCTTCTATGGCCTCCACAGTTATCTTGAATACTTTAGAGTTCAATCTCACACTTTATCTGATCTCATAAATTAGAGAATCCATCCAGGCATGATTAGAGGAATCACGAGAAATCTGGAAGCAATAAGTTAGCGTATAGTATTCAGGAAGTCAAATAATCACCTGTCCAATACACTAGCTACATGTTTATTTCTTTGCAATCTATAGTTCTATACCTTTGCATATGTAAATACAGAAATAGCAATTAAAGTAAATGTGCACTATCTCACATTGTTGACTCACACTAAAACTGTTTAGGTAATTATAACTTTATTTCTCATCTCTCCTACCACCAATAAGCAAAACTTTACGGGTTATAGCAGACCTAAATATCACAAAGTTTCTGTGAAGGCCTGTGTGGGAAAAACATCCCCGGAATAAATAAAATAATAACAAGCAGCACTTTCCAGCACAAACACTCTGGTGAACAATAAACACTAAACCACTTTCCTCCTGTGCCCTGGACTAGAAGCATTTGATTATGAAATCACGTGCAGCTCAGCTTCCCCAGAACATAAATCATCTCAGAAATGTTGTTAAAGGGTTAAACTTGCAGATCATCCAGTGGGAAGCAAGAAAGAAAACTTAAGATAAAAGATATCTCTCATCATCCTTTTTTTAACAAAATCTTATGAACCCTTTTAATTACATCTCCACAGTCGGAAGCAAAATCCCTGACCCTCGTCAAAGACGGAACAAACATCAAACTAAGTTAAACCTCATTGCGATCAATGCGCACCCTTTTCATTCCAATGTGAAAATAACTAATTTTTATAAGTTCAACATCAGGCTCATAATTTGCAGCAGGATTAGCAAACAAGCACATCCATCGACATTACTAGCTTGGCAACCTGTTAGCTAACCAAGTTAAAAGTGGACTACATTGTCCGTCAATAGGACTTTTGCTCCATCTCTTAAACATTAAGAATGGTGTACTGTCAATAACGAAACCTTTGTCACAATTTATTCTCCTTACTGAAAAACTTCAGTCAGCTAACTACTTAACTCATATGCCTTTATTTCTTGTTCTTTGATATTCTTTCTGTTCATTCATATTCAAGCCCAGTTTTTTTAGAGTCTATTTAAACTTTATACACTTTAGATTTCATAATACTAAAAAAACATCAATTAAACAGGTTCAAAAGACAATATGGAACCTAAATTCATTAGAACATGATCTAACAGCCAGAAGAAAAGAAAAAAGAAATCAACATCACCTAAATTCTGTAGATCTCTCTTCTTTCCCTCACTCTAATAAATACTAAGAACAAGCAATACTTTGAGCACAATAAAGCATTAAGGAACTTTCCGATTACTAAATTTTTTGGGTTGTATTAAAAATAATAAAATCTTTTTTTTTTAAATCGAGTAGTACAAGTCAAAATTCTCAAGATCATATAAAGCAGGAACAAGGAGTTGACTAAAGTAAGATAAAAACTCAGGTCAAATGAACTAGTCTACCCAGATCAAATCTTAGGAAAAATTAAATAAATAAAAACAGCAAACAATAATCTAACCTTCATCTTGTGAAGAATTTCTCTTCCCGCCATGGCTCTATATACTTTTTGACGAAGTAATCTTCCTCAGCTACTTTTACACACAAAAAAAACTCTGCATATAGAGAGAGAAAAAGGAAGAATGACGAACAAAGAAAATAGAAAGCTAAGTGTATATAAATATATCTACAAATTATGAACATATATTACGTATATACATATACAGAGAGAGAGAGAAAAGAGAAAGGGAGATTTACTCTTACTTGCTTGCAGCTGGGTGACTCGGATATGCCGTGTTCTGTTTTCTTCTACTACTATATTACTAGACTACTAGTATATAATTTTTTCTTTTGGGCCAAAATAACGCGTTTTCGGCCGACAGCCTTTCTCGGAAGTTACTAAACTGTACCTCTGTTATCAGTAGGGAAGCCAGAAATTTTATTTAGTGAGGTCAAAATATTGTGATGTTATAAATAATTTTGGCGGGGAGCAGTGTCTCCTGAGTCAATTTTTAAAAATAACTTTGTGCTTTTTGGCCGTTTGAACAGGTAAAACATGTATTTGGTTATAATATTGTTAATATAATAAATAATAACATTATATATATACACACACTCCTTATTCATCCATAATACGTCTTTCTAATCATAAATTTGTTAATAAATATTTTAATTTCTTATGTTATAAAAATAATATAAATTATATTATTATTTATTTAAAAAATATTAGAGAAAGATGCATACATCAAGGAGTAGAAGTAATCTGAAATTGAGAAAGTTATAAAAAATTTAATTTGACCCCGTATATTAAAAAATTTATAAAATTTCAGTGAGGTCAATTTACTAATTGCACTTAATTTTTTTTTAAATTTATCATATATTATAAATTTAAAAAAATCAAGTGGAGTCGATTCATCCTTCAAGGTGGCTTCTCCACTGTCTATTATTGTAGACTAAATTCTACTGTTGATTATTACGGTTATTATGGTTAAAAAATTGGCGGCTGAAATACCAAAAATAATCAAATATAATGGCAGCCATGATTAATTACCAGTTCTTTTGTTTATCGTCCAAGAATTGTTTTGATTAGTGGAGTATTGTTTTTTTTTTGTCTTTTGACATGTTACTTTTCGGAGATTATGATCCTTGCATAATGGGTTGCCAAAAGCATTGAGGATTATATTTTAAGTAAATTTTACACAATGTTTATGAGTTTGGAGAGAGAACCAAAATAAAGGAATAATATGTTCGTTTGGCTCAGTGGTTTAGTTATAGATTGGAAGATCTTGAATTTGACTTCCACTAACATCAAGCGGCCGCAGACGTATGTTGGTTGTGTTTCAAAATTTTGAGTTTGGCAAAATTTCACATTGCCTATTTCCTCAACGGTAATGTTATTTATTTCTCAACGGTAACGTTATTTATTTCCTCAACAATAACATTATTTATTTTCTCAACGTTCTTTATATTTGTCTCTATATAAATAAACTGTTCTTCACAGTTTACAAGAGCAACAAAAAAACTATCATCTACCTCTACCTCTATCTCTATACACTATAAAATAATATGTTCATATTATATAATATGGTCGTATTCGATTATATACACGGTTCATATTTTTGTGGGCAATCTACATAGATAAGTCCAAAGTCTCCATCTGTGAGTGCACACAATTGGAGGCTTCACCGTTGAATCCTGGAGGGTGATCGTCGGCAGCCCGTTTGTACCTGAGGTTATTACCAGTGGAGGCGAAATCACTTTTTAGGACAGTAGCATAGCAACGCCTCGATTTTCAGATAAGTTATTCCAATTTTACGATTTGTTATTCTTGTTAAATCTGCTCAATTTCCAACAATCTAAAAAGTGATTTATAATTAACAAGATGAAGTCTGCTTTAGACCTGTCTAAAGTTGAACGTTGTGATGGTACGAAATTTAAGAGATGGTCAGAGGATATGTTATTTTATTTAGAAATCATGAATTTGGAATTAATATGTGTTATATATGGATGCTTCTGCTACTCCTGCTATTGTTGATAATACTGGGTTTTGTTCGTTTGGCATTGGCAGCAATTTCAAAGTTTTTAGTTGTGTAAGTGAAATTTGTAAAATTTAATCTTAGTTGGTTAAAGTTATTGTTGTGAGGAATTGGCTCAGAATGGAATGGAACTTTATGTTGATATTGATGAATGGATGATAATATGTAACAATAGTACTACTCCCTCCATTAAAAATAAAAAATAAAAAATTGAGAGTCTAAATTTTATGCTTGAATGTCCCAAAATTGATAGCACATTATCAAACTTGATATACTAGAACTCATTATATTTTTGTACGTTTTGGTATTGGTTTTTGATAATCTTTGAGTGAAACTTTCTTTAAACACTTCTGACTTTCAAACATTGACTCTCATTTTCTCATTTTGTGACAGAGATATAGTATGTAACAAAATGAACATTATCTTAAGAAATATGTGGCCACTTCTATTGCTTAGTTCATTATGATGTGATAATGAAATTATTTTGTATGTGTATGAAAGTATATATGTTTTATGCACTATATCGTGTGTTGATGATATTTGCATGTCTATTTTACTTATGATCTTATATAATAAATTAATTTGATTAGTTTTATTTAATTTGAAGATAATATAATTGTTCATGGTGGAACAAACTTTAACTTGTGCATATATATTGACTTGTAATATTTTATGAGTAGATAATATTGCTAAAAGTGTACATGCATGAATTTTAAGAAAATTATTATTCTTATAAACTAATTGAAATTAATTTGTTATTAGTGGTTGTAGTAAAAGTTGAGAAATTTACTTTTCTCTATGTATAACGAATTAGCTGTAAATTAATTTATTTTGAGAATAAAGTAAATTTATGTTTTTGAACAAAATTATGCATATAAAATTTGAGATAATATTTAGTGTGTAATATTACTTGGTATTTGTATGCATGAATTTTGAGATAAATTACTTTGTTTATGGATAATAAATTATCAACTAATAGTTAGTAAAGACATTGTAGAAGTAGATTTGGTTGAGTAGATCTTGTATACAATATGATTATGATGTTGAGAAAATAATTAAAAATGTTATTTGTAGTGTGACGCCCCCCAGAATAGGTCCAATCAACCCAACCCATTCTGAGTCGCCAAATACATGGTACAGAATTCAAATACAAACTTTATATCATACGATCGTGCAAAATACAACCACACAACTGTGAGTGTCAATACAAATATGTAGAAAATATTAAGATTCAAACTAAGTCCTCATTACAATTATTATCACATTATTTATCAGAAATAGTGAGGACTACTACTGCTCTAACTCGGACCATCACTCTGTCCCCCGACTAGTTCCCACAACATTCTCATTTCCTGAAGAGGACAACAGATGAAAAGGGTGAGCTCAACTAGCTCAGTAAAGAATATTATGACTAAGATAATGGGAAACAAATTATCGTTAGTCTTCAACAAATAAGATAAAATATAATGGACAACCAACTTTAGATCAATATTCGCAGCGAAAATAACAATTCATTAGAAGAGTTAAGCAGAGAATCAAGTCTACTATCTTCTATGATTTAAAAGTTCATCATCAATATTTTATCCCTAAAACATCAATCAATATACATCTCGAATCAAATATTCATCTTTGCACTACAGGGCAAAGATATTCATTTGTATCATCAGTGGTCATATTCATCACAACACCTGTCATCTTTGCACTACAGGCCAAAGATATTCATCAGGTAATCATTCATCTTTGCTCTACAGGCCAAAGATATTCATCAAGTAATCATTCATCTTTGCTCTACAGGCCAAAGATATTCATCAAGTAATCATTCATCTTTGCTCTACAGGCCAAAGATATTCAGTTACATCACCTTTTAGGACTGAGAATGATGAAAAATATTTAAAAAAAACGAATCCAGTGAGATAAAAGACAAAGACTAAGTAATCGTATTTTAGTATATCCAATTTAAAAATACCTCGAAATAATCAATTATGGAGCAAAATTCAAGAATAGAGCTCAAAACTTGGATACAATCAAAGATAGTAACCTTAACAAGCAATTTGGACAAATAGAAGAAAATTTAGTTTTTCCGTGAATAGTGCCGTATACGTGAATAGTGCCGTATACGTGAATAGTAACCCCGACGGAAAAAGTAAGAATTTCAACATAAAATCCATGACAATATTTTTGTATAATGATATTGAAAAGAATAACATCATTTACGAAAGAAAATAACATCCCTTACCTCAAAAAGATAGTACATCTGACTGGAATATCGGATATAATACCGAAGAAAACTTGCACTGAATAGCAACACTCAAAGTATTGAAATACTCACAAAAATACGCTCGATATTATAGAGAAAGAAAACTTCTGCTTCTGGTGTGATTTTCAATTCTAACCTAAGCACCCTATTTATAGGAAAAGCTTAGGATGCCAAAGGAGACTAAATTAATAAAATAATATTATTTCTTTTTAAAAACCTCCAGCCGCCGGCTGCTACCAAAAAGCCATCAGCAATTTTTTCCAACCAAAAGTGGGTCCCACCCTTTATTAAAAAATATTTATTTTCTAAAACTTCAATAATTCATAATAAATAGCCCCTTCATCAGAAAAATACAAATTCTATGTCCTTCCATAGGAAATTTAATTCTCTACAACTTTGCAGAAGGAAGTTTTTCCAAATTCCAAACATAAATTATCCGAAATTCAAGAACAGATGATTTCTCACACCAAAATATTGATAAAAACTCATCAGCGCCAATTCCTTCTTTAATATCCACAAAATAAATATTTCCTTATCATATAAATCAATAATTAATTATTCACAAATAATATTATAGAACTACAATATTAACAACCAGGTCGTTCCCAGGAAAGAGGGGGCCTTCCGATAAGGACTTCTCCTTACTGGCGCGCAATTAAATAACCCCTCCTAGACAGAACTTCCTTAGACATTGTCAATAATGCTATCTAATAATATTATTCAAATAATATGAATTATTGAGTTGATAACGCGAAATACTGTGCAACGACAATTATTGAATCAATACTACAAAATATCAACTATAGTCATTATTGAATCAATCATAAAAAATAGCAACGTGGCAATTATTGAGTCAATAAAATATCAATGCAGCAATTATTAAGTCAATAATATAAAATATCAACGTAGCAATTATTGAGTCAATAATATAAAATATTGAACAGTAATTACTGTAACAATAATTGAGTAATGGCTTCTCACGTAAGACTCAATAATTCGAAATACTGTGCAATACCGTGTGCTACTATGCAACACCGTGTATCACTGTATTTTAACCACCGGGTATTTCAACAGTACTAACGGTAACAACCACGCCGTTATTTTGTAAAAAGTTATTTCTGTCGCTTTCTATATCCGACAGTTATTCCGTTGTGGGGGGCCACAAATAGCTGCGCCGTCGTACGAATATTCCCCGACAACAAGAATATTCCACGACCAAACGAATATTCCCCGACAACAAGAATATTTTATAACCACTTGCTCATTTTAAAAATGTTTGCACATTTCACCCATAACTTTCATATTTATCAAAACAACACCTTACTATTTCGAAATAATATATAAAGAAAATTAAATCTTTATTCATAAAAATTGGGGTCTTACATGTAGTGTTTTGAGATAATCATAATTGGTATATATTGATTTATTTTATGTGTACTTCTTGTCAAAGAAGTTGTAAATTTTTAATGTGATCATATGAATTTTGTATATTCTAATTGAGACATTTTATTTTTGACTTATTATAAATATAGTAAAGTTCAAGTATTTTATATTATTATGAGATTGTCTTGAATTCTATATTTGTAATTGTTAAAGATATATTGTTTCTGATATTTTCTATCCAAGTTGGGACAAGAAAATACTTGAGGATATACTAATTCATGTGTGTGAATTTTATTTGCTTTTTACATAAATTAATTTTGTTTGTGATAAATTAATTTCTTAGAAAATAACTATAAAATTTTATATTTTATGATTTATATGTAAATAGATTTGTGCAATATGATGAGTTGTGCTATAATTTGTATATAATAAATTTTATACTATTTACATAGAGTTAAGTGTTACGTGTTAGTATACTTGAAATTAAACTGTACATGTATGATTTTAAGTTCTCATGCTAAAAAAAATTTGGAGTTGAGATTTTATGTATTTCAAGAAAATAAGAGCTTGTTTTCTTATGTTGGGATATTCTAAAAGGTTATTATGTTTAAACAATCTTTATATGAATAACTAATACATAAAATGTACAAGAACTTATTTTTTGTTTTGAGAAGTGTTCCTTAATATTCTCATGTGGAAGTAGTATTTATAGGAACATTGTTACATAAAATGTTAATTAATCTAAAATTTAATTTAAGTAGTAAGCATAATATTGTGAAGTGAAATTTTTCAATGAGATTTCAATTATTTAAAAGTGTGGGGGTGATTCTTTAAGATTTTTATTTATGCAGTACTAATTTGGCCTTTGAACTATTTGGAGCATTATTTTATTTATGTAAGAGTAGTAAGGCTTGTGAATTTCTTGTTGTAAGATTCATTTTGGTTATGTAATCATATGAAATGAAAGTCTTTGAAACACAAACTTTTGAATAATATTGAAGTGTGAACTTTTTTCACTTAATTAATTATCTAAGGTTCTTTAAAGTTATAAACTGAACCTAGAAAGAACAATATTGATTTGGTGAAGGAAATCAATATAAAGGGGGGAAAAAAAATTTACCTATTTTATTAGCCTAAATATGATCCAAAATATTTATTGTGATTTAGTTCAATAGTGAGATTAAAATTAAGTTATAAATATTTAAGTGGATACATATTATGTGATAATATGTGCATATTTACCTTGAGATTCTATCTTAGATATAGAATTATTTATATGTTTACACTAACAATATAATTGTATAAACTATAATGTGATAGTTTTTGTGTATATTAATGATATGTTAATCATTTTACATAGTATTGTTAACATTAAGAAATATCTATTTTGTCTTTATGTTGAAAGATTTGTAAAATATAATTTATATTATTATCTTATGAAACCATAGTGAGGATTTCAACTAAACCAATTTAATTGTGATGACCAAGTTTGATAAACTTAAGATTGAAGGATTTAATAATTCTTTAATAGTGGTGGTGCACTGAAGTTAATTATGATATAGTTATTGCAAATCTAAAGTACACATGCGCTAGTGAGAGCCTTATATTTGATATGCAATGCATGAGATCAGATGTTACCTACAATTTTTCAAATTAGTATAATAGTGGTTTAAAATTGGTTTCGTAAGATTTCTCAATGTTTCAAAAGATCACATAAATGGTATATTGTTAGTAAGGGAAATTTAAAAGTAGGAGAATTTTCTCAGGTCACTCTACGATCGTTTGGGGCAAGTCACTCTACGATGTACGTTACACTACGTTCGTATAGTCAGCACATTGGCACTCTACGTTCGTAAAGTTGAGTTGGAAACTGCTTTACGATCACTGAGTTGTCACTCTACGATCGTAGTTGTGACACACCCAGAATAGGTCCAGTCAACCCAACCCATTCTGAGTTGCCAAATACATGGTACAGAATTCAAATACAAACTTTATATCACACGGTCGTGCAAAATACGACCACACAACTGTGAGTGTCAATACAAATCGTATATAATACGAAATATCAACATTCAAATTCATTCTTTATTTATTATAATTATTATCCCACTATTTTATAAAAATAGCAAGGACTACTACTGCTCTAACTCGGACCATCATTCTGTCCTCCGACTAGTTTCCGTAACATTCTCATTTTCTGAAGAGGACAATAGATGAAAAGGGTGAGCTCAACTAGCCCAGTAAAGAATATTACGACTAAGATAATGGAATAAATTATCGTTAGCCTTCAATAACTCAGATAAAATATAATGGTCAACCAATTTTAGATCAATACTTGCAGTGGAAATAACAATTCATTAGAAGAGTTAAGCAGAGAATGAAGTCTACTATCTTCTATGATTTAAAAGTTCATCATCAATATTTTATCCCTGTAATATCAATCAATATATATCTCGAATCAAATATTCATCATTGCACTACAGGCCAAAGATATTCATTTGTATCACCAATGGTCATGTTCATCTCAACACCTGTCATCTTTGCACTACGGCCAAAGATATTCATCAGGTAATCATTCATCTTTACTCTACAGGCCAAATATATTCAGTTATATCACCTTTTAGGACTGAGGATGATAAAAAATAATATAAATAACGAATCCAGTGAAATAAAGGATAAGATTAAGGATTCGTATTTTAGTTTATTCAAATTCAAGAATATTCTATAATAATACTTTGTGGAGCAAAATTCAAGAATAGAGCTCAAAACTTGGATACAATCAAAGATAGTAACTATAACAGATAATTTGGACAAATAGAAGAAAATTTAGTTTTTCCGTGAATAGTGCCGTATACGTGAATAGTGTCATATACGTGAATAGTAACCCCAACGAAAAAAAAATAAGAATTTCATAATAAAATTCATGCCAATATTTTGGTATAATGATATTGAAAAGAATAACATCATTTACGAAAGAAAATAACATCCCTTACCTCAAAAGAATAGTACTTCTGACTGGAATATCGGATATAATACCGAAGGAAACTTGCACTGAATAGTAATACTCAAAGTATCTAAATACTCACAAAAATACGCTCGATATTATATAGAGAGAAAACTTCTGATTCTGGTGTGGTTTTCAATTCTAACCTAAGCACCCTATTTATAGGAAAAGCTTAGGATGCCAAAGTAGACTAAATTAATAAAATAATATTTTTTTTTCAGCCGCCTCAGCCGCCTCGTGAGTTTTGAAAATTCAAAATTTTTTCACAACAACCAAAAGTGGGGCCCACTATTTTATTTTAAAAAATATTTATTTTCCGAAACTTCAATAATTTATAATAAATAGCCCTTTTGTTAGAAAAATACAAATTCTATGTCCTTTCCATAGGAAATTTAATTCTCTACAACTTTGTAGAAGGAACTTTTTTCAAATTTCAAACATAAATTATTCGAATTTCATAAACGGATGATTTTTCACACCAAAATACTGATAAAAACACATCAGCACTAATTCCTTCCTTTATATCCATAAAATAAATATTTTCTTATCATATAAATTAATAATTAATTATTCGCAAATAATATTACAGAACTACAATATTGACAACCAGGTCGTTCTCAAGAAAGAGGGGGCCTTCCGATAAGGACTTCTCCTTACTGGCACGCAATTAAATAACCCCTCCTAAACAGAACTTCCTTAGACATTGTCAATAATACTATCTAATAATATTATTCAAATAATATAAATTATTGAGTTGATAATGTGAAATACTGTGCAATAACAATTATTGAATCAATAATACAAAATATCAACGGTTGCAATTATTGAATCAGTTATAGCAACGTAGCAATTATTGATATAAAACATCAACGTAGCAATTATTGAATCAATAAAATATCATGCAATTATTGAATCAATAATATAAAATATTGAACACTGTTGGGTTTGTACGAAATCGTGACGCAATCAAATTGCAAAAATTAGCGGAAGCATGGTATATCAGAGTTTAAAAAAAAATTTCTACAAAACCATTACCCGGATCATCCTTTATGCAAATTATTAATTTAAAACGATAAATAAGAAGTTATGGAATCATACCCTTGTAGAACGAAGCTTCCACAGGTACTAGTTCAACTCCTTGTTCTTCGTGATCTCCTTGAATTTTCGGGTTAGATTCCTTTCTTTGATCAACGTTAGCCACCCAAGTGTTTGGCCTCTAGAGGTGATCCACCAAGGAAGAGAAATTATCAAGAAGGAGGGTGTTTGGCTTAGTGTTCTATCCTCTATAGAAAAGGAGTACTCTCCAACAATTGGAATTGCATCATCTAATATCTATTATAAGACTTCTCTTATATAGACATTGGTCAACCCTTCTAATCCTATTAGACATGGGATTTCTTTTAATTAATTAAACTCCTTTAATTAATTTAGGCTTCCCACCACATGGGAATAATTAATTAAATTCATTTAATTAATTTGTCTCCTAATCTTATTAGGAATAAATGAGAGTACTAAATATTAAATTAATTACTAAACTCCTTTAGAAATTAAAATAATAATAATTGTAATAATATTAATAAGACTCCTCTTATTAATTTATATTTAATATTTCCAAAATATTAAATAATAAACATTAAGCTATTTAATTTATTCTATCACCATAGATTAAATTAATTATACTTAATACATTATTACGATTATGCCATTACCTTCTTAAATAATTATTCTTCCTTTTATGGTGTGACCCTTTAGGTTCTCCATATTAAACCGGTTGTGAATAAATCAATTAAAACAATTTTAATCTTATTTAAATAAATAAATTAAACTAATAATCTATTTAAATAAATAATATTTATTCTACAATAGGGATAAGCCTCCCTAGCGATCAACGACTTTCCAGATAATATAGATTTCAACATTAATCATAAAAGAACCTGTAAGTTAATAGTTACCATACAATTCAATCCTTCCACCATACAATGTCCCAATTAAATATAAGACATGGATTTACTGTCAAGTCTTATTTTATTTAATTATATGTATTTCGATTAGAAAATGCACAACTCCAAATAATGCAAATTAAAAACTCCTTTCTAATTTCATTTCACCTTGGCCAAGGATTCCTGGGTTGTCATTTAACGAATCACATAGGACATATCTCCTCTTTTACTAGAGGTGGTAGATTCTTTATTGATCATTCATTATCTCCATATGTAACTCATTATACCCAAGCATACCCTATATATGCCTTAAAAGGTCTTAAGGAATTAGTCAAAGTATAATTTGTTACATACAAGATACTATGATGATCTCAAGTCCAAGGATCACTTGTACTACTATCACATTAGGAATTTCTATTGACATGCGAGTAAAACTCCATTAGGTATTCCATAGCGAATCACGTTCAGTGAACTTATTCTCCAATAAGCACCTACATACTTGCTTTAGTGTCTCCACACAAATGATCATGAGATCAATCATCCTCATCCAATGAGCAAGCAACATATGTACCAATCTATCCGGATTTAGTAATCCCCTTTTTAGTAATCCCACGATTGAGAACTATTTTAGTTTTAAAACTTTCTAAGAATTTAGATCTCATTAGCATGATCATCATCATGATTCTAAAAGCTTTGCTTAAAACTATGGGTTATTTACATATTATAAAAACAGCAACATGTAGATAATTAAATGCCTTTAATAAATGAATATTTTATTAATAAATAAATAAGATTGTTTACAAAGTACGTGCTTTATCATCATACATGATTGGCTTGTATGCACACTACTATCAATCTCCCACTTGCACTAAAACCAATCGCCATGGTATCTCATACCCATCTTCTCTAAGTGACGATCAAACTGCTGTTGTGTTAAAGCTTTAGTAAATGGATCTGCAATGTTGTCTTGAGAGTCTACACGCTCCAAGGTGACGTCTCCTCTTTCAATGATCTCCCTGATCAAATGAAATCGCCGCAACACGTGTTTAGATTTCTGATGAGACCTCGGTTCCTTAGCCTGTGCAACTGCTCCTGTGTTGTCACAGTAAACGGGAACTGCTTCTCCAATGCTAGGAACCACACCAAGTTCAGTTATGAACTTCTTCATCCAAACAGCTTCCTTTGCAGCTTCACTTGCAGCTATATACTCTGCCTCTGTCACTGAATCAGCAACTGTTTGCTGCTTGGAACTCTTCCAACTCACTGCGCCTCCGTTCAAGGTAAAAACATACCCCGAAACAGATTTACTGTCATCTTGGTCCGTTTGAAAACTTGAGTCTGTGAAGCCCTCGAGTTTTAATTCAGACCCACCGTAGACAAGAAAAATATCCTTAGTTCTTCTTAAGTATTTTAGGATATTCTTCACTGCCTTCCAGTGCTCTTCTCCTGGATTCGACTGGTATCTGCTCGTTACACTAAGTGAATGAGCAACATCCGGTCTAGTACATATCATACCGTACATGATAGATCCTATTGCAGAAGCATAAGGGATCTTACTCATACGGTCTCTCTCCTCAAGTGTCTTTGGGGCCTGTTTCTTGGAGAGATGTATTCCATGGCTCATCGGCATGAGACCTGTTTTGGAATCTTCCATGCTAAATCTCTTTAGCATTGCATCAATGTACGTTCCTTGGGATAAACCAAGCATCCTTTTAGATCTATCTCTATAGATCTTTATTCCCAAAATATAGGATGCTTCTCCCAAGTTCTTCATGGAGAAGTGTTTAGATAACCAGATTTTAATCGATTGTAGCATAGGAATGTCATTCCCTATCAGTAATATATCATCAACATATAATACAAGGAATGAAATTGCGCTCCCACTAACCTTCTTGTACACATATGGTTCATCGTCATTTTTGATAAAATCAAACTCTTTGATTGTCTCATCAAAACGAATGTTCCATCTACGAGAAGCTTGCTTCAATCCATAAATGGATCGTTGCAGCTTACAGACTTGATTTATTCCAACTTTTGAAACAAATCCCTCTGGCTGTGTCATATACACATCCTCCTCAAGTTTCCCATTGAGGAAGGCCGTTTTCACGTCCATCTGCCAGATCTCATAGTCGTTATAAGCTGCAATCGCAAGTAAAATTCGAATGGACTTGAGCATAGCTACTGGTGAAAAGGTTTCATCATAATCAACTCCTTGTTTTTGTTTGAAACCTTTTGCAACCAGTCGGGCCTTATAGGTCTCCACCTTGCCGTCCGCTCCAGTCTTTCTTTTAAAGACCCATTTACACCCAATAGGCTTAATGCCTTCAGGTGGTGAAATCAAAGTCCATACTTTATTTTCATACATGGAGTCCATTTCGGATTTCATGGCTTCAAGCCATTTCCCTGAGTCTTTATTACTCATAGCCTGTTCGTAATTCAATGGATCATCATCATTCATGATGTGTACCTCATCGTCATCCTCTATAACGAATCCATACCTCTCAGGTATCTTCGGTACTCTCCCAGATTTACGAACAGGGTGTGGTATAGTAGGTTCTTCTACTTGGTCAGGTACCTGACTTTGATCCATGGTAATTTGTAGTTCTTGAACTTCTTCAAGATATATCTTACTCCCACTGACCCCTTCATGGATAAACTCCTTTTCCAAGAAGGCAGCATGTTTCGCAACAAACACCTTTTGATCAGTTAGATGATAGAAATAATACCCTACAGTTTCTTTAGGGTATCCCACAAATCTACACTTTTCGGATTTAGTCTGTAGCTTATCATGTTCAAATTTTTTGACATAAGCTGGACAACCCCAAGTCTTAATATGCTTAAGATTTGATTTCCTCCCCTTCCACATCTCATATGGAGTCTTTGGGGCGGATTTGGTAGGTACCTTGTTAAGTAGGTATGCAGCCGTTTCTAGGGCATATCCCCAGAAGGAAATTGGAAGGTCGGTAAAACTCATCATAGATCGAACCATGTCTAACAGTGTTCGATTTCTCCTTTCAGATACTCCATTTAACTGTGGTGTACCTGGAGGAGTCCATTGTGAGATTATACCATTTTCTTTGAGACAATTGAGAAACTCACCGCTTAAGTATTCTCCGCCTCGATCTGATCGAAGTATCTTTATACTCTTGCCCGTTTGTTTCTCTACTTCACTTCTGAACTCTTTGAACTTTTCAAATGATTCTGACTTGTATTTCATTAAATACACATTTCCAAATCTTGAGTGATCATCAGTGAAAGTAATAAAATAAGAATACCCACCTCGTGCACTTGTTGTCATAGGCCCACAAACGTCTGTGTGAATCAATGCCAACAACTCTGTAACTTTTTCTCCTCTTCCACTAAAAGGAGATTTAGTCATTTTACCCATGAGACAAGATTCACAAGTTGGATATGATTCATAATCGGATAGCTCGAGGAGCCCATCTTTATGCAACTTGGATAATCTTGTTTCTTGATATGACCGAGTCTACAGTGCCACATGTAGGTATAATTAATATCATCTCTTTTCCTTTTCTTAGTTTGTTCAATTTGAAATATATTTTCTTGTAAGTCAAGTGTATAAAGTTCATTTCGCAAATTTCCAATACCATATAAAACATCGTCTTTATAAATAGAACAACTATTGTTCTTTATAACAACGTTAAATCCTTCCATATCCAATACAGAAATTGAAATAATGTTTTTAATAATATTCGGAACATAATAACAATTATTAAGATAAATGGACTTGCCCGAAGGCATTGCTAAATAATAAGTTCCTACAGCTAATGCAGCAACCTTTGCTCCATTCCCTACTCGTAGGATCACCTCATCATTGTTCAGCTTTCTACTTCTGACCAGTCCCTTGATTGGAAGTCGAAGCTTCTCTAAGCTTCTTCTCTGCTAGATACTTCTTGCAGTTCCTTTTCGAATGTCCCGGCTTGTTACAATGAAAGCACATTCCTTTAGCTGGTTCAAGTTTCTTTTGTTCCTTTTCTTTCCCCTTTCCCTTAGCCTTCTTGGATTTCTTCTTTTCAGAAGATACATTGGGCCTCTTCCTTTTATTGGAAGAATCCACCATCAAGACATGGTTCTTCTTGGATGGGAAGTGACCTTCTGCAGTTTTCAGCATGTTAAGCAGCTCAGGCAAGCTGACATCTAGCTTATTCATGTGAAAATTAACCACAAACTGCGAGAAGGTCTCAGGGAGTGACTGCAAGACCAAGTCTTGACTCAACTCCCCATCCATGACGAACCCAAGCTGTCCAAGGTGTTCAATCAAATTGATCACTTTCAGGACATGAGTCTCGACGGCAGTACCCTCGGTCATCCGAGATCGGAAGAGCTCCTTAGATATCTCATATCTAGCAGTCCTACTCTGTTCACCATACAACTCCTTGAGGTGAAGCAGCATAGCAGGAGCATCCATATTTACGTGCTGACGCTGAAGCTCGTTATTCATGGATGCGAGCATGATGCATTGAGCCACAGATGCATCATCTTGCCACTTATTGAAAGTGACAATCTCTTCCTCAGAGGCTGTTTCTGAAACAGATTCAGGGACAGTTGAATTTAGGACATAAGAAATCTTTTCAGCAGTGAGAACAATTCTCAGATTTCTTAGCCAGTCCTCATAATTTGGCCCGGTAAGCTTGTTTGCATCAAGTATGCTTCGTAGTGAGATTAGTGATTTAGACATTTTTAAAATTCTGCATGTGAAAGAAAATAACATTTTAGCAAACATTCATTTTATTAACTTTGCATACCAAAATAAATTTAGGTCTTTATTTTAAATTGGTATCTCCCACTATTTTCATCAAACTATATTACCCTCACTTATATAGTTCGGCAACATCTAATTAAAGATTTGCTAGTGAGAATAAGGATCCCATTTCAAATGTATATAACCTTGTGGATAGCACAATAAGCGATATACAAATAAATAGGTAGACAACTCTTGTCAATTACATCACCATGTAATTCCTTTTATTTTGCCTCTTAAATCATAATGGTCAAGTGTGTGCACATCCGAACTAAAATGATTTAAGTTAAGTCCAGCCTAGCACTTCCATAAATTCAAAAAAGAAAAATGTTCGTCCTTGTGGATAGCACAACAAGACTAGATCGTTCAATTTTCTTGATAAGCATCAAATGTGATTAATTAACATCTTAAATACGCAATACTCGCCTTGTGGATAGCACAACAAGCTCATATTAAATATTTAATACTCTATTAATTTATCATGCTAGAAGGCGACGTTCGATATTCCAATTATCATTTGAACGCTTCGGACTTAATATTATTTCTTTGAGGGGTTTGTTATTATTTGTCTCATCTTGTTTAGCGCGCATGCACATATATATATAAAATACGCGTCATTTTATTAAACATGCGAAGCATGTTTGCATAAAATATAATATATATAATATTTAGCATGCAATATAGAATATTATATTCTACCCGGATTGATTATGAACTTTTACTCTAGTTTGGTTCACTAGAGCCACCAAGTGAACCAAAAGGTCAAACCTAGGAGTGCAAGAATTTAAATTTAAATATAACTATTACATTTAAACCCGGGCTCCATACAAACAGGTCTTCACGCGCTCCTTGCTCCTTGGTCTCTAATTTCTTCAAGATAGTTCTAACTATTTCTATTACATTAAACTATTTAATTTAAATAGAAACCTTGATCAGCAGTCAAGGGGAAATACATAGGAGGAAGATAGAATTTTACATCAAGAAAAAAAAAATTAGAGAAGACGAGGTACACAGACCCCATTTAATAAAACCCATTCATTCAAGCATTCAACTAAAATAAAATCCAATCACATTGGTCAAATAGTCCATAATCAATCCCCATTTATTATCATACATATCACCATATATATCAATAAATAAATATTCATCTCATGAATTAAAACATTCCATATATATGAGTATCATTTAATGGGCAATTTTAAATTGCATGAAATCCAATTTCAAGATTAAAATAAACTCTTTATTTTAATTATAAAATTATTTAGAATATAATATATAAATATATCATATTTATTTTTTTTTAAAAGATGTCACCTTCTTTTATTAAAAGAGTCCTGCAGGTTTAAAAAAAAATCCTTTCCTGATGGGTCACCTTCTTTTTGGAGTAAGAAAGAGACAACACCTTTTCTTTGCAGAATTCAAGATTAGCACCCAAAAAAAAATTGTGATCCGTCCCAAAAAAAAAGTCAATTTTTTTTTCTTAAAAAAAATAATTTTATACAATAAAATTATGCCCAATAAATTATTTTAAATACATACCCATATGTATATGAAATCAAAAATAAATTAATAATTGCATAAAGATTTGGCTCTGATACCACTGTTGGGTTTGTACGAAATCGTGACGCAATCAAATTGCAAAAATTAGCGGAAGCATGGTATATCAGAGTTTAAAAAAAAATTTCTACAAAACCATTACCCGGATCATCCTTTATGCAAATTATTAATTTAAAACGATAAATAAGAAGTTATGGAATCATACCCTTGTAGAACGAAGCTTCCACAGGTACTAGTTCAACTCCTTGTTCTTCGTGATCTCCTTGAATTTTCGGGTTAGATTCCTTTCTTTGATCAACGTTAGCCACCCAAGTGTTTGGCCTCTAGAGGTGATCCACCAAGGAAGAGAAATTATCAAGAAGGAGGGTGTTTGGCTTAGTGTTCTATCCTCTATAGAAAAGGAGTACTCTCTAACAATTGGAATTGCATCATCTAATATCTATTATAAGACTTCTCTTATATAGACATTGGTCAACCCTTCTAATCCTATTAGACATGAGATTTCTTTTAATTAATTAAACTCCTTTAATTAATTTAGGCTTCCCACCACATGGGAATAATTAATTAAATTTATTTAATTAATTTGTCTCCTAATCTTATTAGGAATAAATGAGAGTACTAAATATTAAATTAATTACTAAACTCCTTTAGAAATTAAAATAATAATAATTGTAATAATATTAATAAGACTCCTCTTATTAATTTATATTTAATATTTCTAAAATATTAAATAATAAACATTAAGCTATTTAATTTATTCTATCACCATAGATTAAATTAATTATACTTAATGCATTATTACGATTATGCCATTACCTTCTTAAATAATTATTCTTCCTTTTATGGTGTGACCCTTTAGGTTCTCCATATTAAACCGGTTGTGAATAAATCAATTAAAACAATTTTAATCTTATTTAAATAAATAAATTAAACTAATAATCTATTTAAATAAATAATATTTATTCTACAATAGGGATAAGCCTCCCTAGCGATCAACGACTTTCCAGATAATATAGATTTCAACATTAATCATAAAAGAACCTGTGAGTTAATAGTTACCATACAATTCAATCCTTCCACCATACAAT
Source organism: Panax stipuleanatus (assembly GCA_020205555.1). Lineage (NCBI taxonomy): Eukaryota > Viridiplantae > Streptophyta > Magnoliopsida > Apiales > Araliaceae > Panax > Panax stipuleanatus. The sequence continues at coordinate 137,361,701 of CM035122.1, read as the reverse complement.
GTCCCAATTAAATATAAGACATGGATTTACTGTCAAGTCTTATTTTATTTAATTATATGTATTTCGATTAGAAAATGCACAACTCCAAATAATGCAAATTAAAAACTCCTTTCTAATTTCATTTCACCTTGGCCAAGGATTCCTGGGTTGTCATTTAACGAATCACATAGGACATATCTCCTCTTTTACTAGAGGTGGTAGATTCTTTATTGATCATTCATTATCTCCATATGTAACTCATTATACCCAAGCATACCCTATATATGCCTTAAAAGGTCTTAAGGAATTAGTCAAAGTATAATTTGTTACATACAAGATACTATGATGATCTCAAGTCCAAGGATCACTTGTACTACTATCACATTAGGAATTTCTATTGACATGCGAGTAAAACTCCATTAGGTATTCCATAGCGAATCACGTTCAGTGAACTTATTCTCCAATAAGCACCTACATACTTGCTTTAGTGTCTCCACACAAATGATCATGAGATCAATCATCCTCATCCAATGAGCAAGCAACATATGTACCAATCTATCCGGATTTAGTAATCCCCTTTTTAGTAATCCCACGATTGGGAACTATTTTAGTTTTAAAACTTTCTAAGAATTTAGATCTCATTAGCATGATCATCATCATGATTCTAAAAGCTTTGCTTAAAACTATGGGTTATTTACATATTATAAAAACAGCATCATGTAGATAATTAAATGCCTTTAATAAATGAATATTTTATTAATAAATAAATAAGATTGTTTACAAAGTACGTGCTTTATCATCATACATGATTGGCTTGTATGCACACTACTATCAGTAATTACTGTAACAATAATTGAGTAGTGACTTCTTACGTAAGAATCAATAATTTGAAATACTATGCAATACCGTGTGCTACTATGCAATACCGCGTATTACTGTATTTTAACCACCGGGTATTTCAACAGTACTAACGGTAACAACTACGCCGTTATTTTATAAAAAAGTTATTTCTGTCGCTTTTTATATCCGACAGTTATTCCGTTGTGGGGCCCACAAATAGCTGCGCCGTCGTACGAATATTTCCCGACAACAAGAATATTCCACGACCAAACGAATATTCCCCGACAACAATGAATATTTTATAACCACTTGCTCATTTTGAAATATTTGCACATTTTACCTATAACTTTTCACATTTATCCAATCAACACCTTACTATTATAAAAAAAATTAAATCTTTATTCATAAAAGTTGGGGTCTTACAACCTCCCCTCCTTATGAAATTTCATCCTCGACGAAATTGACGTACGTACCTGGTACGTACGTCAATAGCATGGTTTTGTGGAGAAACCAGGTACGTACGTCAATTTCGAGGACGAAATTTCATAAGGAGGGGAGGTTGTAAGACCCCAACTTTTATGAATAAAGATTTAATTTTCTTTATAATAGTAAGGTGTTGATTGGATAAATGTGAAAAGTTATGGGTAAAATGTGTAAATATTTCAAAATGAGCAAGTGGTTATAAAATATTCATTGTTGTCGGAGAATATTCGTTTGGTTGTGGAATATTCTTGTTGTCGGGGAATATTCGCACGACGGCGCAGCTATTTGTGGGTCCCACAACGGAATAACTGTCGGATATAAAAAGCGACAGAAATAACCTTTTTATAAAATAACGGCGTAGTTGTTACCGTTAGTACTGTTGAAATACCCGATAGTTAAAATACAGTAATACGCAGTGTTGCATAGTAGCACACGGGATTGCATAGTATTTCGAATTATTGATTCTTACGTAAGAAGTCACTACTCAATTATTGTTACAGTAATTACTATTCAATATTTTATATTATTGATTCAATAATTGCATGATATTTTATTAATTCAATAATTGCTACGTTGATGTTTTATATCAATAATTGCTACGTTGCTATGATTGATTCAATAATTGCTACTGTTGATATTTTGTATTATTGATTCAATAATTGTTATTGCACAGTATTTCACATTATCAACTCAATAATTTATATTATTTGAATAATATTATTAGATAGCATTATTGACAATGTCTAAGGAAGTTCTGTTTAGGAGGGGTTATTTAATTGCGCGCCAGTAAGGAGAAGTCCTTATCGGAAGGCCCCCTTTTTCTTGGGAACGACCTGGTTGTCAATATTATAGTTCTGTAATATTATTTGCGAATAATTAATTATTAATTTATATGATAAGAAAATATTTATTTTATGGATATAAAGGAAGGAATTAGTGCTGATGTGTTTTATCAGTATTTTGGTGTGAAAAATCATCCGTTTATGAAATTCGAATAATTTATGTTTGAAATTTGGAAAAAGTTCCTTCTACAAAGTTGTAGAGAATTAAATTTCCTATGGAAAGGACATAGAATTTGTATTTTTCTAACAAAAGGGCTATTTATTATAAATTATTGAAGTTTCGAAAAATAAATATTTTTTAAAATAAAATAGTGGGCCCCACTTTTGGTTGTTGTGAAAAAATTTTGAATTTTCAAAACTCACGAGGCGGCTGAAAAAAAAATTTATTTTATTAATTTAGTCTACTTTGGCATCCTAAGCTTTTCCTATAAATAGGGTGCTTAGGTTAGAATTGAAAACCACACCAGAATCAGAAGTTTTCTCTCTATATAATATCGAGCGTATTTTTGTGAGTATTTAGATACTTTGAGTATTACTATTCAGTGCAAGTTTTCTTCGGTATTATATCCGATATTTCAGTCAGAAGTACTATTCTTTTGAGGTAAGGGATGTTATTTTCTTTCGTAAATGATGTTATTCTTTTCAATATCATTATACCAAAATATTGGCATGAATTTTATTATGAAATTCTTACTTTTTCCGTCGGGAATACTATTCACGTATACGGCACTATTCACATATACGGTACTATTCACGGAAAAACTAAATTTTCTTCTATTTGTCCAAATTATCTGTTATAGTTACTATCTTTGATTGTATCCAAGTTTTGAGCTTTATTCTTGAATTTTGCTCCACAAAGTATTATTATAGAATATTCTTGAATTTGAATAAACTAAAATACGAATCCTTAACCTTATTCTTTATTTCACTGGATTCGTTATTTAAAATATTTTTCATCATCCTCAGTCCTAAAAGGTGATATAACTGAATATCTTTGGCCTGTAGAGCAAAGATGAATGATTACCTGATGAATATCTTTGGCCGTAGTGCAAAGATGACAGGTGTTGAGATGAACATGACCATTAGTGATACAAATAAATATCTTTGGCCTGTAGTGCAAATATGAATATTTGATTCGAGATATATATTAATTGATGTTATAGGGATAAAATATTGATAATGGACTTTTAAATCATAGAAGATAGTAGACTTCATTCTCTACTTAACTTTTCTAATGAATTGTTATTTTCACTTCAAGTATTGATCTAAAATTGGTTGACCATTATATTTTATCTGATTTATTGAAGGCTAACGATAATTTATTTTTTATTATCTTAGTCGAATATTCTTTGCTGGGCTAGTTGAGCTCACCATTTTCATCTATTGTCCTATTCAGGAAATGAGAATGTTGCGGGAACTAGTCGAGGGACAGAATGATGGTCCGAGTTAGAGCAGTAGTAATCCTTGCTATTTTTGTAAAATAGTAGGATAATAATTATAATAAATAAAGAATGAATTTGAATGTTGATATTTCGTATTATATACGATTTGTATTGACACTCGCAGTTGTGTGGTCGTATTTTGCACGACCGTGTGATATAAAAATTTGTATTTGAATTCTGTACCATGTATTTGGCAACTCAGAATGGGTTGGGTTGACTGGACCTATTTTGGGGGTGTCACAGGATCCGCTCACAAAGGGATTGACCAAAAAAGTTATCCAAGAAGCATCCAGGGGGATGAGATTTTTGTCAAACATTTTGAATAAGTAATATGTGATGGAAACCCAACCCATGTGATTGGAGATCCCATGAATTAAATTCAATGGGTAACAACAAGTCATATAATTATTTAATTAATAGCACTGCACTTATTTATATATCTCCCTATGTGCATGTGGTGCTTACTGACAAATTGTGTTAGGATGAATCATTTAGATTCTTAATGAAACTCATAGCCCTAAAGGGTGGTGTATGTCAGTTTACACTTGATGGGTTCACCTATGTAAAGGTGGAGGTGTAGGTCGCTTCCTATGAGAGTCTTTGACAAACTCTCTAGAGCCTTTATTAAAATCTGGGACATGGCGCATAGCCTAGAACGCGCCCAACTGCGGATTTGTGTGGATTCGGGTTTTTGAGTATGTGCGCAAGTTCAACTGTTTGTATCATAGATAATGGTTTCAAGAATTTAGTTCACCTATAATCTACAATCTTGAGCTTGTTCCACTAAGTGTTGATTCAAACCACAAGGTATCGACATTATGTATTTAAAAAAACTATTGTCCTTCTTACGTCCTTTTTAATTTTTTATCTCTTTGATAATTTTGAATCATGTGGGGGATTGTTGGTTGTGCTTCAAAATTTTGAGTTTTGGCAAAGTCTCACATTGCCTATTTACTCAACGGTAACGTTATTTATTTTCTCAACGGTAACGTTATTTATTTCCTTAATGATAACATTATTTATTTCTCAATGGAAACGTTATTTATTTTCTCAACAGTAACGTTATTTATTTTCTCAACGTTCTTTATATTTGTCTCTCTATATATAAATTGTTCTTCACAGTTTACAAGAGCAACAAACAGACTATCATCTATGTGATGCCCCCAAAATAGGTTTAATACTCAACCCATTCTGAGTCGTCAAATACATAGTACAGAATCTAAATACAATCTTTCATATCAAACGGTCGAGCAAAATACGACCACACAACTGTGAGTGTAAATACAGACATGTAGAAAACATTAACATTCAAACTAAGTCCTTATTACATTTATTATCACACAATTTTTAAAAAAAATAATGAGGACTTCTACAGCTCTAACTCGGACCATCACTCCATTTTCTGATTAGTACCCGCGATATTCTCATTTTCTGAAGAGAACAATGGAAGAAAAGGGTGAGCTCAACTAGCCCAATAAATAATATTATGACTAAGATAATGAAGATTAAATTATCGTTAGTCTTCAACAAATCAGATAAAATATTATGGACAACCAGTTTTAAATCAACAACTGCAGTGGAAATGAAAATTCATTAGAAGAGTTAAGTAGAAAATGATGTCTACTATCTTCTATAATTTAAAAGTTCATCATCAATATTTTATCCCTGTAACATCAATCAATATTCATCTCGAATCAAATATTCATCTTTTGCACTACGGCCAAAGATATTCATTTGTATCACCAGTTGGTCATGTTCATCTCAACACCTGTCCATCTTTGCACTACGGGCCAAAGATATTCATCAGGTAATCATTCATCTTTGCACTACAGGCCAAAGATATTCATCAAGTAATCATTCATATTTGCACTACAGGCCAAAGATATTCAGTTATATCACCATTTAGGACTGAGGATGATGAAAACAATACGAATAACGAATCCAGTGAGATAAAGGACAAATATTAAAAAATTTATCTAGAGTTCAAAAATGAAGATCAAAACCTGGATCCAATCAAAGATGATTTGGAAAGAAAAAAAAAATATTTTTTTCGTGAATAGTACCACATGAATAGTAACTCGTGAATAGTAACTCAACATGAAAAGATAAAAATTTTACAAGAAAGTTCAGACTAATATTCCAGTGAAATAATATTAGATGAAGCGCAAAACTCAAGTAATTTCTGATTATTTCAGGAATTCTAGAAGTAATACTTACCGTAATAAGTTTAGAGTTAGGAATCTGAAATGAAACAATATACGAAACTGCAATTGGATTTTCACCCCGTCTGGCGGTAGTCCGCTCAGACAGATTATTTCCACAATTTAATAACAACTGAATACGAAGGGTTATTCACCAGGCATGCGGTAGTCCGCGTAGACAGGCTATTCCCACAGAATAATAAAGAATGGAATAACAACAGGATTTCACCATGCATGCGGTAGTCCGCGTAGACATGTTATTCTAACAGAATAATAAAGAATGGAATAACAACCCTTACGAATATTGAAAGAAAATAACTCTCTTCATAAATACGAAAAAAATAATACCCCTTACCTTAAAAATTTGGAGATTGCACTAGTGTAATCTTTCTCTCTTATTCTCTCTATATTTTTTCTCTCTATAGCTTTAGTGAATTGGTGAGAAATAATAAAGAAAAGAGCTTCTATTTATAGGCTCGACAGAGTAAGGGTAAAATAGTCTTTTCATCATAATTTATGACATCATCGCTTACCTCATCGCTCCGAGGACATCATTGCTTACCTCATCGCTCCGATAACATCCTTGCTTACCTCATCGCTCCGATGACATTATTGTTTGCATCATAAGAGTTCAAATTCAATTTGTACTCTTCCACCTCGTTTAACTTTTATACCATAAATTTACTATAATAATGTTACCATTCAAATTATAAAAATCATACTATTATATAATCACATCATACTACTATAGTGTAATATTATGATATTATATTTGAATGAATTATTTTATCGGACAAGATAAAATACCAACTTTCAACAAATGTCACATGTTAAAACTTCCTCCATTTAAATCCACATTGAATAAATATTTTCTTATCATATATATCAAAAATTAATTATTCACAAATAATATTACAGAACTACAATATTGACAACCAACCGTTCCCAGGAAAGAGGGGCCTTCCGATAAGAATTTCTCCTTACTGGCGCGCAATTAATCAACCCCTTTCCTAGACAGAACTTCCTTAGACATTGCCTATAATGCTATCTAATAATATTATTCAAATAATATGAATTATTGATTTGATAATTTGAAATAATGTGCAATGACAATTATTGAATCAATAATATAAAATAGCAAAATAGCACTTATTGATATAAAATATCAACGTAGCGAATATTGAACCAATAAAATATTATGCAATTATTGAATCAATAATATAAAATATTGAACAGTAATTACTGTAACAATAATTGAGTAAGTGACTTCTTACGTGAGAATCAATAATTCAAAATATTGTGCAATACCGTGTGCTACTGTGCAACACCACGTATTACTGTATTTTAACTACTGGGTATTTTAACAGTACTAACGATAACAGTTTTGCCGTTATTTTAATAAAAAGCTTACTTCTGTCGCTTTCTATATCCGACATTCATTCCGTTGTGGGGTCCACCAATGACTGCGCCGTCGTACGAATATTCTCCGACAAAAAGAATATTCCTCGACCAAACGAATATTCCCCGACACAACGAATATTTTATAACCACTTGTTTACTTTGTAAACTTTGCACATTTCACCCATAACTTATCACATTTATCAAATCAACACCTTACTATTTCAAAATAATATATAAAGAAAATTAAATCTTATTCATAAAATTTGGGGTCTTACAACCTCCCCTCCTTATGAAATTTCGTCCTCGAAATTGACGTACGTACCTGGTATGTCGAAAAGGTGAGGATACCTCGTTTTCATTTCCGATTCTAACTCTCAGGACATTTCCTCGATATCATGGTTCCTCCACAAAACTTTAACTTGAGGTATAACATTTGAGCGTAGGACATGTTCCTTCCTATCCAAGATCTTAACAGGTACCTCCTCGTATGTTAAATCTTCGGCTATCTCATCTGGTTCTAACTCAATAATGTGGTTTGGATCTTTCACATATTTACGAAGCACAGATATGTGAAAAACGTTATGAACACGAGACATGCTTGGAAGTAAGGCGAGTCTATAGGCCATATTTCCTACTCGGTCAAGGATTTCAAATGGACCAATAAATCATGGGTTGAGCTTTCCTCTCTTTTTGAATCTCGTAATTCCTTTCCATGGAGCAACACGTAATAATACATGATCTCCGACATTAAACTCCACGTCCCTTCGATGAAGATCAGCATAACTCTTTTGTCGATCTTGTGCAGTTTGTATACGTTGCCGGATCATTTGAATCTTTTTCGTAGTCATACGTACTAACTCCGGTCCCACAATGTTGCTTCACCCACCTCGTCCCAGCATATTGGAGAATGACATTTTCGTCTATACAACGCCTCGAATGGAGCCATGCCTATACTTGCCTGATAACTGTTGTTGTAGGAGAATTTCACTAATAGTAGGTACTTATCCCAACTCCCTTTGAAGTCTAGAATACAGAGTCTCAATAGATCTTTAAGAGTTTGGATAGTCCTTTCCGATTTTCCGTTCGTTTGTGGATGATATGCCGAACTGAATCGTAAATTCGTGCCCATAGCTTTCTGCAAGCTAATCCAAAACCGTGAAGTGAATCTTGGGTCACGATCCGAAACTATGGATACTGGCATGCCATGCAATCTCACAATCTCATTCACGTACATACGAGCAAGACGTTCAAGGGAATAAGTCTCTCGTATCGGCAAGAAATGAGCAGACTTGGTTAATCTATCAACAATAACCCAAATCGCATTTATGCCTTGAGAAACCTTGGGAAGACCCGTAACGAAATCCATGGTAATGTGTTCCCACTTCCACTTTGGAATCTCAAGTGGTTGTTTGGATCTTGATGCTCCGCCTTGACACGTTGACACGTTAAACACCTCGAGATAAACTCCGCGATCTCTCTCTTCATATTGCTCCACCAAAATGTATGTGGAAGATCACGATACATTTTGGTACTCCCAGGATGGATTGCAAACGGTGTGTTATGTGCCTCCATCATGATTCTATACTTCAAATCAGAATAGTCAGGAACACAAAGTCTGGAGTTGACTAGAAGTATTCCTTCTTCATCAATCCTTGCTTCTGGAATAGCACCTTCTTGCACCTTCTTCCTCATATTCATCAGCTCCGGGTCTGTAGCTTGAGCAGCTTTAACTTTATCAATCAGAGCTGGTTCTACGCGTATACTTGACATCATCGCATGGGTCCCCGGAGTCTTGAACTCTATCTCTATCTTTTGTAAATCACACAAAATAGGCCTTGAAAGTATCGCATTCGTTCCCGCATATGATTTTCTACTTAACGCGTCAGCTACCACGTTCGCTTTACCAGGATGGTATTGGATGGTATGGTCATAATCTTTCAACAGCTCAAGCCAACGTCGTTGCCGCATGTTAAGTTTCTTCTGGGTGAAGAAATACTTGAGGCTCTTATGATCCGTATAGATCTCCACTTTCTCCCCATACAGGTAGTGTCTCCAGATCTTCAACGCGAAAATGACTGCTGCCAACTCTAGATCATGAGTAGGATAATCCCTCTCATATTTCTTGAGTTGTTTCGAGGTATAGGCTATGACTTTCCCATGTTGCATGAGAACACATCCTAACCCTTTGCCCGAAGCATCGCTGTAAATGACAAATCCATCCGAACCAGATGGTATCGTCAGAACAGGTGCCGAAATGAGTCTCCTCTTGAGCTCTTGAAAGCTCTTCTCGCATTCCTCGTTTCATACGAATTTTGTATCTTTCCGAGTCAGCTGAGTTAATGGAGTAGCGATTCGAGAAAATCCTTCCACGAATCTCCGATAATAACCAGCTAAGTCCAGAAAGCTACGTACTTCGGTCACCGACTTCGGTTGTCACCGACTTCGGTTGCTCCCAACTTTGTATTGCTTCAATCTTCGTCGGGTCCACAGATACTCCACGTTTTGATACTACGTGCCCAAGGAATGCTACCTCCTCAAGCCAGAACTCGCATTTCTTCAGCTTGGCATATAGCTTGTTTTCACGAAGCCTTTGAAGTACCAGCTTCAAGTGGTGCTCATGATCTTCACGGCTTTTGGAATAAATGAGGATGTCATCAATAAAGACAACCACGAACTGATCCAAATATTCCTTAAATACACGGTTCATTATATCTATAAAATTAGCATGAGCATTAGTCAATCCAAAAGACATAACTAAGAATTCATTATGCCCGTATCGAGTTCTGAAAGCAGTCTTCGGAATATCCTCAGTTTTAATCTTCAGCTGATGATATCCAGAAAGAAGATCGATCTTTGAAAAGAATTGTGCACCTTGCAACTAGTCGAACAGGTCATAAATACTAGGTAACGGATACCTATTCTTGATGGTGACATGGTTCAACTCCCGATAGTCAATACAAAGTTGCATACTCCCATCTTTCTTCTTTACGAATAAAACAGGAGCACCCCAAGGAGATGTACTAGGACGTATAAAACCGATGTCTAACAACTCCTGTAGTTGGACCTTTAACTCCTGAAGTTCTATAGGAGCCATTCGATATGGGATTTTAGAAATGGGTTTTGTACCGGGTTCAAGGTCAATAAAGAATTCAAATTCATGTTCCGAGGGTAGACCGAAAAGTTCTTCAGGAAATACATCAGGAAACTCATTAACAACAGAAATATCATTCAAACCTGACGTATTCTGGTTTAGATAAGTGACATGGGCTAAGAAAGCTTGACATCCATTTTTCAATAAATGAATAGCTTTATGACTTGAAATAACATTGATTGATTTTAGTGGTTTGATTGTTTGAATTCGCACAATAGGTTGGTTAGGAATATGAAAACTAACAACCTTACGAAAACAATCAATTTTGGCATGATAAGTGGTCAACCAGTCAATTCCTAAAATTACATTAAATGCAAGTATTTTTAATGATATAAGATCAACGGTAGGGTGAGGGTACCAATTTGAATCGAGCAAGATTTGTAAATTGTAGATGTAACGAAGGTTTCTCTCAACAAAGTTTCAACAGATAAGTCAAAGTCTAATTTCTCAGGTGTCAAGTTCAGACGTTGAGCACAAGCAGGTGAAATAAAAGAATGGGTAGCACCAGTATCTAATAAAGTGTAAACTTCGCAAGAGTTTATTATCAGCTCACCCGTAATAACCTCGTTTGGGTTCCTTGCTTGTTGGGTAGTCACGACAAAAGCTCTTCTAGGAACAACTGACTTTGACTTGTCAGGGATAGCCTTTGAAGTCACCATCCCTGCTGAACTTAGTTTCGCTACAGGACACACTCGAGCTATGTGCCCTTCCTTTTCACAGTTATAACACACCTTGAATTGTTGTGTGCAATTGAGGCTAATGTGTCCCTCTTGCCTGCATTTATAACATACGACCGGCGGTCGTTCTCCTCCCCTAAAAATAGTTGATGTTGGTGCTGCTGTCGATGCTTTCATGTTCTCATTGTTGTACATTCTCTTCTTGAAATCTCCCCCCGACTCACTTCTTCTATTATCATGGCCACGATTACCACCGGAGTGGTTACCGCTTCTGGCATGATACTTTTCTCCCTGCTGGTTGTCATTGTTCCGATGACTGCTGCCACCAGTACGACCTTGGTTGTTGTCCCTTAGTTGAACATAATCATTATCTCGTTCTAATAACTGGGCTCTGTTCACTACATCCGAATCTAGAGAAAATTTGTGAGAAATAAGGTATTGACGAATCTCGGGTTTCAAACCTCTCAGAAACATCCGCGTCATACGTTCCTCATTCTCCACCAAATGAGGTGCAAACCGGGATAACTTCGCGAACTTAGCCTCGTACTGGAACACAGTTATGTTGTTCTGTTCCAATCTAATAAACTCTACCTCTTTCATGTGACGAATATTTTCTGAAAAGTATTTGTCATTGAACAGTTTCTGGAACGCCCCCCAAGACATCTTGAGTGCGGCAGGCTGGGTACGCTTCACAGATTTCCACCAGTAATCTGCCTCTCCACGGAACATAAAGGTGGCAAATATAACCTTCTGTTCCTCCGTGCATCCCAAGACATCAAATATCTTGGTAATTTTCTTAATCCAATTTTCCGCCTTGATTGGACCTGGCTTTCCCTGAAACTCTGGTGGTCCCAACTCTTTAAACTGCTTGGCAGTGACAAGCCGCGAGTTCTTATTTCCACCTGTATTATGAACACGAGTCTCCCTCGTCTGGTTTTGCATGAACTGCAAAAAGCTTCTAAACATCCCGTCATTTATCATTTCTTCGGTAGGGTTGTTTACAGGAAGAATATAGCCTTCCTGTTGCACGTTCTCCTCGTTGGTGATTAAAGATGTCTCAACGGTCTCATTCACTCCATTATTTAGATTTTCAGCTGCCATTCTCAAATACTGCCACAAAACAAGGGTTAATCAAACAAATTAACATATCACATATTAATCCTATATTCCAACCGACCAATTAAATAACAATTAAGCATAGGTAGGACACACTAGCGAAGGTTTTACTCGTCTCTCCTCTCCTAGTTCTATTTCCAGATCTTCGTCAGAGATCATATCCCTAAGCTCTGATACCAACTGTGACACCCCCAAAATAGGTTCAATACTCAACCCATTCTAAGTCGCCAAATACATGGTACAAAATTCAAATACAATCTTTCATATCAAACGGTCGAACAAAATACGACCACACAACTGTGAGTGTCAATACAAACATGTAAAAAATATTAACATTCAAACTAAGTCCTCATTACTTTTATTATCACACTATTTTAAAAAAAATAGTGAGGACTTCTACAGCTCTAGCTCGGACCATCACTCTATTCCCCGACTAGTACCCGCGATATTCTTATTTCCTAAAGAGAACAATGGAAGAAAAGGGTGAGCTCAACTAGCCCAGTAAAGAATATTATGACTAAAATAATGAAGAATAAATTATCGTTAGTCATCAACAAATCAGATAAAATATTATGGACAACCAGTTTTAGATCAATAACTGCAGCGAAAATGACAATTCATTAGAAAAGTTAAGTAGAGAATGATGTCTACTATCTTCTATAATTTAAAAGTCCATCATCAATATTTTATCCCTGTAACATCAATCAATATTCATCTCAAATCAAATATTCATCTTTTGCACTAAGACCAAAGATATTCATTTGTATCACCAGTTGGACATGTTCATCTCAACACCTGTCCATCTTTGCACTACGGGCCAAAGATATTCATCAGATAATCATTCATCTTTGCACTACAGGCCAAAGATATTCATCAAGTAATCATTCATCTTTGCACTACAGGCCAAAGATATTCAGTTATATCACCATTTAGGACTGAGGATGATGAAAACAATACGAATAACGAATCCAGTGACATAAAGGACAAATATTAGAGAATTTATCCAGAGTTCAATAATGAAGATCAATACCTGAATCCAATCAAAGATGATTTGGAAAAAAAAAAAATTCTTTTACCGTGAATAGTACCCCGTAAATAGTAACTCGTGAATAGTAACTAGATATGAAAAGATAAAAATTTTACAAGAAAGTTCAGACCAATATTCCAGTGAAATAATATTAGATGAAGCGCAAAACTCAAGGAATTTCTGATCATTTCAGGAATTCTAGAAGTAATACTTACCGTAGTAAGTTTAGAGTTAGGAATCTGAAATGAAATAATAAACGAAACTACAATTGAATTTTCACCCGTCTGGCGGTAGTCCGCTCAGACAGATTATTTCCACAATTTAATAACAACTAAATACGAATGTGACACCCCCGAATCCGGGTCCTCTGACCCCGGTACGGTCGCCACGAAACAATACTATCATCCACCTCTAAACAACATACGATAACTAGAAATGCGGAATATAATAAACGTACGTCGTTCATTCAAAAGGTGTTACTAGTCCCAAGATTCGATAACCTTAATATATCAATACAAACATACCCTAGAATAAATATTAGGGTTCATATTACATTCACAGTAATTTAAACAAATCACAAAGACAAAGTCTGCTTCTTGCAAACCATCCTAAATCTTTCCTTTACCCCTGTCCTTCCCCGAGGGCTCGGGCTCAACTGCAATATAAGTCATGATATAGCAAGAATGAGCAACGAGTTTGCTCAGCAAGTTTAAATACAACAATAAAGGATATATCATGATGAATGGAAAAATGTCTGACAATGATTTCAACAAAATGAATATCTTAAAGATTCAACAATATGACTGTTAGAATGATTCAATACTATGAATATCTGTGTGATTCAACAATATGAATATTAGAATGATTCAATAATATGAATATCTGAACGATTCAATAATAAGAATATCTAAACAATTCAACAATATGAATATCTGAACAATTCAACAATATGAATATTAAAAGCAAAGATAATAATTGCCTTTAGAATGACTGATAGTCGAGTAGACTCTGAACTATAACTTTCCAATAGGTTCAATAACTAATTGACCCTTTTTAGAATTACTAGCTTCTAGCTACAGAAACTTAGTACCTCGAGGAGATCAGCCTCGGGCACAACGTGAATATGCATAACACTTAAATCTGCTTACTCGTATCATATATGTTAGATACCTGGGCACACTCCTACATATGAGGGGTGTTCTGTTCCGTCTAAGAGTCCTTACCATCAATTGGTTTGGATAGCTTCAAAGAAAACTTTATACACTAGTCTGACCGAGCAAAGGTTCAGACTCTTACTGACATGTTTCAAGAAATTTAGGACCTTGAATAATGTACAAGTCCAAGACTGTACGAGCTCAAATGCACTAGGTGCGGACATCAATAATATCAATGTGGAATAATTGATAAGTAATTAAACCACTAAATAACATGCTTGGAAATAAAGTTCAAGCAATTAAGTAAACAACTTTCGATTCAACAATAACCTACTCAATACAAAATGAGAAGGATAGAGAACTTGCACAAAGTGAAGTTTAGAATTTGCACAATATAGGAATTTGTGTAAGTTCGGGGAACTTGCACAATACTCAACGTGTGAAGTTAGGGGAACTTGCACAATACTCAACGTGTGAAGTTCGGGGAACTTGCACAATACTCAACGTGTGAAGTTCGGGGAACTTGCACAATACTAGATTCCTTGCATAAAATAAATGCATAGGCTTAGACACTTACGACATCAAAGAGTGAAATTCGAGGAATTTCACCATAATAGATCCCTTGCATAAAGTAAATGCATAGGTTAGGACATTTGCTGACAACGTTCTTTGAGTAAAGTAAACACAAAGATAAGATACTTGTACAATATACGAGTTTGTAGAAGTTTAGAGAACTTGCATAATAAAGAAATGAAGTTCGGGAATTTGCAAAATAACCAAAGTGTGAAGTTCGGGAACTTTCACGATACTCAAAATGTGAAGTTCGGGGAACTTGCACGATAATCAAAATGTGAAGTTCGGGGAACTTTCACAATACTCAAAATGTGAAGTTCGGGGAACTTGCACTCAACATAACAATTAAATGAAACTAGGAAACTTGCACCGTAAAAGAGTGTAAGTTAAGAAACTTGCAATACAATAATAATCTGCTCAATATAATATGAGAAGGATAGGAATTTGCACAATAAAGGTGAAGTTTAGAATCTCGCTTACTCGAGTAATTGAATAAAGTAGTGCAAGGATTTAAAATATTTGCACAATAAAAGTAGGGTTCGGATACTAGCTTACAATATCCGTTGAATAAAGTAATACAAGGGTCTAGGGTACTTGCATTCAATATCACAATTAAATGAAGTTAGGAAACTTGCAATATAATAATACCCTGCTCAATATAAAATTGAGTAAAGTTAGGGAGACTTGCACAAATAATAAGTGTAAGTCAGGGAAACTTGCCTGTATGCTCAGCTACAAATAATTCTAGCTTTAATTTAAACGGCGTTGGAACGACCTAATATTAACAAGTCAATCTCTCCAATTAGTATAAGTTCGCACATACAAGAATCTAATCATTATATAATTCTATCACATAAGATCACATTCAATATCAAACATACCATTTATAGCATCATAATATGTTAACTGTTAAAATCCGACTTAAGCAAATTGCTCGGGTTTGAGAGTGTCCCGGCGTAACTCTAGCATGCAACTATTGCCATTAAACCAATACACATGCTTATCAAGTTATAATCTCTCATTCGAAACTAGCATGCTCATCCTAATCCAATTTCAGAGTCATATATTATCATGCCGGTAAACCTCAAATTAAACAAGTTCATACTTCAAAGGTTTACTACTCCGGTCATACTATCTCATAATGAGACTAAACAATACTAGATATATATGCTCGAGTATATTACACAAATATAAATCACATAGTTCCTATTTGAAGTTCATTTTCTATGATTAAGCATGCATAGTTGAAATCTGTGTTTAACCAAGTGCGGTTCATGTTAATATGTCTATAGGCATAATGACATCCTAATAAACATGCTTGCATGATCATAATACAATTCACATGGTAATCAATGCTAATTAGCTTCCACATTCTAAGTTTCCATTTGCAAAGTACACTAAGTCAAAAAGACAACACGGTACATGTAAAGCATCTCGTAACCGTTACTCAATGTATTAGCATGCATATAATAAGTCACATACATGTATTTAAGTGGTCACAATCTAAAGACACGAGTCTTGGTTAAGATTACTTTGAAAGTCTTAACTTTCTCCTTTGAAAGTCGTAACTTATGATCAAGTTTGCTAGTGTGTTCTATCATATTAGACTTAGGTCTCATGTTTATAGAATACACAATTATGACCATGAAATCAGAATTCATACATACTACGTATATGTCAAAGTTCACATTTAAAACTTATGTCGTTGTTAGTAACGTTCACTAATGAGTTCAATATGCTAACGCTTCATTATGAATCATATAAACACAAGTTAATGGGTTGTTCATGCATTTCTTAACCATACTACTACGCTCGCAAAAATCAGAATACACATACATGATATGTCCATAACAAGTTCACTTTAGAAATTTCTAAGTTCATTTGTAAACATTAACTCTTTTTCATCATTTGAGTGTATTAACATGATTATACATACTTATACTATGTCTATGTACCTATATATATATATATATATATATATATATATATATATATATATATATATATATTAATCATGTATACATGCTTGCCAAATAAGGTACTATAGGTCGGCACATAACAGCTTAGCAACAGAACTCAAAATCTCTGGTTCAGACCCAGCGCAGCTGCGCAGGTTGGCGGCCAAACCAGAAGCTTTGCAGTTTCGACAGTTCCTTCAGCCCATCTCAGAAAATAATTTCGAATTTCATTCCAGTCACAATATAAAACAATTCTATAATACTTGTAAACTAATATACTTACTACTAAGCATTTCCCAATCACTTATCATACAATTCATGCTTAGTCAAAGATTTAAGGAATTAGAATGAAGAACAAGAATGTAAATTGATATACCTCTGTTAAAGGAAACTGAACTTGCTGCTAAACTAATTCCTCACTAATAACTCTCACAGCAACTTACTAGGATTTCTACACTTAATGAAATCTCAGCAATGAAATGAAGAAGAAGGGAAGAGTTCTTATATAGCCAATTTCTTACCCGGTTCAAGCAATTGTTCATCAATTCAAACCATTGGATAGCAAGATTACATAATGGTCAAGGATTGGTGGTTGAGTAGTTGGTAAATCAAATTATGAAACCCACTCCCTCATAATGATTATGGCTACATTGCTGAGATTGAGAAAATATAGAGTAGTGTAGTAGCTTATTGTTATACACGTGAGAGGAGAAGAATGAGCTCATATTGTGGAATAAGCCAAACTCAGCAATTGCAAGGTGTGTATAATATATGCCCACACATAGGTTTATATTAACTACACTTAGATAATATAATATATATACACATTGTATATACATAGGTTATAAGTAATTATTCCATATACATTTAAATAGGTGTTACAATGCTATCTCAATAAAATAATGTATCAAGTAGGTATATATACCAATCATATAATCCATGTACATTATACTAACACCGAATATAAAGTAATTAGGTATTATTATAATAATAACTGTTATTATAATAATTATAATAACTTATTAAAATCATTTATCAATTAATAATATTATTGATATAATATAAAGTAATAGGGTATACATATTAATGTCTATCCATACATTGTCACATGCTCATATGTACACATTAAATTATCAATCTCACATAATCTAATTAAGGTTATTATATAGTCTATATATAATAGCCTTCTCAAATGTCACTTTATACTATATATAATATATAGTTAACTATCATTTATATAACATATGTTCTTATAAAACAATTAATCAAGTAAATATAATATTATTATATTTATTAATCTCTTACTCATTAATTATTATTTACTCATAATAATAATTAATCAACACATAATCAATTAATTACTCCCAATTCATTAATTATTATTTATTTATAATAATTATAAATTAAAAACAATAATAATTTCATACGTTATCAATTAATTACTCAACTATAAATAATTAGTCCCGATTAAATCTCTACACTATATTCAAGAAATTTGAATATATAATTTACTAACACTTTTATCAATATTCTGATATAAAAGTCTCAGGGTTAATCTACTAATTAAAATAACCATTAGTGATTCCCTTTAATAAAAATCCTAGCATTTATTCGCATATGTTAAATTCACATAAGCACATAACCACATAAGGTTTAAATAAGTTTGAAAAATTAACTCTCAAAAATTTTAAATCACAGATAAAATTAATAAGAAGCTTAAAATTCCTGGTCCTTACAACGAAGGGTTCTTCACCAGGCATGCGGTAGTCCGCGTAGACAGGTTATTCCCACAAAATAATAAAGAATGAAATAACAACAAGATTTTACCATGCATGCGGTAGTCCGTGTAGACAGGTTATTCAAACAGAATAATAAAAAATGAAATAACAACCCTTACGAATATTGAAAGAAAATAACTCTCTTCATGAATACGAAAAAAATAATACCCCTTACCTTAAAAATTTGAAGACTGCACTAGTGTAATAGCAGAATACTCTTCTTCTTTCTCTCTTATTCTCTCTATACTTTCTCTCTCTATAGCTTTAGTGAATTGATGAGAAATAATGAGGAAATGAGCTTCTAGTTATAGGCTCGGCAGAGTAAGGGTAAAATAATCTTTTCGTTATAATTTATGACATCATCGCTTACATCATCGATCCTATGACATCATTGCTTACCTCATCGCTCCGATGACATCCTTGCTTACCTCATCGCTCCGATGACATCATTATTTGCATCATAAGAGTTCAAATTCAATTTGCACTCTTCCACCTCGTTTAACTTTTATACCATAAATTTACTATAATAATGTTACCATTCAAATTATAAAAATCATACTATTATATAATCACATCATACTACTATAATGTAATATTATAATAATATATTTGAATGAATTATTTTATCGGACAAGATAAAATACCAACTTTCAACAAATGTCACATGTTAAAATTTATCCGTTTAAATCCACATTGAATAAATATTTCCTTATCATATATATCAAAAATTAATTATTCACAAATAATATTACAAAACTATAATATTGACAACCAGGTCATTCCCATAAAAGAGGGGGCCTTCCGATAAGGATTTCTCCTTACTGGCGCGCAATTAATCAACCCCTTTCCTAGACAGAACTTTCTTAGACATTGCCAATAATGCTATCTAATAATATCATTCAAATAATATGAATTATTGATTTGATAATTTGAAATAATGTGCAATGACAATTATTGAATCAATAATATAAAATAGCAAAGTAGCACTTATTGATATAAAATATCAACGTAGCAAATATTGAACCAATAAAATATTATGCAATTATTGAATCAATAATATAAAATATTGAACAGTAATTACTGTAACAATAATTGAGTAAGTGTCTTCTTACGTAAGAATCAATAATTTGAAATACTGTACAATACCGTGTGCTACTGTGTAACACCACGTATTACTGTATTTTAATCATCGGAT
The DNA here is from genome assembly GCA_020205555.1 of Panax stipuleanatus. NCBI lineage: Eukaryota > Viridiplantae > Streptophyta > Magnoliopsida > Apiales > Araliaceae > Panax > Panax stipuleanatus. The sequence continues at coordinate 137,341,884 of CM035122.1, read as the reverse complement.
ATTTCAACAGTACTAACGGTAACAGTTTTGCCGTTATTTTAATAAAAAGGTTACTTCTGTCGCTTTTTATATCCGACATTCATTCCGTTGTGGGGTCCACCAATGACTGCGCCATCGTACGAATATTCTCCGACAAAAAGAATATTTCTCGACCAAACGAATATTCCCCGACACAACGAATATTTTATAACCACTTGCTTACTTTTTAAACTTTGCATATTTCACTCATAACTTATCACATTTATCAAATCAATACCTTACTATTTCAAAATAATATATAAAGAAAATTAAATCTTATTCATAATATTTGGGGTCTTACAATCTACCTCTACCTCTATCTCTATACACTATAATATAATATGTTCATATGATATAATATGGTCGTATTCGATTATATACACGGTTCATATTTTTCTGGGCAATCCACATAGACAAGTCCAAAGTCTCCATCTGTGAGTGCACACAATTAGAGGTTTCACCGTTGAATCCTGGAGGGTGATCGCCGGCAGCCCGTTTGTACCTGAGGTTATTACCAGTGGGGGCCAAATCACTTTTTAGGACAGTAGCATATCTACGCCTCGATTTTCAAATAAATTATTCCAATTTTACAGTTTGTTATTCTCGTTAAATCTGCTCAATTTCCAACAACGTAAGCCTAAATATAAGAGAAAATATAGTTAAAGAATGGAAATTTACTTTCTTTCTTTATATTTGTGAATTTTGGAAGAAAATTTTAATATAAAAGAATATATTATTGTTTTATATGTATGAAATTAAATTATAACTATTATAAGAATAATTGTGGTATTTTAGTATGTCGCCTAGTCTTTAATAAATATTCTTCCAAAAAAATTCAAGTTTTTGAGGAATTTCTTTTAAAAATCTTTCTCCTTAGTTTTTTTCTCTCCTCAAAAATTCAAGTAAATTAGATTTTTATTTTGGTTGATCATGAGTTAGTTCTGAGTTCATCATCTTTGTTGATATTATAATGTATGTCATATTTATAATTTTATCAAACATTTTGTATATTGTGTTTTTATTATTTCAAGGGTGTGCATGTATACATTAAAAGATATATATATACAATGACACACACCACAATTTTATATTGCATCTTCAAACACTAGCCCATATCTTGAACATGTTATCAATCTAGTTTCTCTTTAACAATAAAACTGATGAGTTAATATAACATATTAATTCATGTAAATCAAATTATTCAACCCCTCTCTTTATTTTTGGTCTTTAATCTCAACCTTAATCAAATTATAGTAAATAAAAAAACAGAGTTTAGCAATTCTTGATAATAAAAAATTTATACATGCCACGTTTTTTTTTTTAAAAAAAATACAATTATATTTACACAAAGCACTTTACTAACCGTTTTCTAGTTTGAGATTATTAGGTGGTGTTTGTTTACCTTTTAATATCTCTTAAGAACTTCACATCTAATTCGGCAGAGAGAGTAAAGTTATTTGATAAAATTTTGTTTGCCTCTTATCGTCTCTTAATCAGTAAGAGATAAATATAAATCTAAATAATTAATAGATATCTCTTAATGAAAAATTTAAATATAGAGTCGTTATAAATATTGTACTCCATCCGTTCTAAATTTTATGATCATTATTGAGTTTTGAAAAGTCAATGTGAGATATTTTTAAATTTTAAATTGATATTTTTAAATTTAAATGTTATTTAGATGTTATATACTTTTTAATTATCAAATAACTTTTTAAGTTTAAATATTATTTCACTCAGATAATCTAATTTATTAAAATATCCTAATCATTCATATATATATATATATATAAAATAAGTAGGTAAAAGTCCAAAACATTCATTGAATGATTCTTACAACTAGCAAGTACTACTTTGATAGGTATGTGCATAAAAAAAAAAATAGGTAGCCCCAGTATGGGTCACTGAGAAAACCGGTCAAAAGAAATTAATTTATAGTCAAGGAGATTGTGAATGATGATCCACACTTGAGATATAAAAGTCAATAATTAAGCTCACATAAAGGAACAATTGAACCCACCTAAGTGAAAATTCAACCTCAAATTTAAAAATGAACAATGCTACTATAACATAAAAAATTACACATAATGCTCACATATACACACATGCATATTGTGGGATCCGGCCTGATATGCGGGGCCGACAGTATGTTTATGTGTGTATGTGAACATTATGTATAATTTTTTATGTGATAGTAGCATTATTTTTTAAAAATTGAAGAGATTACTAAGCTAAGACTTCATCCGTGATGTCCAAGATTTGTTAAACACTATGGTGCGTTTCGATTGAAGGAATGAAATGAAGATTAGAATGATTCATTCTATTCTAATTAGAATGAGTTATTCTATTCTCTCCCTCCCTCACTCAAGACCCTCATGACTCAATGATAACAAAACTACTCATAAAGTTTTGGGTATGAAATATTGGGCAAGAATGTTAAATTTCAGTCGAAAATAGCAAAAAAAGAAAAGAAAAAGGATAGTTCAATTCATTCCAATCTCAACCAAACATATTTTTTTTATTCCATAAGAATGAGTCATTCCATTCCTACCTTTATTCTTTCAATCCAAACGCAGTTAGGTATTATTTAAAATTGGTGAGTAAACACTCAATGAATAGTTATTGAAGAATTTTAAATTATTAAAATAAAAGAATAATTAGAATTAATATTTTACAAGTAAAGTTAATTTTTTCATAAATTTATTTTCACTTAAATAATAAGTTGATGTGAGAAATGATCTTTTAAAAAAAATCTATTTTACATGTGAAAACTATGACTTCCCATTAAAAATTAAAAATTAAAAATTAAAAATTAAAAATTAAAAACAGCACGTTGGGTAAAACGTGGTCGTTTCATTAGAGGGACAGAATCATTCGTGGTCGCAAATAGACGTTTATATGCCATTTTCAAAAATTCGACCGTTAGATAGCCGAACGTTGATTCCCAATTTTCTCACATAACTGCGCTTTCTCATCAACACATTCTTGTGTAATAACCAAATCGGACTACAACCCCTTCTTTCTTCCGTTCGTTCTCTTTTGCTCTCTCTTCATTTTCCCAATTTCCAATTTTCCTACATCAAAAACTAAATAGCCACACAATGGCAATGGTTGATGATTCAAGCATATTCATGATCGATGAAGGTTACGAGTTTTCAGCGCCTCGATTCTTCGATTTCATCGAGGGGGAGACTGAGGAAGAAATGCAGAGAGCAGAGCTTTGGTTTGATACTGCTCTGAGCTACGCCCCTTCTCGTATGTCAATTCCCCAAACTTTTCATTTTCCTTTCTTGCCGCACAATTTCCCCCAAATTCATTGTTCTTTTAGGGTTTGATTATTTGAAATATTAACTTGTATGTTACCATTTTGTCTCCATTCCACAAAATAGATTGCCATCACAATTTCATTATCATGTCACCACTAAACTAACAAGTTTTTAATGTTGCAAATGTAACTTTTTAATGGAATGGAGGGAGTATAATTTATTTTTCTTGGTTGCAATTGGGCGATGTTATGAACAGAAGTATGTTTTGATATCCTGTTGCTCTGCTGTTAGGGAACATCAGTTGGGGTTTTCACAGTCTTCATTCTCGATTTGCTTTTAGGCAGTATACTGTTCGTTAGGGTTTTAGAGTTGAGTATTGACCTTGTGCTGACATCTTCACTGTTAATTCAGTTTTGATAGTAGCTTTCTTGATCCTGAGACTCAAATTTGATTGAATTTGCAAAAATAAGCAAGTAATTTACTTTATTAAAACTAACCAAACTGATTTCGTTTAACAAATTCCAGAGTATTGCTAGGATTTAATGTTGGGATTGGCTTATACTTATGTGGGCTGGACTAATGGTCATTACGATAGGGTAGTCAGGTTCGACTAAGCACAAGGTGCAATAAAACATTGTAGAGCGTTTAGGGTTTTCTAGCAGCTATAGCAGCTACGTCCCATGTTATAGCAATTAGGGTTTTCTAATTATTATAAAACATTGTTTGGTATGTGGATCATTTTAGAGCGTGTGAGTCATCTAATAAATATATTAAACTAGCTAAATTGGTGAACCTGAGTATATCGTGTGTTCTTATTTTCAAGAAAATGGATTAATTTCCTGTTTTATTGCTAAGATTAATGAGATAAGAGAGAAATATAGTTCTTGATGATGATACTCAATCCCTTAAAAAAAATGGAATCCAAACATAATTCACGGTTTTTTGAGTACACCAGTGCTTCTGCAGCCTATTTGGATGGATTAGAGAAACATCTAGCGATGAGACTTGCAGAAAATCTTGTGAAAATTAAACTTCATCACTATTCTATTTTAGTTTTCTTGATTAATAGGAAGATATCCTTATTTTAGAATGAAACTTACAGGGAATTTTATACCTCACCACAATTCTATTGGAAAACCTTCTTGATTAATGGCAAATCTTCTTATTTTATAAGACCTCCAGGGAAGCTTGTGAGCCTATTAGATTGTAATAAATAGAGTTTAAGCTTCTGAGGAGTATTTGAAGTGGTATATGTCTTTAGGGTCCACATAGACAAAATAGAGTTTTTCCTAATGGTCCTACAATGCTGTCAGTCTGTCCAAATGCTTATATTAATATGCAATAAATAAACAATGATGATGATGTTTGTACATATAGTGATTTTTCTTGTATTGATGATAAATGAACAATGATGATGTTTGTTTGTACAATGATGATGGTGATACAGATACTTATATAATTATGGAATTTCTTAACATGTGCCCTAAGAGCACATGCTAAGCACACAGTTCAAGAGAATATTCCCTTAAATTGTGTGCATATTCCCTTGAACTTGGTGTAAATGCAAAAATCAAGAGAATATGCACACAGTTCAAGAGAATATTCTCTTGAACTGTGTGCCATGTGCCCTAAGGACACATGTTAAGAGGACCCTATAATTATATATGCTGTTGTTATTATTTGGTATTTATCTTGAGTTGGGTGCAGCTTTCATGCCAAAAATTAAGACCAGCAGAACTGTTCAGCTTGATAGCCTCTGTGACTTCAGCGAAGCTGAGCAACCGCAGAAGGTAACTTGAAACTTTCAGCTTCTCAAACAATTTTCACAGCACTTGATTCAAATTGCAATTTATTGATTAGCTATGCTACCTTGTTGCAGGCATTAGAATCATCAGAATCCACAACTATATCAGGATCAATGACTACATCAAATTCTACTTTTGAAACCGAGAAGAAACTAATGATGTCAGTAGATTGCTTTCTATATTGCTAAACCTTAAACTTTTTCATTGAGTGAAATATATTGATATTTTCCTTTATTAAATCAGACCTAAGCCTGCCCTCAGCTCTGCGGAAGTCGTAGAAGAAGAGACTGGGGATGCGAACAAGGAAGTAGAAAGTAGAAATCTTCTCAACCCGGTATGCTAGTATAGCTGAGACTTCTGTTTTGTGTTTTGTTCATTATATAATTCAGAAGTTTCCCTTGTTAGAAAAATGTTCCTTCAGGTTCTTATCATTATCATTTTTTTATTTTGAACCTTTCAGGTAACTGCTAATGAGAAGAATTTTGAAGTTAAGGAAGTACCATCTCAAGAAAATGAAAGGTTGTTCTTTCTTTCTATTTTGAGGCCTTGACAAGACTAATACTGAAACTAAAGAATCATAAATACAGAAAATCTTCGTGATATTTGAATTGCCTATTCTTTTTTCTATTGACTTCAGTGTCATGACTGGAGGCACTTCCTCGTCTGTGAAAGTTGAACCAGTAACAGGTGAAGCTACATCCAGTGCCCAAGGTTGTTATCTCTATGATTATCAATTCTGTTTTGTACATTTTCCTTCTACAATTTATCTGTCGTATTCCTAAATTACTTTATTGGACTATCATAGGAGTAGAAGCATGCACCCCTAAACCGAGAAGTCATTCGCGAAACGGTAATAACCTACTACAGGCCGAGTCCAAGAAGCAACAGACAGCCAAGAAGATAGCCAGTATGGTTAGGAATCCATCAGCATTAAAATCAAAATTATCACAAGCCAAAAGCATCAAACCTGAAAGTGTGAGAAGGTTAGCTTACATTACATTATGTAAATTCTCTCTTTTCTTTTCCATTGTTTTTCTTGCTTTTGAGTTTCTTGTTTTCTATTTAATATGGCCTAAATTCTGTACTGCAGAAACACAAGTTTGATAAACAAAGTAGGGACTCCTAATTTGGCTCAAGAAAACCAACCCATAAAGAGGCAAAAACTGGACGGAGGAAAAACTAGACAGGTGCGTGCTTTTATTGTTGTTTTATCACTCAGTTGGGTTGCACCACATGTATAAGTATTCTGAATGCCTTTGTCTTGCTGTACATTGTAGATTCTTAATATTAAAACACATACATTGCCCCACAAAACAAGACCTGGTCTAATCAGCGGCAGTTCCAACTTATGCTCGTCAACTGCTAAAGCCCGTAAAGAGGACAGAAAGGTTTGTTGCCTCAAAAAGTGCTTTTGTTTATTCCCTATTGTTTTATGGATTTGTGATGCTGACTTTTAACCTCTCTTTAATGAAAAGATTTATGCTCGGGAGCCAGCAGCAGCACCATTTGTTTCAATGGCAGAAATGATGAATAAGTTTCAATCCAACACTAGGGAGATGTCACTATCTTGTGCCAGCAGTTCTCTTTCGCATGCAAGTGATCTCATTATGAAAGAAGTTTGGCATCTGATTTTTTGTAGGTCCATGTAACATTTTCCTCAAGATGTTCATGTCTTATTTTTAGGTTGCTGCTGGTTCAGTAATTCGACGGAAGCTTAAACTTACATTGACAAGGCCAAAGGAACCTGAACTTGAAACATCTCAGAGAGTTCGTTCAGTAAAGATTAAGAGTTCTACCGAACTTGAGGAAGAAATGATGGCGAAAATTCCCAAGTTTAAGGCTCGTCCAATCAATAAAAAGGTATTCATATTTTTGTTTTTCATATTTAGAATCTCTTTCTTGAGTTATGCATGTCCGTATATTTTAAGTAATTGGCCCTTCTTATTGTTGCAGATTCTAGAGGCTCCAACGTTACCAACATTGCCGAGAAGTACTCCACAGCTTCCAGAATTTCAGGTAAATTTTAGTTTGGGTAGATATTATTGAGAAAAATATACAACAGTTAGGAAAACATAAAAAGAATACTTGGACCTTGTGCAGGAATTTCACTTGGAAACAATGGCGAGGGCCAATCATAATGTTGAAACATCTACTGTAGCCTCAACCAAAACAGTTCCACAGGTAGTGAAATCCTGAATGTTATTAAAATTTTGGTAGTGTTCTTGAACTAACTAATTGATATATGACAGGACCAACAACGGAAACCTCATCTTACAGCACTGAAGATGCCCACTCTTCAAACATTCACTGAGGGCGCGTCCTCCCAGGATCAAAAGTTCTCAAGAGCTTGAGAAGGAAGAACTTGAAAAAATTCCGAAGTTCAAAGCCAGACCTTTGAACAAGAAGGTTTGTCGTCTTGGTGTTCAATGTTAAACTATTTCTTTAATTTCTTTTATTTGTCACTAAGTTTTTTCCCCCTTACTTACTCCTGTAGATTTTTGAAAGTAAAGGGGAATTAGGGGTATTCTGCAACACAAAGAGACAAGTTACTGTACCTCAAGAATTCCACTTTGCAATAGATGAAAGGATTCCACCACTAGCAACTGTCAGTGATTTGTTTGACAAGGTAATTAATTTGATTGGAGAAGTGTCCACTTCATTTTACTCTTTTATTCACTTTACTGTAAGAAACTTTGCCTTGACAAATTGCTCATACTCTCGATTAGCAAAAATAAAAAAATAAAAAAAATTGCTCATACTATTTTGTTTTTTTGTCAGCTTTCACTGAATTCAGAACCTCAACAAAACAAACTTCCCAGGAACACCACACCTAATCCCTTCCATCTGCACACAGAGGTATCACTCAAGCCGCTCTGAACTTAACTGAGATTTTCACAGTTAATCTTATTTGTTTTGCTTACCTGTATTTATGTGCTCGTACACGTATGACATCAGGAAAGAGGATTGAAGAAAGAAACAAAATTTGTTATGGAAGTAATACAGAAGCAGTTGGAAGAGGAGAGGACTAGGGTTCCAAAGGCCAATCCATATCCTTATACTACTGATTATCCTGTGGTAATCGTATCTTATAACTTACATGTCACCCATGATAAAAACTTGTTTGATGAGCATTCTTAATTTAATGTATATACATCACTCATGGTGCAGATTCCACCAAAACCAGAGCCAAAGCCATGCACAAAACCAGAACCTTTTCAATTGGAGAGTCTGGTGAGGCATGAAGAGGAAATGCAGCGCGAAATGGAAGAAAGGCAGAGGATGGAGAGAGAAGAAGCTCAGAAGAGGTTGTTTAAAGCGCAGCCGATCTTGAAAGAGTAAGAATTTATGATGTATATTAATAAGGCATGACTGACTGGTGTATATATATATATATATATATACACGGCATGACTAATCTCTTTAACATACAAAATGCCTATATATATGATGTATATTACAACAAATGTCTAAACATTGTACTATAAGTGTTCAATATGAATGACAAGTGAAAATCAGATTCAATTTGCTGTCTTTTTTCCATCACTTCTAATAAAGTTTCGGTACAAAGCTTATCTTTGATGTCCCTTATACATGGTAGAACCAACTAGAATCTGATAGTGATAGAGTTAATTCAAGAAGTCATGTTTGCTATCAATTTGTGCAGGGATCCTATTCCAGTTCCTGAGAAAGTACGAAAACCTCTCACAGAGGTTCAGGGATTTGATCTTCATGTGGAGCATCGAGCAGCTGATAGAGCAGACTTTGACAAAAAGGTAACATTTTTCTCTCTCTCCCTTTTATTATTTGGCAATAAAACCTAGTTATGCTAAAATGCAATTTGAACTTTACGATACTTGTGTAAATTTGTTCACAGATTAAGGAGAAAGAGATGATTTATAAAAGATACAGAGAAGAGGCAGAGTCTGAAAAGATGGTAAAAGAATCTACGTACATCATTTTTATTTTTATTTTGCACAGTGAAGAAAATTGCAAGTAAAGAAATATTTGAACATTTGAACAATCTTGTTATGTGTGTAGATGGAGGAAGAGAAGGCCCTGAAACAACTAAGAAGGACATTGGTACCTCATGCAAGACCAGTCCCTAATTTCAACCATCTTTCTTGCCACAAAAGTATGTATGCATTATTATTATTATTACAAATGAAAGAAACTACCACATTTTTCGTTCAAACTTTTCCTAATATTGCTTGCTTGTGGTGCTGCACTGCACAGGTCTACTAAAGAAGCTACAAAACCAAAGTCCCCAAAATTGAAAATTCTCGAAAGAAGGCAAAGAAGGAAGATGATGATGATATCTACTGCAGCAGCAACTTCAAGCTCATCAGCCTCTAACATGAGGTGATGATTGCTTTTTGTGCTGATGATGAGGTTCTTTATCAATCAGTTCAAGAACTTTTGAACCCCCCTTGTAGTTTAGTTTAGGGCCGGGTCGGCAGCCGCTCCGTATTCCTGACTGACCACGGATGTTTATTGTTGATTCATCTTATAATTCCTACCAATGTCATGTATCATATAATACATAACAACATTATATATTTTATAGGCATTCAAAACTCATCCAATTACCAGGTGCTGCAGCAGCCCATACAATTGCATAGTTGGTAAAGAAAGAATCATGTCATTAAGACTAACAAATAAGAATTCTAAATATAGAAAATAATCTAAAGATATGTGGCAAATCTAATGTTGATAACTGATAAAGATGTTTCATTTTAGCACTAAAATATTGCTTGCAGATATTAAAATAAAAATCTTAAAATTTTCTTTTAATATAATATAAAAAAATGTATATAATTATTGAGCACATATATGGTTCGAATTGATTGTAATGTTTAATGATACAATTTTTCTTTTGTGGGAACTGTACTTATTATTTTCTTTCTTTACTTTTTTTCTATTTTTTTTTGTGAATTACATGTCAAGTGAGCTAGGAGGAGAATCAAATTGATAATTGGGTGTTTGTGATTTGTGAAATACTATGTATTATTTAAAATTGGTGATTTACTTATTAAGCACTCAAATGAATAGTAATTACAGAATTTCAAGTTATTGAAATACTATAAAAAAATCAAAATTAATATTTTTACAAAAAAAATAAAAATTTCGTACATTTATTCTCACTTAAAATAATAAGTTGATTTGAGATATGACCTTGTAAAAAAAATATCAATTTTTACATGTAAAAACAATGACTTCCCGTTAAAAAAAACAAAAATTAGCACGTTGGATGGAACGTCGTCGTCCCATTTGCGGAACAGAAGCATCCGTGGTCACATAGACGTTTAGGCCCTTTTAAAAAATTCGACCGTTAGATATCCGAACGTTATTTCCCAAAAAAATTTCACAACAACACAATTCTTGTGTAATAACCAAATCAGACTACAATTCCTTCTTTTTCTTCATTTTCCCAATTTTCCAATTTCCCTACACCAAAAACTAAATAGCCACGTAATGGCCATGGTTGACGATTCAAGTATATTCATGATCGATGAAGGGTACGAGTTTTCAGCGCCTCGATTCTTCGATTTCATCGAGGGGAGAGACACAGGAGGAAATGCAGAGAGCAGAGCTTTGGTTTGATACTGCTCTTAGCTGCGCCCCTTCTCGTATGCCAATTTCCCAAACTTTTCATTTTTCTTTCTTGCATCCCTGTCTTTAATTGGATTTCTTAAATTTTGTTTGGATTTGGTTTGGTGTCTACGCTTCGATCATTGCTGAGTTACTTTCATTGATTTCTTCGAGTTGCTTAGTTATATATTCACGGCTTTTTAGGGTTTGGATCATTGCTCCATCAATCTTGATTTGCTTTTAGGGCAGTATACTGTTCTCTAGGGTTTTAGAGTATTGACCTTTTGCTGTCAATCTTTACTGTTAATTCAGTTTTCATAGTAGCTTTCTTGCTCCTGAGACACAAATTTGATTGAATTTGCAAAAAAAAAGTAAGTAATTTACTGTATTAAACTAACTACACTGATTTCGTTTGACAAATTTCAGAGCAATACTAGGATTTAAGGAAATGAATAAATTTCCTGTTTTATTGCTAAGATGAATAAGATAAGAGAGAAATAAAGTTCTTAATAATGATAGTCCCTGAAAATAAACGGAAGCCGAACATAATAATTCACAGTTTTTTTAGTGCACCAGTGCTTCTGCAGTTTATTTGGATGGATTAGAGAAACATCTAGAGACGAGACTTGCAGAAAATGAGGGATACTTCATTCTTTTCTTCTTAAGGTGAGACTTGCAGAAATTCTTGTGAGAATTAAACTTCATCACTATTCTATTTTAGTTTTCTTGATTAATAGGAAGATATCCTTATTTTAGAATGAAACTTCCAGGGAATTTTATACCTCACCTCTATTATATGGGAAAATCCTTCTTGATTAATGGCAAATCTTCTTATTTATGTAAGGACCTCCAGGGAAGCGTGTGAGCCTATTAGATTGTAATAAATAGAATCTATGCTTCTGAGAAGTATTTGAAGTGGTATATTATGTGTCTTTGGGGGGGGGGGGGGGGTCCCACAGCATAATGGCATAGACAAAAAAGAGAGTTTTGCCTGCTGGTCCTACAACTGCTGTCAGTCTGTCCGAGTGCTTATATCAATATGCAATAAATAAACAATGATGATGATGTACAATGATGATGATTGTACAATGATGATGATGTTGTTCTTAGTATTTGGTATTTATTTATTGAACTGGGTGCAGCTTTTATGCCAAAAATTAAGACCAGCAGAACTGTTCAGCTTGAGAGCCTTCTGTGACTTCAGTGAAGCTGAACAAAGGCAGAAGGTGACTTGGAGCTTTCAGCTTCTCATATATTGTTTCACAGCACTTGAATCAAATTGCATTTTATTGATAATTACCTTGTTGCAGGCACTAGAATCAGAAGAATCCACAACTATATCAGGATCAATGACTACATCAAATTCTCCTTTTGAAACAGAGAAGAAACTAACAATGTCAGTAAGGTTGCTTTGAATATTGCTAAACCTTAAACTTTTTTCTGTTTCATTTATTGGTAGTCTTACTTTCATTCAGTGAAATTTATTGATATTTTTATTTATAAATCAGACCTCAGCCTACACTCTGCTCTGTGAAAGTCGTAACTGGAGATGGGAACAAGGAAGTAGAAAGTAGAAATCTTCTCAACCCGGTATGCTAGTGTAGCTGAGACTTCTGTTTTATGTTTTGATTCAGAAGTTTCCCTTGTTAGAAAAACGTTCCTTCAGGTCTAATGGTTCTTATCATTAACATTTTTATTTTTTGAACCTTTCAGGTATCTGCTATTGAGAAGAGTTTTGAAGTTAAGGGACCTGCATCTCAAGAAAATGATAGGTTTGTTTGTTCTTTTTCTTTTTTGAGGCCTTGACTAGGCTAATACTGAAACTAAAGAATCATAAATACAAAAAATCTTCATTATATTTGAATTGCCTATTCTTTTTTCTATCAACTTCAGTGTCGTGACTGGAGGTGCTTCCTCGTCTGTGAAAGTTGAACCAGTGACTGTTGACGCTACATCCTGTGCTCAAGGTTGTTATCTCTGTGATTAGCAATTGTGTTTTGTATGATTTACTTCTTCTACAATTCATCTGTTGCATGTCTAAATTACTTTATTGGACTATCATGGGCGTAGAAGCTTGCACCCCTAAACCGAGAAGTCATTCGCGAAAGGGTAATAACCTACTACAGACCGAGTCCAAGAAGCAACAGACAGCCAAGAAGATAGCCAGTATGGTTAGGAAGCCATCAGCACTAAAGTCAAAATATCAGTCAAAATTATCACAGGCCAAAAACGTCAAACCAGAAAGTGTGAGAAGGTTAGACATTCTCAGATTATGTAAATTTCTTTCTTGAGTCGGTTGTGAGTCTGTTTATGTAAATTTCTCTCTTTTCTTTTCCATTGTTTTCTTGGTTTATTCTTCTTGTTTTCTATTTAATGTGGCTCAAATTCTGTATTATACAGAAACACAGGTTTGATAAACAAAGTAGAGACTCCTAACTTGGCTCAAGAAAACCAACCCATAAAAAGGCAAAAACTGGACGGAGGAAAAAGTAGACAGGTGTGTGCTTTTATTGTGTTTTATCTCTCAGTTGGGTTGTATCACATAAGTATTCTGAATGCCTTTTTCTTGGCTGTACATTTTAGATTCTTAATATTAAAACACATACATTGCCACACAAAACAAGACCTGGTCTAATCAGCGGCAGTTCCAACTTATGCTCGTCAACTGCTAAAGCCTGTAAAGAGGACAGAAAGGTTTGTTGCCTCAAAATAAATTTTTGTTTATTCACTATTGTTTATGGGTTTTGTGATGCTAACTTTTAACCTCTCTTTAATGAAAAGATTTACACTCGGGAGCCGGAAACAGCACCATTTGTTTCAATGGCAGAAATGATGAATAAGTTTCAATCCAACACTAGGGAGATGTCACTATCTTGTGCCAGTTCGCATGTACGTATTCTCATTATGAAAGAAGTTTGGCATCAGATTTTGTAGGTTCGCGTAATATTTTCCTCAAGTTGTTCATGTCTTATTTTCAGGATGCTGCAGGTTCAGTAATTCGGAGGAAGCCTAAACTTACATTGACAAGGCCAAAGGAACCTGAACTTGAAACATCTCAGAGAGTTCGTTCAGTTAGGGTTAAGAGTTCTGCCGAACTTGAGGAAGAAATGATGGCAAAAATTCCCAAGTTTAAGGCTCATCCAATCAATAAAAAGGTATTCATATTTTTATTTTTCATTTAGAATCTCTTTCTTGATTTATGCAAGTTCCTATATTGTAAGTACTTGGCCTTTCTGATTGTTACAGATTCTGGAAGCCCCGACGTTACCAACGCTGCCGAGAAGTACTCCACAGCTTCCAGAATTTCAGGTAAATTTGTTGGGTAGATATTATTGAGGTAAATGTACAAATAGTTATGGAAACATAAAAAAGCATATAGCGTCCTTCTGCAGGAATTTCACTTGGAAACAATGGCAAGGGCCAATCATAACATTGAAACATCTACTATTGCCTCAACCGAAGCTGTTCCTCGGGTACTAAAGACCCCCCGACTGTTATTCAAATTTTGGTAGTGTTCTTGAACTAACTTGTTTATACTGACTCGAAATTGGTTCATTTCTATGTGACAGGACCAACAATGGAAACCTCATCTTACAGCACCAAAGATGCCCACTCTCCAAACATCACTGAGGGCCCGTCCTCCCAGAATCAAAAGTTCTCAAGAGCTTGAGCAGGAAGAACTTGAAAAAATTCCGAAGTTCAAAGCTAGACCTTTGAATAAGAAGGTTTTGTCACCTTTGGTATTCAATTATGTCAACTATTTCTTTAGTTTCTTTTACTTGGTCATTAAGTTTTTTTTCTCCCCTACTGTAGATATTTGAAAGTAAAGGGGAATTAGGGGTATTCTGTAACACAAAGAGGCAGGTTACAGTACCTCAAGAATTCCACTTTGCAATAGATGAAAGGATTCCACCACCAGCAACTGTCAGTAGTTTGTTTGACAAGGTAACTAATTTGATTGGAGAAGTGTCCACTTCATTTTTCTCTTTTTTTTTTGACTTCACTATAAGAAACTTTGCCTTAGCGCTTGCGCCCACTCTCAATTAGCGAAAAAATAAAATAATTGCTCATACTCTTTTTTTTTTGTCAGCTTTCACTGAATTCAGAACCTCAACAAAACAAACTTCCCAGGAACACCGCACCGAATCCCTTCCATCTGCACACAGAGGTACCAAATGTCAAGCAGCTCTGACATTAACTGAGAGATTTTTACAGTTATCTTATTAGTTTTGCTTACTTGTTTATATCTATTTGTGCATACGTGTGACATCAGGAAAGAGGATTGAAGAAAGAAACAAAATTTGTTATGGAAGTAATACAGAAGCAGTTGGAAGAGGAGAGGGCTAGGGTTCCAAAGGCCAATCCATATCCTTATACCACTGATTATCCTGTGGTATGCATATCTTATTAACTTACATGTAACCATTGATAAATATTTGTTTTATGAGCATTCTTAATATATACTATCACTCATTGTGCAGCTTCCACCAAAACCAGAGCCAAAGCCATGCACTAAACCAGAACCTTTTCAATTGGAGAGTCTGGTGAGGCATGAAGAGGAAATGCAGCGGGAAATGGAAGAAAGGCAGAGGATAGAGAGGGAAGAAGCTCAGATGAGGTTGTTTAAAGCTCAGCCGATCTTGAAAGAGTAAGAATTTATGGTGTATATACATTATATACATACATGTAATGCCTAATATGTACTTTATATGTAGGATGACTGTATATATTGCTTGAACATACATAATGCCTATATATGTAGGATGTATAGTACAATAAATGCCTAATATGTACTTTAAGTGTTCATATGAACGACAAATGACAATCAGATACACTTTGCTCTCTTTGCTTTTCACCGCTTCTAATATGTGCTTTAAGTGTTCAATATGTACTTCAAGTGTTCATATGAACGACAAATGACAAATCAGATACACGTTGCTCTCTTTGATGTCCCTTTCGCTGTCCCTTATTAACACTAAGCTGTACATTTAGTCACCTTGAGGTTGAATATAAGAAAATTTCATGGTAGAACCAACTAGAATCCAATAGTACTGTGTTAATTCAAAAAGTCATGTTTGCTATCAATTTGCGCAGGGATCCTATTCCAGTTCCTGAGAAAGTACGAAAACCTCTCACAGAGGTTCAAGGATTTGATCTTCATGTAGATCATCGAGCAGTTGATAGAGCAGACTTTGACAAAAAGGTAACATTTTATGTCTTTCTCCTTTATTATTTCACAATAAATCTATTAAACAATTTGTGCTTAACAATACTTGGATAAATTTGTTCACAGATTAAGGAGAAAGAAATGATTTATAAAAGATACAGAGAAGAAGCAGAGTCTGGAAAGATGGTAAAGAATCTCTACGTACATTATTTTTATTTTGCAGAGTGCAGAAAATCATAAGTAAAGAAATTTAACATTTGAGCAATCTTGTTATGTATGTATGCAGATGGAGGAAGAGAAGGCTCTGAAACAACTGAGAAGGACATTGATACCTCATGCAAGACCAGTCCCTAATTTCAACCATCCCTTCTTGCCACAAAAGTATGTATTATTATTATAACATCTCTTCTCTATGAAACCACCACATTTTTTGATCTTTTCCTAATTTTGTTTGTGGTGCTGCACTGTACAGGTCTAGTAAAGAAGCTACAAAACCAAAGTCCCCAAAATTGAAAATTCTCGAAAGAAAGCAAAGACGAAAGATGATGATGATGATATCTACTGCAGCAGCAACTTCAAGTTCAGCATCTAACATGAGGTGATGATTGTTTTTTTTTTTGGCTGATGATGAGGTTGTTTCTATAGTGTCCGATTGACTCTTGATGTTCATTCATTTGTAAAGCTTTTGTAATGTTTCAAGGATTTCTTTATCTGTGTTATGAAAATGAGAGAACAAAATTTTACAGGCCATTTGTGTGCAGGAGGAGAGCAAAGACATCATCTAATTTGTAATATTAATAAATAAAAGGGTTCTTTACACTACTATACAACAATTAGAAAGTAATTACAAGATTAGTGCATCCACAAAATAATTACAAAAAGAGTGCAACACAATAATTACGAAATCCAAAATCACAAAAAAAGAAGAAGCCGGAGTAGCCGAAGAAGAAGAAGCTCTACTGGAAATCCAAAATCACGAAAAACCCACGAAATCCAAAACCACAAAATCCAGCGACGAAATCGACAATCCAACCACGGAATCGATCATTCTATTCAAAATCATGAAAAAAAAAGAAGTCGGAGTAGCCGATGAAGAAGAAACCAGACCTAGAAATTCGAATCTGGAACATAATTACGAAGGTAAGTAAACCATAATCTGAATCTGGATATTGCAATCTCATAATATAACTTTGAATCGGACAATGAGTATATGATTTTGATTTTCAATTGGTAACCAGAAACAAAACTAATAGAAGGATTATTAGTTGTTTATTGATGGATACCAGATTGGTGTAAAGTAGAATTGTAGACTGAAAATTTGGTATGGGTCTTTCCAGGTTCAATTCATGTACTGACCCGTAGTTACTACACATTCATAAATTACCTTCATATAAGAGTTTGGTTACCTAGGTTTAATTGTTCAGTCTTTAATTGGTCACCATGTAATGATACTCAGTGATTTAATTATAAACTGAATGCAAACAATGTGTAAAGATTTATGGTTACTAATTAGATATATTTTGGTTACTATATAATGTTGATTTGGTCACCATTCACAATATTGTATTATTTGTAATGCTTCAGTTGTCAGACAATGGAGATGATTCCAGTTGTACTTTATTTCAACGGAACGTGGTCTGACAGTAACCAATACCACAATTTTGAAGTTACCTGCCTACTAGTCCCATTAACTTGTTCATTCACAGAAATGCACAACTTGGTATGCAGTGCAATAAGGCTAGACACCAACACAACAAAATTGTCAATCAAATTTCAGATTAGAAGCAACATTTCACCGATCAGTATGTCAAATGAAGCAACCTTCAAATTCTTTATGAAAGTCGGTAGAAAATCAGATGAACAAGTAGACCTGGCAAAATCGGCCCTGGCCCGCCCACCACAGGCCAGGCTTTGGGATTCACATTTTCAACCTATCAAAATCTGGGCCGTTTTGGCCCGGCCTGTTTGGGCCAAGCCCAGAAACGTGTCAAAATGTAGGCATAAATAAGTCCAGGCCCGTGGGCCGGGCTAGCCCCCCCGGCACGGGTCGGGCTTTGGGCTTCGCTTTTTCAGCCCATCAAAACCTGGGTCGTTTTGGCATGGCCCGACCCGTTTGTCAGGTCTATGAACAAGGCAAGTTTCCACTAATTATAGAGAATGTATACAGCAATGGAGGCACTACAATCTTACAGAACTTGAGAAATGTAGAAGAAAAGAGGATGTAAGCTGTAAGGCCAATCAGATCAACACAATGGAATTCAGAACTAATACCACTGGCAACACAAGATTATCAAATTGGAACACAATATGCTGAGCAGCTTGCCATCAAAGCTATTGATCAAGAACAAGACAGACAACAAGACATAACATACACTGAAGAACAATCTGATGAGGTCATATCAAATCCGAATAAATTTGAAGTGAAAATACATCAAATTTACAAAGACAAAAAAATTATAGCACAAACAATAAGACTACATTCAATCAGGCAAAATAGACAACACAAGGTTGAAAGAACAAGTGGTAGAGCCTTTGTGCTAGTATGCATAGAGAATGAAAATTGCAAATGGAAGTTGAGAGCATCAAAGTTTCAAAAAAACAGTATGTTCAAGGTGGGAGAATTCAATGATATCTACACTTGTTCATCCAACATACTGCTGGGAGATCACATACAAACAAATAATGAGTTGGTTAGTGAATGCATAATGCATAGATTAACAAATCTGAAGAAAATATGCACACCAACAGATATTGTGGAAGACATGATGATAGAATATAATGTGTCTATCTCTTACCAAAAATATGGAGATCAAAGGAGAAAACATTGGAAAAAGTAAGAGGAAATCCACACGTCTACTCCCTGATCCCATCATGGTTGCACATGTTGAAGAAAATAAATCCAGATAACAATTGGAAATTGTTCTTAAATTTTTTATAATTAATTGGTTACCCAATAAAACTAAATTGGTTACCTTTGTATGAAAGTTTGGCTACCAACTGCACTATGAAAAAAAATGTAAAAATGGTTTTTTTTGTCGTTAATCAATATATACACAAAATGTTACTCTTAAATGACATTTTGGACACCATCTCCACCATATGAAAAAAATTAAATGCTAATTAATTGGATACCAATAACCATACAAATGGTTACTGGTGACTACAAGTTTAGACACTATCTGCTCTATAGATTTATATATTGACATTACTGAAATTGCATATTACGTTCAATCACAGCCTTGGAGTTGGAAAGAAATGGTCATTTCAAGTATCTCTTCTTTGCCATGGGAGCATCCATTGAAACATGACATATGCTTCCCAATCATTGTAATTGATGGCACATTCATATAATCAACCTAGGGGAGACACTCCTTATAGCAAGCATGCAGGATGCAAACAGAAACATTATTCTAATTGCTTTTGCAGTGGTTGACAGTGAAAATGAATTCTCTTGGAGATGATTTTTCATCAATTTAAGAAAGTCTTGTGGAGTTAGGGAAGACCAATGCATTGTTTCAGATAGACATGAAGCCATTGTACAGGGACTGAACTTTTATCCGTTTTTTGCTCAGTCTTAGTCAAACCACTGTCTAGGAGTCTTAAATTTGTAGAACCACATTTTAGATGAGATTGTGATAGACCCAAATCTGAATGTAGGTTAAATTTTATCATTATCTCCAGAGAATTTTTCAGTCCTTCAATATAAAAACATACAAGTAAAAGAAAACAAATCCTTTTCTTTTTTTTTAAAATTATATTATTGTTAAACTACAAATAACATACCTTTTCATGTTATTTATGCCCATATTAAACTATTGATCAAACAATACATCTTCAAATTTGGATGGCATACCCATGCAAATATTGGAAAATACAGAAAGACCTCTGCGTATTTGTGTAGGAACCACATCAAAAGAAGATGAAGCAACATAACCAAACTTGTATATGGACTCCTCAAAGCCACACTCTTCGCAGAAGCACGAACCAGTCTACTACAAGGTTTAGAAGCACTTCTCTCCACTTCAACACAATGAACCATATCCTGAGTAATTAAAATCATTTCATCAAGAACCGAACTATTTTCTGCCTCGATTTTACCCCCTTTAGCAATTGACAAAACATGTCACAAATACAATTAGAATTTCAGCAACAAACTCCAAACTGACTGAGCAGTAATAGAAATACTATAAGGAAGTAACCAATCCAATTTATGAATGTAACTAAGATTGAAAAAAACACGAACCTCAATAGGGATAAAAACAACCTCTTTTTTCCAGAAGTTTGGCTTAAAATATCAAAAGTTGGTTTGTCATTGTTCTTGTTAATCTGTAAAAATAAAAAACGCTACATAATCAATAAAACAAAAACATATAACATAGAAAAAAGAAACAATTATGTTTAACCTTGTCATCATCTCCATCACTGTGAACCCCAGTAGGGGTAAAAATAACAAGCTATTTCCCAGAAGTTTGGCTTAAATTATCCAAAGTTGGCTTGTCATTGTTCTTGCCAATCTGTAAAAATAAAAAACACTAAATAATCAATAAAACAATAACATATAACACAGAAAAAACAAACAAATATGTTTAACCTTGTCATCATCTTCATCACTGTGAACTCCACCCATTCCACCAACATCATCATCAATTTTTCCATCAAACTGGTTTGCATCATCCGAACCATTACCTACATCATCGGACTCATCAGATATAGCATCATCATCCAACACATTACCATTATTGCGGCCTTCCGAACCATGATCATCATCATCACCTTCATTCCCACCTTCACTAACAATAAAGCTGCCATGTAGCTGCTTTCTCAAAATCTTCCTTATGTCCCTGCAAATCTCAATATGGAAAACATGCAATTACTTCAAATCAACCCCCAACTTCTCAAATTCTTTCTTAACTTCAAGCACCTCTTTTCCAAAGGCCTCACCAGTGCATCGACAATATTTTTAACATTAGAAAGTGAAAAACCCAAATCTCCACCCTTCTTGGTTTTATCCACTTTTATATCAACAACATTAGAGCCACCATCATGTCCATGGAAAAAGTGAAAACCACCCAAATCCAAACGATCCATCTCATCAGCCGTAGGAATGAGCATTTGTATCCTCAAATAAAACAGAGTGGGAACAACAAATATAACATCTCTAAAACATTGAACAATAAAAAAAAACAGTACACGAAAAACAATAAATTAAAATCAGTAACCAGATGTAGACATAAAGGTAACCAAACATAATGTTAATGGTAACCGACGTACCTGTCCAGAACCAAACACTAAATCATTCAACTTGACATTTTTGAAAGCCTTCCCTAATTCCTTCCATCTAAATAATCTAACTTCTGACACATGCTCATCAATACAAAAACCCCGGACTTTAAGAGTAAGAATGACTTCAAACAAGAAAACTTGGAAAACATAGGGCAATCCATTCAACTTATAATATTTACAATAATTGTACTTGTAAAAATTGTATATAACACCCCCATTCATGCCCTTCTTTAAATGTCCCTTCACAGCAAGGGATAAAGACTTCTTCGTTTGTTCAAAGGAAAATTTCCCCCACGGATAACTATCAAGGTCGCCATAAGAGAGATAGTTAAGCAATACCTCATCAACATGATTATCTGAAACAGTAGCTAGTAGGAGGAAATTGAAAACCAATAATATAACGGACATCCTGACAGCATCCTCATCATCATCAAATACATCCCTCCGATATATCCTCCCGATACTACTACGGGTCACAACCTCATCTCCAAAAAACTTTTCCACTAATTGATTTTCACTTCCCTTGAATGCAGAAATATCCTCATTTCCTTGCCAACGCAAACCAGAAATTAAACAAAATTCTGGCAACCCGAATCTTACCCTTTTCTCACCAAACAAAAATCACATCTCCCCCTTGTCCCTTTGATAAACTTCTCTCACCAAAGCCTGATGGATTATTTGTGAAAACATTTGCGGCTCCCCAACATCTACAAAGTTCCAAAACAAGTTAACTCAAGCTTTCCCAATTGATCTTCAGTCAATTTCTTCATAATGACACTGGACACTTCCATGTCAGACCAATAAATGATTTTTGTAGTGAAATTGCGATGACGCTCCTCGTAATATAGATCCCAAATCTGCAAATACAATACATTACCATAGAAAAACAAGCAAAATACTCACAAACTCAAATTAAACCAAAGTAATCAAACACATTAAAGTAGGTAACCAAATCAAAACTGCACTACTAACAAACAATAATGAGAATCTGCATTAACATAACGTACACAGTAACTAAATCAGAATCGAACAGTCACCACACCACAACTCTTGAGTAACAAAAACCATTTCAACAACTACCCAATCAGCAGTATCCAAATATATAAGCACTAGTAACCAAAACACAATTAGCAGGTTTCCAAAATCAATTTAATCAACCTACATATTGTCAAAAAGTACCTAGTACCAAATATATAAGCACTAGTAACCAAAACACAATTAGCAGGTTTCCAAAATCAATTTAATCAACCTACATATTGTCAAAAAGTACCTAGTAACCAAATCATAATATAACAGTAACCAAACCTCCACTTGGAAGATACATAAACCATTTTAAGAAATACACAGTCATCAGTGACCAAATAGAACAACACCAGTTCCCAAACACACATTCACAAGGAGCCAGAAACAACTAATGATTCTAAATTTTTAAAAACAAATAAAAAAACACACCTTAAGATGTTTTTGGCGAGGAATAATATTCTTGCTATAAACATTTTCCGCATCATCTTCAGCTTCATTCCTAACTTTGTTTGGCGGATCTTCAAAATCAGACTCCGATTCTAGCAATTCCTTGCGCTTCTTAGAAACCTGTCTCCCCAATTTCTTATCCTTAATAGGGGATTTGACCACTCCCTTCTTCCCCTGCTTTGGGGACTTGACCACACCAGCCTTCACATATTTCTTCCCATTCTTAGGAGAATCATCCTCCCTAATTCTTTTCCTCTTCCCATCATTCTTCTTAAGAACAATCCTCCCAACATTCTTCCTCTTAGAAACCATCCTATACAAAACCGCAAGAAATCACAAACGAAAACAGACTAAAATACAAAATCACCAATGAGAGACGATTTGAAACTGCCAATGAATTAAAATCAACAATCAGTTTTGATTTAATATTAAAGTTTACCAGAGACTAGCGAAAAATACAAAATCACCAATGAGATACGATTTACAACTGGTAATGAATTAAATCAACAATCAGTTTTCGTTTTAAGACTAAAATTCATCAGAGACTAGTTTAATACATAAGAAATTGAACTAGTTAGTCAGTTCCTCATCTAGAGCGGCGGCGAGCGGCGATTTCAGAAACCCCTTCCTCCGTTGAAGACCACCGACGACGACAACCAGAAAAAGAAGAAGATGGAGCGGCGACGACCACTAAGAGAGGATGGAGCGGCGGCGATGACCACTAAGATGAAGCAGAAATCAAAAAGAGAATAAGAGAAATTTGGTTTCCAAGTTCCCAAATTAAAAATAAGGGTTTCCAACTAAAAAAACCTTCAGTAAAAAAGAGAGAGAAACGAAAAAGGGGGAAGATATGGAATTCAAATTGTCACATCTGAGAGAAACAACTAGGAACAGTTACCCTTGCATAACTGATTTGCCACATCAGCAACCCATTAAAACACTCAACTAAATTAAAGGGATACCAAATGCACTAATTTTGTAAATAAAATATTAAAAATGTATTAATTCTGTAAATATTTTCTAGGATACACTTTTGTTGTAATTTTTTCTAAAAATATATTAGGAAGCGTAAATAACCCTAAATAAAATGTCATCTTAGTCATGTCACATAAAATAGTGTTTTCTTGTAAGCAATGACCCTCAAATGGTGCAAAAAAGAAAATGAATGATTGAATAAACAAAATAGCCTTGACAACTAAAATGATAACATCTGAAAATTGGTCACAAGTGAAGTGAAAAGTCTTCCAACTACATTTACTAAAATCTCTAATTGATTATTAACTCAGAACCTGACAAATCTTTCTCTCGATATGCTAGAATCTTAAACACAGTCGAGCAAAAGGAGATCATTTTATTAGCATGCAAAATAATTCAAACTAGGGTAGTTTCCGGAATCCATTTTAGTTTCATGGTGATGAAGGTGTACCTTAAGTATAACTTCAAATATAACGTCTCTTCTATTAACAAGAAAAATGCTAATTTAAACTAAATGAAATAACTGAATTTTCAAAAAAGGTCTATGCTTTTTACTTGGACAATGATATTTATGTGGATAAATCTCGTGATAAAGTTGGACTGCGACTAATGTGGCATTCTAAAAGATAAGATATAATTGGAATAAGTGAATTTTCAAAGAAGGTCCATGATTTTTACTTGGACAATAATATTTATGTGGATAAATCTCATGACAAAGTTGGATTACGACTAACGTGAAATTCTAAAAGATAAGATATAAATGGAATAAGTGAATTTTTAAAGAAGGTCTATGATTTTTACTTGGACAATGATATACATAAGATAAATCTCATAACGAAGTTTGATTGTAACTAACGTGAAATTCTAAAAAATAAGATAGAATAATAATGGTCTTATATTTAACTTTTTGATATAAAATAAATATTAAAATTAGACTCAATATTACACGTAACCACGTGTGGCTGCGGTGACATCAATTTCTGGCTTGACAATTACACTCTGTTTCTAAGTTTTGGATGGAAAAGAAAATAATAAAAAACTTAAATTATAACAGAAAAGAAAACTTTAAGTTTTCCTTTGTGTTGTTTCTGAGTTTTTAATAGAAAAAAATTAAAAAATTAAAATTTTCTTTTCTTGCGTTTTTGAGTTCCAATAAAAAGAAAAGAAAAATATCACTTTTATAAATTTACCCTTCTATTAATTATAACCATTGAACCATGAATAAAAAATATGCAAGATAAATTTAATCAAAGAAAAAAATTCATAATCAAATACAAATATCTAAATAAATGTTAAACAAAAACTACTTCTACATTCATTATCATACCATACCCAAAAGTCATCAAACATAATCTGTATTATTAGAACTAACGGAAATTATTCATCAAATTCTTCAAAAAAATCAATCTTCTCTTTAATGGTAACCCAAACTCTGCTTGTGCCTTGTCTTGATTTTCTAGTAGCCATAAATAGTTCTCATCGATTTTTTCCTCATCAAAATCCATTTCAGTTAGTTTTTTAAATATATCATTTGCAGAATAAACTCGCAACAGATGAATTGATAAATGTTTCTCCCTGTTTTTCATATTAAATTAAAATTAATATGAATTCATGCATATAATTTATGTCAATAAAATTATAAATAACATAAACTACCTAAAAAGTACTATGTACTAGTTATAAGATTTGTTGTTTTCAAAACATAAATAAATCATGTCAACTTTAAATTTAAAAATATCTTAAATATACTTTTCAAAAGTTAATATTGTATATAATAGATAGATGAAATCATGAAAGGTAAAACATGTATAATCTTTTTTATGAATTTTTGAGTACTTGGCATTTTATACAAGAAAAATAATTAAACCATAATTGTATTTTGTATAAATAATAATATTATATATATTTATATTCTTATGAATATACCATATTTGTATTTTATTTTTTAATCATACAATTGTATCTATTCATAGCGAAAGTCGATATATTCTTTTATAAGATAGTAGAACTTTAAAATAACAAGTACTTTTTTTGTTTAACAAAAAAAGATCCGATTTATATTTAAAAAACAGGAGTCGTCTTTTTATTCAATTAATATAAAATAACTCCTAAACATTACTTCAAAAAAATTATTCTATTTTATATTGATTAGAGAAAAAAAAAATTCAAAATTTGCTCATGAGTCAAAATAATGGTTTATCAAGCCTGAACAACTGTTATAGTGTAGACATGTGTCATGCACAAGTGAGTGATAAGTATTTTAAAATTTTAAACGAACATAGAAGAATATTTCTACAATTCATTATACTACTCCATCCGTCTAATTCTATTTTATTTTATTTTAATTAAATTAATTAATTTTAAAATTAATAATTAAATAAATATATCAGAAATTTTGAAATCAAATAAATTTACCTTGATAACATTTACTATTGCCTTATTTGATTTAATGATGACAATATAGTAGATAAAAACAAATTGGGAACATGAGTTGTACTTTAAATTTTATTATATTAAAAGTTGAGGATAATATGAGAATTATAAAAATATTACTTATTCTAATTTATTTTCCGTCCAAATCAGGCCAATTTTGGACCGAAAACTTTGCCAGAAGAAGTGGCCAAGTTTCCTATCCATTTTCAATTTTGGACGGAAAACTTTGCCAAGAAAAGTGGCAAAGTTTTCTATTAATTTTTTTTCTTTTTCGTTTATTAAAAAACTCAGAAACATAGGAATTGAAAAAAAAAACTTAAATTTTCTGTCAATTTTTTTTGTTTTCTATCCATTTTAAAACTCAGAAACAGATGTTCGGGAGTGACTTATAAGTTAAAATATAAGTTGACTTATAAATTGTTTTAAGTTATGACTTATAAGTAAAAGTGTTCGGCTGACAATGACTTATAAGTCAAAAATTAAGTTAAAATAAGTTATGAAGGTGTTCGGCTGATACCAACTTATAAGTTAAAATAAAATGTAAATATTACTAAAAAAAACATTATAAAAAGATACTTATTGGTAAATAACTTATTTAACCAGCTTATTGGTACATAACTTATTATTTAAATAGCTTATTGGTAAACAACTTATTATTGGTAAATGACTTATTATTGCTGAACAACTTATTATTTAAATCGCTTATTGATAACTAACTTATTTAAAAAGTTTATTGGTAAACAACTTATTTAAACAACTTATTGATAAACAATTTATTTCACCAGCTTATTGGTAAACAACTTATTATTGGTAAACGACTTATTAATAGTAAACATCTTATTATTTAAACAACTTATTATTGGTAACCAACTTATTATTTAAACAGCTTATTATTTAACAAGCTTATTGGTAAACAACTTATTATTGATAACCAACTTATTATTTAAACAACTTATTGGTAAACAACTTTTTATTTAAACAGCTTATTGATAGATAACTTATTATTGGTAAATAACTTATTATTTAAACATCTTATTGGAAAAATAAAATAAAATACAATAATTTCAAACTGAGTACATACATAGTAACCAAGTGAAAAGGATGCATGAAAGAACACAAGAAATACTAATGCTGCCGATAAACTGAATTTCCAACTACCACAACTGACCGAATTTCAAACTGAGATTTCATATTTTAGCATTATAGTTGTCCAAAGTAACAATTAAACATACAAGTGAGACTATGGAGCTGTTTGATAACAGCTTAATAGGTCTGAATGGGTAAAAAATTGAACGAATCAGTCATGAAGAGTGTTTGTTTACGACTTTGAAAATCTGAATTCGACTGAAAAGGTCTGAGCGATTCTTTTAAAAAAAGCTGACTGAATCGGCTGAATAACTTAATTTTACCCAAATAGCCATAACACACACCCTCTCTCTCTCTCAATATATATATAATATATATATATATATATATAATTAATTAAAAATAATATGGACATATGATAATAATATCAAATTAAGTGAAAATAATTGACACATTGAAATTAATGTAATTTTATTATTATGTTGACATTTTGTTTAATTCGTTACATTTCTTATTTTCTATGAAACTTGGGTTAAAATTATTTGAATTATTCAATACTTTGTTTGATAATTTGTTTGAATTAATTATTTTTATTTGTTGTACAATGAATATTTTATTTAACTCTTTTAAATACGTCCAGATAAAATTATATATTTATTCAGCATAGTTTAGAGGGATAAAATAGTAAAAGACAGTTATTCAGATGTTTCAGACGTATCAATTATCAAATAACATTTTTCATTCAATTTCAGATTCAGTTAATTCAGATTCAGATTCATATTCATATTCAAATTCATTCAGTTTTTATCAAACAGCCCCTATGTTTTCAGCTGCTTATTTAACCAAGTACATGCAGGATAATAACTAAAGATACCACAAAGGAAAGACAACTACGTACGCATAACAGTTTTACAAGCATATATGAAACAAGCAAAGCTTCAATTTCCTACAACTTATAAAGCCTTCAATTTCTAAATGTTTACGTTAGAAAGAGATAA
This sequence comes from Panax stipuleanatus, assembly GCA_020205555.1. Lineage (NCBI taxonomy): Eukaryota > Viridiplantae > Streptophyta > Magnoliopsida > Apiales > Araliaceae > Panax > Panax stipuleanatus. The sequence goes on along the minus strand of CM035122.1, from coordinate 137,313,794 downwards.
GGCTTTTTAGGTTGGAGGGTACAGGTATAATTTGTCAAGACAAAGGAGGGGCAAAATAGTCATTATATTTGGTCAAAATAACTTATTTAGAATGACTTATAAGTCATTTTATTTTAAGTTAAAAATTGTTACTTTTTTTTTTTGACTTATAAGTCATAAAATAAGGTGTTGTTTGATAAAATTGAGTGTTAAGATCTGAACATTTTAGACATCTGAATAATATAGAGCCTCTGTTCAAAATAGTGTCTGAATAAAAAAATATTGTTTGATAATTTATTTTTTCAAAATGTTTGAATATCAGTATTTTACCATTTTAACCCTCTGAACAGTTTAAGCAAAACCTGTTTGATAATCAGAAAGGCCTGAAAAGTATTTTAAATACATGTTTATAATATTTTGACCACAATATGATGAAACAAAATGTATCATGTCTAATGAAAACATCAACATAGCATAATAATTCAATCATACAAATTAAATGAACTTTAAACAGTTGTTAAGAGTTGAAGTGCAATTTGGTCACGTAGATTAATCATAAATTCTATGCCTTAATCTCCCCATTGTAGTTCATCTTGTCCCTCTTCTTCGTTCCCTTCATGATTGTGGCTTGAGGCTTGCACCTTCCCTACCATTTTCCACAACCTCACAAATACATGCTTCTAAAAAAATCTTCACTAATATTTCATTCCTCCAACTCACTCTAGTCCTTTTTTGTTTTTGAGTTTCACTGCCTTATTCCATACCTAAAGTACATAGATTATAAAAAATGTAAACAATAAAGAACAAACATTTATATAGTTTGAACAATAAAAAACAAATTAGATTTTATAGACTATTCCCTATGTATGTAGCATATGTATTTCATTTTAGATATGATTCACATGTCTTTCCAAAAAATAAAATGTATAAAGATAAAAAAAAAGAGTCACATAAATGACACTAAGTACCTGCCGAACAGGCTTACGTGTCACGTGTTAGACGTAATAAAAAAATTAAAAGTTTAATTCGCATATTTGCACCATTACATTCTGTTTTTGAGTTTTAAAATGAACAGAAAAGAAAAGAAATAGACGGAAAAATTAAGTTTTCTTTTCAATTCTTATGTTTTTGAGTTTTTTAATAAACGGAAAAGAAAAGAAATAGATAGAAAATTGACCACTTTTCCGTCAAAGTTTTCCGTCCAAAATTGGTCTGATTTGGACGTAAAAGAAATTGAAATAAGTAATATTTTTATAATTCCCATATTATTCTCGACTTTCAATATAATAAATTTTAAATTATAACTCATACCCCTAATTTGTTTTTATCTAATAAACCTAAAATGGTAAAGAGAAATAAACTTTTTGGCCAGAACCACATCTTCTTCATCTGCCACCACCAATAGTTATACCGCAATAACTTTTCCTGTTTCGAATTCTTTCACAATTCCTCTCGTTGAACGCTCCCCTGCAAAACCCTTTTCTGATTCTCGGCCCACTATATATACGTACATACATATTTATTTATTTATGGAAATGGTTAGTATGAGTTTATTTTTAGGTAAGTTGGTCAATTGGGCAATAGAGTACTGAAAAGTAGACAAGGCTCTATGTGTGTCAATATTCTATTGGCCAATTGACCAACTTATAAAAAAATAAACTTCATGCTAACCGGATCCTTATATATATATATATGTATGTGTATATTTTTTGTTTGTTGTTTGAACTTGAATTTGCAAGTTTATTTGTTACTAGTATTAGATGTACATATTATTTTGTTTTTTAGCAGAATTCTGATTGCTGATAATGGTATTCAAATAATTGAAAATTATTTTCCCTTTTTCTTGCCACTTGTAGTACTTCACCTTCAAACTTTGGTTCACACTCAGCAATTATTTGAATATTTGTATTTGATTATAGATTTTTTTTTGGATTAAATTTATCTTACATATTTTTATTCATGATTCGATGGTTATAATTAATAAAAGAATAAATTTATAAAAATGATATTTTTTTATTTATTTTTCGTTAGAACTCAAAAACGTAAGCAAGAATTTTTTTAAATTTTTTATTAAAAACTCACAAACACACAAGTGCAAATTTTAAGTTTTCTATTCTAATTTAATTTTCTATTATTTTCTTTTCCTTCCAAAACTCATAAACAGAGTGTTAGAGTCGTTAAATCCTATTAATTGTGAAGAAGATCGTAAACAAACCCTAGTATGGAGAAGAAGGGGACTGTAACATCACTGTCCTCCGTTTTCCCGCCGGAGGAAGCCCAGAAAGCATCAAAGCGCGTTCTCGACACGATCGCCGACCGTCAAAAGGAGCTCGATCAGCTCCAACACTTTATCACTGACAACAACAATCTCCTCAACCTCGTTCAGCAAATTCCCGAACAACTCCACCACGATATCATGGTCATTTTTGCTCAACTGAGACATATATATTTATATATATATATATGTGTTTATATATACATATCTGTGTTTTATATGTACCTATTTGTAACAATTGTCATTGTGGCGTGTGGTCTGATTATTTTTATTGTGTCAATTTTATTGATAGGTTCCATTTGGGAAAGCAGCGTTCTTCCCTGGTCGTTTGATTCACACCAATGAGTTCCTGGTAATACTTTGATGTACATTCACTAGCTACACAAAATGTAATTTACTTATATTGTACCTATATTGTTTCACGTAGTTTTCTTTTGATGGTAACTTTGAATTTGTTCAAGTATATTTGTGGGATAGATTCTTTCTTATTGGTAGAATTATCCTGTGGCCGGCTGACAGCAGTCCCTGAGCCCAGCTTGTAGGAAGCCAAAACTTTGACTTCAGTTTTGTTAGTTTTAAGATTGCTAAAAGGTTGTGACATTGTTGTAATTGCTTGAGGTCTTTTGATGTAACAGACTTAGTTTAGTATGCAAGAGGAACTCTTTAAGTATGGTTAAGGAATATATATATAACCATACCCTAACATTGTAATTTACTCCAGTGGGGGGAATAATGCTAACGAAATTACAGCTTTAGGACTATAATATAGATTGGTGTTTGTCTCAAGTTGCTACAGCTGGTGCTTTTTTTTTTCTGTGTAGATTTTTCTTTTTTGGGTATTTACTCTTTTTTTTCTTCATTTTCTTACCTCATGCTTCAGAATAACATAGTGTTATGTTATAGAAAATAAACCCTTCAAACCTTACGAGGAATATTCAGTTTTCCTGCAGGTTCTCTTAGGAGAAGGTTATTATGCAGATAGAACATCCAAACAAGCAAGTGATATTTTAAAAAGAAGAGGAAATGCTTTGGAATCGCAAGTTGAGTCCCTTAAAGCTGTAATGCAGGATCTAAAGGTTGAGGCTTCATTTTTTGATGCCACAGCTTCTGAGGCCGCAGTAAGTTTGATTATTTTCCTTGCTTGATAAGTGCTTGTATGATATTTTTGGTCAAGCACATCTTTTTGCTGTTATTTAGTGGCCTAATGATAATTTTTTCTTTGTATATGAAGCATCACCTATCCCACGTCCCCACCTAGTTTGGGATAAAAGACATAGTTGAGTTGAATATATGAAGCACGGAAAGTGCTGCTCTAATGCTTGCGCATAAGTCATTGTCATGTATGTCTCGTATTTCTTCTTTAGGATTTGCGATGTGACACAGTCCTCTGTTCTTGGAGCAGAGGGGATTTGAATACGCCGAAGGGTTTAAGAACCCATTGCCTCAGGATGCCCATGTCTAGTGTTGGTGTCCATGCATGTTAGGCTTTTACTGAACCCGTGACTTCATTATTCAAATATGACAATATGGTCTGGGAAAAAGATTCCAAAAGAACAAGTGTAAACCAAATGCTTGGTAGAGAAGAAGTTTGAGCTTTGAGATGCAAGAATTTAAATTATAGCTCCAAGTATTGGGGATTTCTGCTGCTTATATTGTGCTGCTGATTCCAAAACAGTTGCAATAGTTAAATAATGAATTTTTTAGTTGGGTGATTATTGTGATTATAAGAACTTTACTTATTGCAATATATATGTAGTTGCATATATCCTCAAGTATCCGTGTTTAATTTTTTTTAGGATGCTTCATTTCTTATATTTGTGATATTTTTAGGAAGTAAACATTGTTTAGAATAATAGTTGTCTGAAGATCAGACTTATATCTAAGGCATGACATGTGCAATCATGTGGTAAATTATGTATATTTGGTATCCTTTTCTGCAATTTTCTTTCATCTTTTTGATCTTAATGATCATGTTTTTAAATTGTGTTTTTTTGCTTCATCTCTATTTATTAACTATATTTGAATGGGAACACACACTCCTTGGTCTTGCAAGTATGTGAATGATGTCCTTCCATGAATTCTCTTCTTGTCATGTGCGTTGTACTTTATATTTTGATTTTGATTTTTTGATATTTTTAGCACAATGGTTTACACAGGAGGGTCTTGTAGAGATAAGAGAAGACTATATCGAGGATGCTTTTCTAGAAAAGGATTCGCCAGCAGGCATGTTTCCACCTTCAACTTCTTTTTCTACTAGAGTGGTAATGAAACTATATTCTACTATTAAATTTCTATATTGTATGAGGATCTGATAATTGATGTTATAATGTTGGTCCTTTGTTTGTTATTTACTCAAGTTTTGATCTGTTATGACTGTTTGTGTAGTCGTATGATTTAAAGTCTTGATCACGTTTGAACCAAGTATGCTACCTATCTCACTTCAAAAGAAACACTTGATGTTCTCATTTTGTAAGCAATAGTGTTGCTGTGTGGAAATGATGCCTACTACTTGTCTAATTAACTCCTCGTTGGTGATATTCATCAAAGAAAACTCATGAATTTAGCTCTAACCTCTATTAGATCCACTGAGGTGTTCAACAAAAACCAATAATCTACTTCCGTTATAATATCTGTCATTGGATATGTTGCCGCCTATTTATCATTTGATATAATTTCTTAACTAGTTCTCAATTTATATCCCAACTCAACTCGACAATGTAATTATCCCAAACTAGTTGGGTAGGCTAAAAATAAATCCCACAGATAAATGTAACGCAGACATATTTTGCAATTGGATCTCAAATTCTCAATTTATGATCTCTAAAAATTATTTTTATTTTAAATTTGTTACCTATCTGTAGTTTGATCTCTGATTTAGTAGCATTTTAACATATTACAATAGAATGAGCAGAATAGATGATAAGCTCTAAGTGGCATCTGAATTGAAATTATTATACCTGCCTCTTAAGTTCACTAAAGATGCCTCTAAAAATTGAAACAGGAGAGATATGAGCATAATATTCTTTCCCCTCTTTTGGATCAGAGGATGGTATTCATATTATAGATGGATTTTTTTTAATAAAAATAATCTTCTTGTTTTTGTCTCACGTTGACACGAAGAGCATCTGCTGCAAAAAAACTGAGGTCGGACGTCCGCTGTTGAGATTTATGTGCATAAGAATTCTTGGATTCTGAAGCCTGATTTTCTTTGCCAGACAACAAGAGAGCTACAGTTGAAGATGAAGAATTTGCTCGCCTACTGTCCAGAATGGATGAGCTTGAGAAAGAAGAACTTGAAGCTGAAAATTTCAACGAATATGATGAGCCGGATGAAGTTGATTTAAAACACCAACCAAGTCAGCTTTCTGGGAATCATGAGGTGAAAAATTTAGAGGTATGGCTTAGGTTGCACTTACTGCTTTTGACGTGTTGAAGTGATGAATGCATAGTGTTGTTGATAAATATCTATAACTAAGTTCCAGTCCCGTCCCTTGACGCATAGATGGACCTATTAAGTGACTCACTGGTGGAGTCAAAGGATGTACCACAAAATTGGAAGATCATCTTGAGCAAGATTTTTCTAATCAGTTGGCTGCAAACACATCCTTATTTGCTTCTTTCTATGGCTGCATGTTAGTTTTTTAGCTGCAGGAAATAATCTTGCTGGGTGGTTTATCAGAAGTTATAAATTTCCCTTTCTGTTTTATTTTTTAATTACTTTGCCCTTGTTTTTTGAAAATTTCCAAAATGTAGCGTGATGCTTCAAAGGTTCATCCTGCATCCAAAGGTCAGTACTCTCTTAGTAATGCATCATTCGTTTACTATAACAAGCCATGTGTCAGTAAAACTTGAATTCTATCAACTGGGCTTCCCTCCTGTCATAGCTGTTCTTAAAAATGTTTTCAACATATATAAAATGTTAAAGGTTCTTGAATCATACAACAAAACTGTTATCTAAGAAGCAATTATTAGCAATTGCAATGCAAAACAAATTTTGAGGGTAATAGATTACATAAGTACTGCCCGTAAAACTATTGGTTTACGCCATCTAATAGATGCCATATAGGTAATTTAGGAGAAAATTAAGGAGTTTGAATAATATTATTAGATCCGATTAATTAAACAGTTTTACCATGGTAAATGATAATTACAAAATCTGTCAATACAATTCGAACTCTTGATTTTTCTAAATTACCTACACGTCATGTTGCTATTAAATGGTGTGAAACATAGTTTACAGGCAGTCCTTGTATAATTTATTCTCAATTTTAAGATTCCCATTTTACCCAGATTGCTTAGACCCAAGTTTGTTATAGCTTGGAATTTGATCCAAAATTATCGTGGGTACATGTTACTGTTCAAGATTCAGATAATTCTAATCTGCATTCACTGTTGATTCAGTTTCTGCCTCATTGCCCAAATCAGATGGATATCCACAGGTGGCACATACTGTCTCTAGCAAATCAAGTGTTTCTGAAAAGGAACCAAAGTCTAATCGTCAGGAGCAACCTAGACCAAAAAGTGAGGTATCGTGCTCTCATTTTGAAGCAGCCAGTAAAACTCTGGTTTTGTTCTATTTTCATTATTTATTTATTTACTTACTATATTGATTGGGGGATCACAACCACATGGTGGCTAGCCATTGCCATATGATCTATTCTATAAATCTTTGCTTCCCCGAATTTGGTGCTATAATCCTGAGGTGTAAGCAATGTTCGAAAAAACTAAAAGCGGTTCGAGGCGTTTTTCTCTGGACGAGGCGAGGCGTAAGCTTCAAGGCGGAAGCCTTGATTTGAAGACCTAAAAGTTCCCTAAATAATTATGAAAAAATACTAATAAAACCATAAAATAATTCATCATTATAATTAAGGTTATAAAAGACATAAATAACCAACGTCACAGTAATGTATCATTACAAAACATTAAAACAACATAATATCATCAAGTACTTATATAGTGATCATCTATTACTATATAGTAGTGTATCATTCGTATCCAACTGACTTAAAAAATGGATCAAATCTTAGATCATCATCCCCATCCCCATCATCATCATCCCTATCATCACTAAGAGGATCTTCCATGGAATCATCATCGTATCTAATAGCTCTGTCATCCTCATTGTCGGTGCTAAGATCCTCAAACTCAGGTTCTTCATCAACCAATTGCAATCCCTTCCCTTTATCTATAAATAAACAAGTGAATATATATTTAATCCAAATGAGTATGTTTTTTTAAAGAACACTTTAAATACAACTTAAGTAATGACACTAACCTTTTGGCATAGTTTTTGACTGGTTAGTGTTTCTCTTTCTCTTTTGATTTTCTTGTTTACTACTTGTTCCCCAAGTCCCTTTCCCTCCAAGTGTAATCTCCCTCACAGTAGTCTCTTCTCCTCCAACTGTCTTTTCATTCACACGAGTCCTTTCACCCTCCTCCATATCATCATTCCCAGAAGTCCGTCCCGATATATTTTCATCATTTTCTCTCGTAACCCACTCATTATCAGATGACGCATTTTCAACAACCAATGGATCCTCTTCTTCCGTTAGTGTCTTTTTCTTGATATGTCGATCTTTCAATTTTTTATTGTACATAATGTAAGCCAATGAGTTAAGCCTGGATGCGGACAGTCGATTCCTTCTCTTTGTATGTATCTATATTACAAGTAATTTATCCTTCTCTTTGTATGTATCTATATTACAAGTAATTTAGCATTAGTGACAATGTGAGATCTCATAAAATCTTAATAAATAGATTTGAGAATATAAATGATTTACATCTAATAAATATCTGACTGAAAGTACTCCAATTACGCTCACACACCGAAGATGAGCAAGTTAAACTCAAAATCTTCACTGCAAAGTTTCTTAATTCCAGAGCTTCATCTCCATATGCGATCCACCAATCAGCTGGATCAATATTAAAACATATATCAATCTTACTGGTACAACGGTACTTACTAAGATTACGTTTAATCAAAATGAAAGCATAGCCATACATTAATCAACGGTACTTACCGGGAGCACGTTTCTTACACGTGTTTTTGGCATTTGTGTAGCCAAATAACCCTTGCCTCAATCAGAATGCATCTAATTGCAAATCAGCTTCTCTTTCCTCGGCGTTAGGAATAAGCTTGTCCATACAAGAGTACAATCCCACCTTAACTTCCACATTGACACAGAAATTGTCATCATATTAAAAATGAGGATTCAAAAAATATGTAGCAGCTGTGCAAATGCCGATACAACTGATTGTCCCACTTAGCATCTATTATGCTATATATCTCTTTATAGGCCCCCTCTTCATTATCCAATTTTTTTGCAATCTCTTCTTTTGCATTGTCTATGGCACCATATAAAAATCTCATTCCCGACACCTTCTCTGAATCTGTCATCCTCAATACACCTACTAGAGGTATTGTGGTCTTAATTGTATATCGCACGCTACTCCAAAAATTCCTATCACTTAGAATGTTTTTTCTAGCCTCTCTACCTTCAGTTTTTTTTGCCCAAGCACAATTTGCCCACTCCCTAGATGCAAACATAGCCTCCAAGTCCAAAGGCTGTCTCAAACTATGCATACTCTGTAAAGTTAAATAAGCAGTGCAAATCTAGTGGCGGTTGGCCGAACAAGGTCTTTATTAGTGTTAACCCTCATCAATGCCAAGACTCATCCATGATTATATATGAAGTTGCTTACCTACATAATGACATTCATAAAAAAATAATAATAATTCAAGTATTATTGAATAAAAAAAATTATAACCAAATAATAATAATAGTAATTACCTTTGCCTTTGTCAAAGCATTTTTATGTTGATGCAACTCTCCAAGCTTCTCAAGCATCAAATCGATGCAATGCGCGGCACACGGTGTCCACCACATACGTGGCTTCTTCTCCATTAACATCCTCCCCGCCGCCTTATAATTAGATGCATTGTCAGTGACTACTTGAATGACAAGGTCTTCTCCCACTTTTCTCAACAACCTCATCAAATAGTTTAAACATCAAATTAGCATCTTTAACTGCATCAGATGCATCAACAAATTCAAAAATACAGTGGCATGGAGGTTGCTTACAAGAAAGTTTATTAGTTGTCTTCCCCTCATATCTTTCCAACCATCCGACAATATTGACACCCCCGTATGTGCCCAAGTTTTTTTTACCTCAACAAAGGCCTTTGTAGTCTTCTCTTCCTCCTTCAATATCCAAGAGCTAAGCTCGTATGGAGTAGGGGGTTTCAAAGCACGACCATAATTCCCAATTGACCGACACATTTATAAATGAAGGACTATCTGCAACATTGAAGGGAATCCCGTTTTTAAAGAAGAATCACCCAATATATAAATAAATGGGACAAAAAGTCATTCATGTTATTCTATATAAGAATGAAACTATGTTTGCAAGTGGCAAACCATGTATGTAAATTAGTAAATATATCAGAATATGTTTTACAGTTTTAGATAATGATAATATATCAGAATATGTTTTAATTAATTAAAAGAATTAATTAATATGTTTTAGTTAATATATTTTAGTTAAATAAAAGAATTAATTAACTCATAAACTAAAAACAAAACAGAGGAAGAAGATTGTCGGTAAACAGAGGACGCCAATCAAACGAAGGAGGCTGAAGCGAGGAGGCTGAAGCGCGAAGCAGGTAAGGTCTCGAGGAGTCTGAAGCACGAAGCAGGTAAGGTCTCGAGGAGGCTGTATTATTAGACTAAGGTTTTTTTTAAAGCCAAAGTAAGGCTCACGCTTCGCGAAGCCTTGAGGCGGACACCTCAGCCGAAGATAGCGTAAGTTTCTCTGATGCCCAGTTTAGCGATCACTTTGCTTTGGCCTCCTTCCGCCTTGCTACGAGGCGCGCCTCGAGGCGTACACCTCGAGTGCCTTTTTGAACCATGGGTTTTAGATCCTTCCCACCCAGTGTTACCTGGAATGCGGTTCATATGGTACGCAGTACGAATACGGATACGAGGTATGCTACATAGCTAAAACGCGATACGCTAAGGTATCTTTTTATAAGTTCTTATAGTTAGGATTTTTCTTAGAATCTAAATGTAATAAACCTAAGTTTTATAAAAAAATTAGTTTAATCAACAAGTTGATTGGTTTATAAGCAAATTACTCCCTCCGTCCCGAAATAAATGTCCTAATTAGTTTCGGCATGCTGATTAATAATATAAATTTTACCTAAATTACCCTTTTAAATTACTTATTAATTGAAGTATTTTTTCACTTTTTTATGAAGTATTACTTCTTCCTATGTTAATTAGTTCTCTAGATCATTTTTTTTGTAATTCACACATTTCCAATAAGTACTAAAAGTTAGAAGGAACATAAGAAAAGTCTAGAGAGCCATTAGAAGACATGTTGTACTAGTAATATAAGAGAGAGTGGTATAATATTTCATCAGTTCCCAATGCAAGTCTTTTCTCATTTCTTCAATTTCCAACAAAAGTTGAGTAAAAAGATTATGAGGGTATAAGTGGAAAAATAGGAATAAAGGAGTTACAAATATAGAAATAGGACATTTATTGTGGAACATCCTAAAAAAGAAATTAGGACATTTAATACGGGACAGAGGGAGTATTATAAATGTAATGTTTGGGCATCCAGTACTAAGTTATAATATTGTTATTTTGTACAATTATAGGTAAATGATAAAGAAATTTTTCGGTACGCTAAATTTAGAGTATTAGTACATAAGAGTACTATGTTTGGGTACGCAAGTATCAATACACGGTTTGCTAGGTCAAATTAAGTATCTGGTAACTCTGTTCCCACCCTCTCCTCTCTCTCCCCTTTTGTTTGTAAGATTGCTTATTAGTCAAACCCGTGATATTTTCCCATTGTTATCTCTGTGCCTTTCTAAAATTCACTTATAAAAAATCAATGTTTTTCAAGGAAAATGCTCTCTGGCAGTGGCTGGATTTAGTTGTTGAAAAGCATGCCTTATTTAATGTTTTCTTTTCTTTTAGTTTCTCCTCCAGTAACTGCACATCTCATTTTTCTAGAACCTTTATAAATGGTGGCAAGTGGGTAACTTGTGAGATCTGACTTCCATCTTACGTCTTCAAAGTTTTGAAATGTTTTAAGCCTAATAATATGCATTAAAATACAACTTTGAAATAAGCATAAGGTGGCTGTGTGGGTGAAAGAAGATGGAGCCAACATTGCTTCCCCATTAAGATTGATGCTGGGTGAAGTTTGTTGAATTAGTTTTCATATTTTTATTATCTCCGTCAGAAAACAGTTTCTGAAAAACATGTCTCTCTCTCTCTCTCTCTCTCTGCTTGTTAAGTACAATTATGATATTCTTATTATTGGCAGTAAATGTATGTTATTTTTTTTTCCATCAGGACCATCTCTGCTTGCAGCTAGAAAACATTCCTTGGAAATCTTATCTTGTGATATACTATACCTACTATATCCATTGATTATTTTATATCGAAAATGTAAAAAGCAATAAGCTTGTTTCTCCATAATCATTTTTAACCAGGAAACATTCATGACCACATGTTATTTTAATAATAAATGTAAATATTATTTTTCTTCCTTTATAATTTGGAAGAGTGATATAAAAATAAAAACATCATCTCAGTGTATGCATGTTCATTTTGTGTTTTACAGGGTGCTGTCCTGTCACACGAGACGCGTAGTAATAGTAGCAGGGTAGGTTTCCTTGGACTTGTTTTCCATAGCTTGGATCGAGTAAAAGAAAATTTTATTAAACATTGAACTCATTAATTATTGTTTTTTGTTTTCTGCAGGCTTTTACGGGTTCTGTTGTGGAGCACACTCGCAACATGGACAGCAATCCTAGTGAACAAGCTGCTGCTGCTGCTGCTGCTGCTGCTACCTCAAAGCCGGTTTCTAGATTCAAGATGCAAAGAAGGCAGCAATGATATTTTTTAATTTCAGGAATTCCTGCTTGGCAACTATGGCAGTGAAATCTCAAGTCATAATTAGTGAAAAGAAAAAGAGCCAGATGGGAACATGGCAAAACATAGCCCCACTAGAAACTACATGTACGGATTTTAGCTCACAGCTTTTTTAATGATTCATTTTTTTTTTGAGGGGTGGGGGGTGGTGTTGAGGTTTAGTGTAATGTTTTTAGATGTTTTATGGCATAACTTTTGTAAAACAAATTGTTTTATTTTATTTTTTGCCTACATTTTACACTAGGGAGTGATGTGAATATTGCAAGCTATTTAAAAAGTACAACTAATTTGAAGGCTTATTGTTTCCAAATTTTAAGCGGAGGTTTATTATTTCCAAAATATAAATGAGTGTTTATTATTTCCAAAATTTAAATAAAGTGTGTCAATTTTGAAATTTTGCAATGTATCGAATCAAAAATGATATTATATTTTAGAACTAAGAAACATTAATCAAAATTGATGTTATATTTTAGAACTAAGAGACATATTTGGACTTCACATCATTCAATTCGAAATTAAATGGGTTTGAGGTTGTAAGCATGATATGACGAAAGAACTCGTCTTATTTTCACTGTTCTATAGTAATTATTATATTGACAAGTTCTATAATTTTTTATTGCATTAATTGATGTAACATTTTCTACAACCTATGCAATGAAAATTTACTGATCATTATAGTATTTCAAAATCAATTCGTACAACTTTTAACTAAAGATTTTACACAGATGAACTAGAGTAACTATTTCCTACAAAGGCATTAAAATACAATTTATGCACAGTACAATCTGTAGAAACCAACACAAAAAACATATATATATATATACACATTTATCTACCAATACAAAGAACCAACCATTAGGAGTTACAACACGACTGATTTACAAGACGGGGGAAGGAAACTTGTCAACCATCAGGCCTCTTCTGTTCCTTTCTCTTCTTGTAGTCTCCAAGCACTTTCTTTCTCTCAGCCGGAGCTGCAGATAGCAACCACTTGCTAAACTCAACTTCTTCCATACCCATAAATTCGGCAAGGAGGCTATACTGGCTCTTTTTCCACATCTTGGATGAAGGTTTCTCCTTTTCTTCCACTGCATCTAATTTCCTTTTCCCACTGTGCCTCAGGTGGCCATTATGGACCACGCTCGGTTCTTCATTCCCTTGGGTCCCAGGTCCATAGTTGACAATATGCTCATTGCGGTGAGCATATACAATCCCTGGTGGTACAAAAGCATGAGTTGGATCTGACAAGTATAAAGTCAAAATTTCAACTATCCTAAACTTCCATGTAATTTCACTTTCATGTGTTCTGATACTCTCTTGTTTAGAGTTTCTGGATATTTTTGTTTTCTTGTATAGCATACACAAATTTGAACCCGTGTCTTCAAGTAAACTCAAACCACTAATGTGCCTTGCCAGCTGCACTAGGAAGCATCTTCCTCTAAATGATAACATAACTAAACCCTAGTCTAATCTTCTAGATTCAAATAAATATTGGTCCCAGCTTAGAAGGTTGACTAAATGTCAGAAAACTTCCCAACTGATGATTAATGCAATCACTGGTTTTTCCCACATGATCAAAACATAAGTAAACCCCTTCGTATTTGTTAACTGATGCTACCTCAAGTTTATCAAACCATAATAGAATAGAAGGAAACGAAGGATAAAATAAACTCACCCAAGTCTCCAAGAGCAGGCTTGATTGCGGTATCTCTGTCCGAGTCATTAGCCTTACTGCTTTCTGATGTAAATGTTTTACCTGGCTCTAATGAAGGAACAAAATGCATCCCAAGATCAGTTGAATCCTGTTTTGCACTATGATGAAGTCCATGTTCCTGTCCTTGCTTTTCATGTAGTTCAATGATCTCGCTAGTAAACAGCTTGTCCGATAGATCGCGGAATAGATTGCAGATTCCAAAAAGCTCACCCTGAAATTGCTTGCAGTCCTGAAATAGAATAAATGGAGTGAAAGAGGACTCTTTTTATCCAAGAGCAATAAGTAAACCAAGAGAAATCATCTTCCTTACCTGGACACCTTCAAAATATCTCTTTTCCATTTTTCCAGATATAGCAATATTTGATAGCTGCTGTTTGTACACTTGCCGTGAGTAAACAAGTTCTTCAAGTGAGCCGGCTGCGAGAAGACGGAAAACTATAACATGTCGTTTCTGTCCAAAACGAAATGACCTGTCCTGCGCTTGCAGGTCTTGGGCAGGATTCCAATTTGGATCAAATATGACCACCCGATTTGCACTGACAAGATTCAGTCCAAGCCCACCAGCTCGTGTTGATATAAGAAACACCTGCAATGGCAATTCAAATAATGCTAGAAAATGAAAATTTTCAAGTTCATTCTTTAAAAATGAAACTTCACCTGTTTGCTTGGACTTGAGTTGAAATGATCGACAAGAGACTGACGCAAGCCAGTCGGAGTGGAACCATCAAGTCTAGAAAAGCTGTAACCTTTGCGTATGAGAAATTTTTCGAGAATATCTAGCATCCTGCAAAGAGTGTTAACTGCTCCTTGAGCACAGCAAATGTACGTACACAGGAATACAACACAAGATCCAAGCCTGCTCTACTTTCACACATTTTATGTTATTGTCAATAGCTCAGTAAGTATTTGATCTTAATATAAAAATGCAAAAAAACTTCACGTACTCGGTGGGAACGATAAACTCAAGTCGTTATAAGAGTACACTTGAGATTGGCAATTGAGATAACAAACTTTGACACAATCTTCTTTCAGTAGCCAATATGCTGATCCGAGGAGAAATACAGTCCTGATATCTCCTCCCATATTGGCGACCACATTGAAGAGGATGGCATTATTTGTAGAATCTCAGCAAAAAAAACAAAAACATTTGATTTCACAACAACAATGCGACTCTGACCAATATTTTATCTTATTCTACTTCCTCTCTTTTTTTTTCTTTTTTTAACAAAGTGACCTATATTTATCTTTTAATTTTCTAGTAAGCTTGAAAGTATTATAGAAACATTTAGGACGTCAAATTATAAATGAAAGAAACGACATCTTTTGCCATAAATTGCATACCTTATCCTTTTCAAGGAAAAAAACAGACATCAAAGACGCTGCTAATTTAATTTGCCATAATTTTCTAACTTGAAATAGCATAGAAAGCAAACATAGAGCAAAACATAATCATAAACATGAAGGCCATAAAGAGTGGCATTTTGGCACATCACCTTACAGAGTAACTGAAGAGAAGAATCTTATCACCCTGTGAAATCCAAGTGAACATCAATTTTTCTAAAGCTCTCATTTTCCCGCAATGCTTAACATCGCTCAGGCCCATGAAACTCTCATTTTGGGTGTTCCCTCCTACTAAATCAATATCAGAACCAAATACTGCAGAAGCAAACTCTGCATCTTTCCGCTGTTTCTCTGGGTCATCTCTAGGATTAGGTTTGATTAGCTCCAGGTGATTGCTTATCTGTCAGACAAATCAAAATATTTAGACATAATATAATAGAACAAATTTCAACCATAACCATTGTTATTTAAGACAAATTGTGCGCCAAGGTGGAAAGGTTGTCACAGGCTTAGGCACGAGGTAAAGTGCGCTTCACTGAAGTGAGGCACACATACTAAAAAAATACAATGCAGGGAAATAAGAAAAAGAAGTAAACAGGGTAGAAAGAAAGAAGAAAGCAGGGGATGAAGAAGATGTATTGAAATATGAAATAGAGAGAAAAAAAAGGGGGGAAGAAAAAAGAAGAATGAATAACTTAGCCACATGGGAGAAATACAAAGAAATACAAAGCAGATGAGGAAGACTCAATAGAGGAAGAAAAAGAAGGGGCCGGGAACAAAACAAAAAAGAGAGAGTGGCCGAATGTGGACTTTGGAGGATAGTTGCCTGAGGCTGGTGCCTGGACTGGGAGACGGGATGAGTTCTTTCTTCTTCAATTCTCCTCTATTAGGGCTTCTTTTTCTGCTCTCTTTCTCTTCTGTCATAGGCATCATTTCCTTTTCTTCTTCTTTTTTTTCTGTTGACTAAAGTTGTAATGTGTTGGCTTATTCTTTACCAACTAAATATATAATACCTGATGGCCAAGATAAAAAGAACACCATTTTTCTGAAAAGATTTAATAAGGCATTCCTTACCAGCGCTTCTTGCCTTGCACCTAAGCCCAAAGGAATGCCTCATTGAATGGGATGTGCCTCAGACTAGGCGACTCCCCAAATCTGCACCTCACTGCGCATTGTGTGCATTTAACAACAATGACTATAACAATAAAGAGGTCGGACTGGAAACTAAAAATATAAGACTGCA
The DNA here is from genome assembly GCA_020205555.1 of Panax stipuleanatus. NCBI lineage: Eukaryota > Viridiplantae > Streptophyta > Magnoliopsida > Apiales > Araliaceae > Panax > Panax stipuleanatus. The sequence continues at coordinate 137,297,292 of CM035122.1, read as the reverse complement.
ATGTATGAATCATCTTCAGTGCTAACAAAATATTACCAAACCACCTCAATAACTGATTTCATATCCAACCACACAAGTTTATGGGGCTCTGTTATGTTTTGCAAGGATAAGCTGAAGCAAGGGAAGCCTAATCTGATACATATAGCAGGAGGTATTACAAGTAAGTAGCAGTGGAGTTCAATGCTACTAAGGTGCAGGAAGTTCAGTACTACTGAGGGCAAGTTATCAGTTACATTCATCAGCTGGGTTGTACAGCTGGTAGAGTAGTTAGGAAGTATAAGTATTAACCAATTAGAGAAGGTTATTTGAATTGTAATGAGCGGGAAAGGTAGTTAGCTGTTAGTGGAGTATATAGGCTGATGTAATACAGTAAGAGAGAGATCAATCATTTGTATAATTTTGGCTTGCAACTTGTAACACTCTTTCTAATTCTGAATACAATCTGTTCCATTTCTGTTCTTCCATAATTTTACTTTCTTGAATCTATTTCTTTTTCTTCTGCTACATTCTCCAATTTAGCAGCTTAACTGAATCTTTTGGGTCAAACCATAACAGGCTCACAAATTTGATGCTTTGTCTACCTTTCTTTTAATCTCTCATATCCTCTCCAAAAAGTGGTTTATTATTAATTTGTAAAGCAATACTCTTAGTTTTCTTAAAGGTAATGTGGCTGTGTAACCACATCAGTCCCATTTTTACATTTTTTTTAATTTTCTGTACAATGTTTAAATATGTTTAGCTTCTTTTTTTTATTGACAACATGATTGCTGATGTAGATTCATGAAGCATAAAAGTTTGAACCAAATTCATTTCACGAACATAAAAAAGTTATAGATTTGTAGACACCATCCTCTATCTACCAACTAATGTGACACATAGCTAATATTATGTGCTATTCCATCATCCTTTCTTGTGCCTATATTCTAAAACGGAATTACTTAGATCAATTACATTGTATGTAAACCAAGCACAATAACATGATGAATAACAGGTCTCCAGTACTTTTTGTTGACAACAGTGAATTACTCTTATTGAATAGTATATATTATTACGCAACATTAAAAATTAATATGTTTAACAGTTTGATAACCTGCTGAAGCTTGACAAGGCAAGGAAGAACAAGGCAAAAGGGGCATGAATCACAACCATCTGGATTGTCCCTGTGAAGGTAAGACCATATGATTCCATTTGGAACAATTCTTTTGCAACATTCAACTTGCTTGAGAGGGCTCCCACAACTACACGGGAGGTCCTTATTGATGAGGCACTGGACATCTGGTAGTTGTAACATCCTCTGATAAACCCGTTTTTGCACCTCACTCATGGCACAAAATACAACATTATCTTCCTTACCCATCATAAGATGCCCAATGGTCTCTTCCTTTGTCCTTCTTAATAGATACTTGCGCAGAACTGCTACCAAATGTTGTTTTCGTTCATCAGCAATCTGAATGAATCTCTCAGGAGCAGTTGATCTCTGGCCATGCTTAAGGGGTACATCATAAAATTCTCGAAAATGTTCACGTGTTCCCAAGCATCCAGGTACTACCCAGTCGAAAAGACTGAAAAGTTCCATAAGATTGTTCTGCATTATAGTTCCCGTAAGACCGTAACGTTTCAGGGTTTTAATGTCTAAACACGCTTGATAGAGTTTTGATTTTTCATTTTTAAGTCGGTGTGCCTCATCAATGATCACAATCTCCCATTGGATCTCTGACAAAATGCTGCCATGAATTCTATATGTGTCAAAACTTGTAATAAATATCTCAACTCCACATCCTTCTAATCTCTCAAAAATCAAATCACGATTTGCACCATGAAAGATGGAAACACAAAATGTCGCCCACTTAGAAAATTCGCTCTCCCAATTTTGAATAACAGATGAAGGGCAAACTATTAGTACAGGTCCCTCCTTCCCTGACTGCTCCCCCTTTAGCATTATTGCATCACCAAAATCTCCATCCTTCACAAAGACAGCAGAAAGGAAAGCTATTGTTTGAATTGTCTTACCCAATCCCCTGTTCCAAGATAACAAGAAGTTAAAATGAAAGGAAGGAATCAACTTGATTAGTATACCATGAAGGATATCAGGAAATATACAAAAAAAAAATGTTACAGAAAGTTGGGGCAAATTAGAAAAAAAAGGTTCCTTCACAACTACCAAATTCACAGAGGAAAATATTTAGTAAAAGCATAAATCGTCACCAGCACCCTGGCACTATCATGGGCGAACATGCTTCAGATCCAATGTCGACCGTATTAATTTTGTGTGCACATTAAAGCCACAATCTATGTATCTTTGACACATGTGATGATTATTATTATTGAAATGGATAGTCTAGAATTAACTACAATAAAAACCGGTATAAGAGAATTGCTTTTATATGTCATGAAAAGTGAAACCTATTCTAGATGGTGTAAAAATACAAATATTTTCTAAGGATGTCTTTTGGACAATTTATACTAACAAAACTATGAATGTTATCTTACTTACTATTTGCAAGGAACTAATCAGATTATGAAATAGCAAGTGATAGTTCAATAGGCAAGACATTCTATAGATGAGTATACTGAATTCAATAAACTACCTCAATACACAGCAGCACTAATGAACCTGCCCATCATATGCATAAGGCATTTGCCATATGGTACACTTATCAGTAATCAATATGTTTCATCTAATTCTAGCATAGCATATGAAGGATAAGCTAAGACTATCAATTACCAGGAGAAACAGACCATCGCAGTTTGCCACCAGAACAGAACGTCTCATCTAAGTTGGACATATTAACATGAAACATTATCCATGACTTATCATAAAGCTTAACTGTATGTATATATTCTTTAATTTCGTAGCAACAATATACTACTTACTCAATCAAATAGGTATACGAATAGTCCAGGTTAATAGGACATAGCGTAAAAAAGCAATTACATCCTAAAGGTCCGATACTAAAGACCAAGAGGTCCCAAGTTAATGTCATGTTGTTAACATATATATGTCAGATCCCAACAAGCCACAAACATAATAGTTAGACCCAAGCTTGCTCAATACAATTAGACAACCAGTTGGGAACAGGAACAGACTGAATCAAAATAACTGTATATCATCCATATAAAAATATTTCAATACATCTGAAAAGACAAAAAGGTTGAAAAGTTAATATGTCATTTTCCCAAACAGTTTCAGCATCAAAAACCCAGGTGCATCTGAAACGGGAGGGGGAGGGAAAATCCTCTTACCCGCTAATCTAGCCATTTATCACGCTATAACCCAAAGTTTAGAAAAACCTTAACTAGAGCTTATAACTACATTTAGTGAAACTAATCTAGTTCTCCAATAATGGATTGAAAGAAGTATATTACTCACATGTCATCTCCAAGAACACCTCCGTGGTTGTTCTTGTACAAATTGTACAGAAATTTCACCCCTCCTCTTTGATGTTCCAGAAGCCTGCAATTTATAGAGGCAGGAACCTGCAATAAAAAAATATATCAACAGATTACCTGCAAGGTCTTGTAACTTGTAAGTTTACATGATCATAAAATCTTTTATGCCAATATTGTGCATAGAAAATCGCAATAGCTAACAACTACGGGTTATGAGCCTTTTCAGTGTATTGTACTGTAACATTTGAATGCACATATTATTATAGAGGATGAGAATTAGTCAGATACAAAGTGAGTAGGGCCCTCACTCCTCTTCCTATCTCACTATAATCTTAATGAAAGGCATCTTGTTTCACTGCTCCTGCTCTACAACGGAATTTGAAATGCTATTTGTAAGATGTTTGTAAAGCAAGTCAATTGATCCACCTTTGACACATTAATTAACTATTACGTCAATGAACTCTATTCTCAATGGATATGTATGTCTGCACATGCATATCTACCAGAAAGGGAAATATAAGGTCATGACGTCTCACTCTACAATAAATGGGAAGTAGACAGTAAATAAAGCTAATGCATTCAGAGATGAGCAAGCTTCACCAAAAACTTTGGCACGCTTCATATATATTATGATGGGAAGAGAACAAAAAGCAGGAAATGTGGTTATAGAACAGCGTGGGAATTATGTTAACTGCTTAGCTTCTAGGAAAACAAACCAGCTGTTAAATTTGATATAAAACACCAGAAACTAATTTGGTAGGCTTAATCTAATATGATGGGGATAAAAAGAAAAATTGTTAGAAAGATACAGATAGTTATTGATAGTACTTGTTGATATAATAGGTTCCCTTTCGTAGGAGTGTTGCTTCTGCTGAAGTACTTTTACTAACAAATAGGAAGAAGTGTAGTAATACTATATTGATAACTCAATGTGTTGGGCTTGACTAAACATAGTTAAAAGCATATTGAGGTTCATGTATGTATGTATGTATAGTTAAAAGCAATATTTAGTTGCACACTTGCACTGAACAACTGTACTGCTCTTTGACAATGTTATTATGTTGCGAAACAGTATTAAAAGCAGTTCAAATAAAAGGTATTTATTCCAACATACCGCAAAGACAAACAGGCTCAACAAACAAACGATAAAAGTGAAAAATGAAATCAAAGAAAATAATGAAGATATACGAAAAGAACATTTCATGTAAATTTTTTCCTGGATAATACCAAATAAGAGCTTTCCTAAAAGGTTTTCTTGTAAGATTCCTTATAATCTCTTGAAAGTTTCACTCCATAACTCAAAAGAATTTCTGAAAAAAATGAATAGCACCAAAAAGTTGAGCTTCCTCTTAGATATGGAGGAGATAATTGATAAAGACTGAACCTGGCCCATTATCAACTAGTGTCCAACTCTTCTTCCTCCACAACGCACTAGAAAGAAAACTGAATCATCTTCCATATTATATTATAAAATCTACTAGTACTTTGAAAAGTGCCAAAACCTACACTGTCATACAAATAAATCCAATAAATAACATACTCCCTAGGTCCTAATGTTGCCTCTATTGGAATTTTAAGGCTCGCATAGAACACACTTACATACCTTTTTTGTGATCTTTTTAAGTATTAAGCGTCAAAGTCTAAAATTTGTAGTTGGAAAAAACTACTCCCTCCATTCCAAAATTAGATATGCATTTTGTAGTCCATTTGTGAAATTCTAAAATTCAAAATCAACACAAATTTGTTTGGTTTTAATAAAGACAATTATAACAATTGAAAACTAACTAAAAAGTTACTACTATGGTAATTTCCATATTTATTGTTTTCAAAACTTGAAGGAATTCATATCTATTTTATAAATTTTGAGATGGAGGGATTATATAGGCGTGTCAAGTGAAAGTCTTACTATACAGATAAAAAAAACAACAAAGAAAGTAGTAATCTAGAAAAATAGAAAGAAAAAAAGTAGTACTTTTTTTTATTTTTATGACCGAGGGAATACAAAGAAACAGGTGAAACAGGAAACCACAATTGCAAGAAGCAAACTTTCGCTTATTCCATGCCACACATGTTTTCTTATTCACATAAAAGCAAAATTCAAATTAATAGTGGCAAATACTCCTAACACCTAATATAACCCAATGGGTCAAAGAAGACGAATTATCGGAAATTGATGAGCAATAATTCACCTGCACAACTGGGTTTTCTCCTGGTGAAGAAAGTAACAGTGGTTCATAGGGACCCGTGTGGTCAAACTGCGAGAGATTCCGATTTTGATCTCCCAAAAGACCCATCTTGCTTTTGTTCATGCTCATCTTCAACATCAACCTGGGTTTGTTGTGGTGGACTTTGGGACTGGATTTGGGGCAGAACAAATGGGTCCTGGAGGCGTAGAAGCTGTCGAGAGAGAGAAGATTTGGGGGGTTTTCTAGGGTTTATGGTTGGGTCAATTTGGTGAGAAATTAAAGAAGGCTGTGAAATAGAAGATGATGAAAGGTTGGTGCAGGGCTTGAGCGTCTCCTTGAAGCTATGTAGTGACATGGGAAAGTGGAAAACTGCAAGTTTCAGAGCCTGAGGGTTAAAATAGGAGCTTTTCAAAATTTGAAAATGTCGCGAATGTTTTTCTCCAGAGTCCTTCTATGGGGACCGGGAGTGAGCGACCGGGTTGGCTACCGGTCCAAATTTATTTATTTATTTTTTTGGCTTTTGACTCTCAAATAATTAATGTGATTTATTAGAACTGAAATTTTTATAAAATACAGTGATTTAGGTGTTATTTAGATACATATAAAAAACAGAGTTGTACAGTCTGTACAATTTTATTTTTTATATGTATCCAAATGACACCTAAATCACTGTATTTTATAAAAATTTCAATTATAATAAATCACATTAATTATTTAAGAGTCAAAAGCCAAAAAATAAAAAAAATAAAAAAATAAAATTTTGGACCGGTCCCCAACCCGGTCGCTCGCTCCCGGTCGCTTTAGACTAATTGTTTTCTCCAAGGGGTAGAAGAAAGTTGGTGCTGAGCTGTGCTAATGCCACCTAAAGTCCTCCGACTGAATAGAAGAAAAATAATGATACTATAACATAAATAATAATTAAATAAATTCACATATACACATGTATATTGTGAATTTTAAAATTTAAAATATGTATATATGTGTATGTAAATTTTATGTGATTATTTTTAATGTGACAGTAGCATTGTTGATAGAAGAATATACTACTCCTATTAATTACGGAGTATAAAATTAATATTCCTAGTATTTTTAATTAGAGATAACTTTTTTATTCATTCTTATTATTTATTATAGTTTGTAAGTTTTAAAAGAATTATGAATTATTTTGTTTCTTATATTATTCTAAATATTAAATACACATTTGTTTTTCTCATACTTTTAAAATAATTAGATAATGTATGAATTGTATTATTTTTAAAGTATGTGATTCAGAAATCTATAACGCTGGTCATCCAAATATATATATTTTTTTTCCGAGTATTTTTTATAGTTAATAAGAAACAATGAATTTTACTCTAATTAATTTTTTAAGAGAAAGCGGAAAATATTGTTACATAATACAGTTGATAAAGCTCAAAGAGTGCTTTAATTATTGACCATACAAAAAAACTTCTCTCTTTAAGTTTGAAACACCATCTATAAATTTGATCCGCTACATTAATTTCATAAAAGCGGAGATTTTTGTGGTATATACAAATATTCTAAAGACTGATTTTACAAGAGTAAAACAAAAGATGGTCTAATTAAACAAATTAAAGATGAAAAAATCCCTCCTCACTTTGGGCTTAATTTACGTACGGGTTAAAAGTATTGTTCTTAAACACAAGAACTTCTGGCCCTACCGATTGCCCTTGGATTTGGAGCCAAGACTCAAACTTAGATATATCCATTGCTTTACAATTCCTTGATTAATACCATGTGGGCAGAGGGGATCATTTTGGTGTTTGGTGTGATCATTGGTTAAATATGACGATTCAATTTTTCCCAATTCTCAGCTCCTTCTCAATTCTGATATACCAGCTGAAGCTTCCATTATTCACAATCACAACCGCAGCTTCCTAGAAGGCTTTTCTTAATTATTCCCTCCGTTCTTAAAAGATTGTCGTTTAAAGTTTTGGCACATGGATTAAGAAAGTCATTTAATACTAGTAAAATTTGTTTGAAATTTCATCACTACCCCTTTATGGGAAATTGAAAACTATTAATACAAAGGAGAAAATTTAGTGGAACAATGAGAGAAGATAAGGGTAATATAGGAAAGTAAATAATTTATTCTTCTAGAAAGTTGTAAATGACAAACATTTTGGAACAATTTTTTTTTTCTAAAACGACAATCTTTTAGGAACGGAGGGAGTAGCAATGACCAGATTAGAGGATTCTTTAATTATTAATGCTCCCTCTCCTTCTGACAATGATGATCAAATTACATGGGTTTATCAAAACTCTTAAAGCAAGCAAGCATTATCTGGATCTCGATCAATTAGACACAAAGTTGCAGTTGTTCCATGGTACAACATTGTTTGGTACAAACATCATATTCCTAGATATATATATATATATATATACTCCTTCATTCTATGGTTGACTATCTTGATCAGGAAACTTCTCACAAATGATATATCACCATGACTTATTCCAATCATGGTCATTCATAGCTAGATGTCCGATCTATGCTCTTTCATGAATTACGAAACCTTTGATTACTTGTTTTTTAACTGCCTTTATTCTTACAAGGTTCTCACCACTGTCATGGCAACTGGACATTGGTTTGGACTACCTAGCTTCTGACTGGAATGGTAATTGGTGTTATTATTGATTTTATTGACCAATATCAAGGCAAGAAAATGCACAAAGACATTTTAAGAAATTGGTTCTGGCTATATATACCACTATATAAACTTTGGGGTGCTAGGAATTCCAAAATTCACGAGGACAAGTTGCACCCTCTTCATGTTCGTTCTTTTAAAGGAGATTATCGTGCGTTTTGATTAATTAAAGCTCGACTCTCAGTCTCTAAAAAATTCAAACAAGCATATAGCGACAAAAAGATAGGTGTTGCACCCTTAATCATTTTCAAGTGGTCTGTTACATGATGATTTTACTATAGGTCTAAAGTACTCATTGTACTTATGATTCTCTCCAATACACAAACAAATTTAGCGAAAAAAAGATTTGGAAAATTAATCTATTTTCAAATTTTAATTTCTTATGAATTGTTTAAAGCATTAATTCTTTAATTTTGCTAGCATTCTCCTTTTCTTTTTGTTCTTTTATACTATTATTAATAAAAAGATGACTATTTTTGCATAATAATTTCTCTCTCTCTCTCTCTTTTTGCTCTTTTTTTTATGTAAATGAGAATATAGTATAAGGTTGTGTTTGATAAATCTAGCGATTAAGATCTGAATGATTATGATGTCTTAATAAATTAGATCATCTGAATGGTTATGAGGTCTGAATCTAAAAAACTGTTTGATAACTAAAAAGTAAGTTGTCTCTTAATGACACTATTTTACTATTTTAAAGGGTAAATTTTTATTTAATAATTTTAAATATTCAATTTAATAAAAATGAGTGAATAATATTGTTGAATATATTTATATAAAAAAAAATTATCAAAAAAATTTCATTAAGAGGTACCTCTTAATTATTAAGATTTCATTTTCTGTCTTACCGATTAAGAAGCATTCAGAGGTAACAAAAAAAACAAACAGCATCATGCCTCTTAGCGAATAAGAGGCAGTTCATTAAGAGACAATCAGATGTAAACAAACAGCACCTAAGTTTAAGTTTAAGGTAACAATTCTTCAAAACAAAAAAAAAAAGGTTTAAGGTAACAAATACATGCATACCGTGAATATTTCTCTCTTGCATTTTTCATGCTTCTTGTGCCCAATAATTTTAGATACTGTGGTAACACACGTGAATTACGTACCCTTTGAAAACAAAAGGTTTAATTAACCGGATAATAATATTACCTATTATAATAAAAACAATTTTGTTTTTTGAATTTCAAATATCCGTTAAATCATTTATTAGATTATGCCAAGTGTAAAAAACTAGATGTGAAATTAATAAAGTTTCAATACTGCATGCAATTAGCGTAACGTAACGTATATATATATATATAGTTACTTATATACTCTCTCTCTAAATACTCTCGCTCTAGATCTCTCTCTATATATCTTCCTATATTTATATATGGCGTGTGAGATGATGTCCTTGATGAGGTTTGCTAACGTGATGATATTATTGTTAATGATCAACTTTGTGATCTGCTCATCTCAGGATTCTTTAATATTCTTTGTGGGTGGCAAACATGGCAGATGGGCCGTCAAGCCTTCTGAGAATTACGACCACTGGTCTCAAATAAACCGCTTTCAGCTCAATGATTCTCTCAGTAATATACTATACAATTAACCTTTATTTTTCTCTCTCTCATCTTCTTAATTAATTTGATGGAGTATGCACACATGCACTACTAATTTAGGAGTTCAGATTAAAAAAATTGCTATCTGTGTGCATGGTATATATCCCCTCGGCAACAAAAATTGCAATTTTAATCTTTGTTACAAAAAATACACATAAATTTTACTAGTTAATTTGGGTATTTTCTTTTTTGCAGTTTTTAAGTACAAAAAAGGGGACGATTCAGTTCTTCTGGTGGATGAAGATGATTACTTGACATGCAACAAAACAAAACCCCTAATGAGCCTAGAAAACCAAGGTGACTACTCAAAATTCACGTTCGATCATTCAGGCCCATTTTTCTTCATTAGTGGCCGCGCCCACCACTGCGAGAAGGGTCAAAAGATTCGCATTGTAGTCATGGCACCAACACCAATTACCCACACTCGCACCACTCCATCACCGGCACCCTCGCCCTCTCCGGTAGACGGAAGTACTCCTACGACGACTCCAGCTCCGGAGCCGTCACCTTTATCAAATAGTCCATCTCCATCTCCGGCTACCATTCGGTCGGACAAATCTACCTCCGGTGCGCCAGCTTTTGGTGGTGGTGGTGGTTCGGTACTCAAGTTGTTGTTTAGTGTATTAACTACTTGTGTTGTTTTGGGTAGCTTTAATTAATTTGTTTGGGTGGTATTAGTTCGTTTCTAGGTTTATTTATAGATTTTATTTGTTTGATTAATGTATTGTATTGAAGAGTACCAGTAGTACTCTTTGTGTTTGAGTTAATTAGCTAGATAGCTGTTTGCAATTTTAGTGATGTTCAAACAAAATATAGTGCATGTTTATTTAATTATGGTTGACTCCATTTAATTTCAAGGTTATCTTGCGTTGTTTTTCTTCTTTATTAATGAAATTAGTCACCAGCCACACACAATTGTGTGCAAATTAAAAAAATAATTAAAATTTAGTGGGTGGTGAGAGAAATTAATTAAAAATACAGAAATAATTATGATAAAAAAGTTTTTTAAAAAATAGTATAAATAAAAGAGTCGAAAAATAACCGCTCCGCTCCTCGTACTCTCCCTCTTAATAATATAGACATAATTCTCTCTTTAATAACTCTACATATGACAAGAAAAAAAAAAGAATGTATAAGATTAACTTATTTATTTGTTGAAAAAGTAATTAAGAAAATCATATATTATCATCTCTATGGATAGGGTTATATTATTTATTGGTAGAAAACTAATTAAGAACTCATTTATAATCATCTCAATTGTGAAGGAAAATAGTACGCATTTATATATGATCTCATTATATTTTTCTTGCATTTATTTCTTATAATATCTATCAAAGTAAACAATTAAGACAGCAAACTCAATTTATGTCAATACCATTGAGTCTTAATCAATTGTCTCAAATTATGTCTCCTCTGCTGTTCCAACAACAAAAAAACTATGATTATATACTCTGCGACCAAGGGAAGAGAAAAAAAAAATCTATCTCAGTTGGAGCTTGGAACAACAACAGTGGCTCAAATTATTATTATCTTATCTCATTTCCTTTCTCGGGTGGAACAAAAAAAGAAAAAGAAAAGGAGATGATGTGTACACGTGATAGATTGGGCAATACTAGAAAATCAAAATTAATGAATTGCCATTTACTCATTATAATTGGCAAGTTTTAATTATTAAATGATCAAATTTTTAATTTTTTAAATTATTCTAATAAATTAATTATTATTTTAAAATTGAGTTATTATGTTATCTCTGACTCACGAGTCACGACCATTAAATTATTTTAACTTTTATCATACATGAACGTGAAAAAAAATAAAAATAAATCTGAGTTATTCTGTCTCCTCCTTTCTCTCTTCTCTCCCTTCTCCCCCTTCTTCCACATCAAATAAATCTGCGTATTTTTTATAAAATCTATAAAACATACACATCTTCCTTATTCTCTTCTCTTTTTTGAGGTAATTCTATTTCTTTCTTCCGGGCGCATACATTTTTTCCTCTTAATTTGTGTAATTTAAATATATATATTCACAAAATAAATTCATACTTCTATTAACAACACCACAAGAAGAAAATGAGCCTTATTCATCTGAGCACAACGTCAACTTCAATTAAATCCCGTTCCATGTACTACTACAACTCTACCAAACCCAAATCTCCCATTAAACTTGATCGACATAATCATCAAATGAGTCTTATGTATCTGAGCACAACGTCAATTTCGATTAAGACTCGCTCCGTGTACTACTACAACTCTACCAAACCCAAATCATCATCATCATCACCCATGCCCTAAAACCCCCCCGTCTCATCTTCTTCCCAAATGCAAAACCACAACCCTTATCTCACCCTTCTCTCTCCATCTCCTCAGTCCTCACAAAACAAACTCAGCTCCAACCATCGTCATCTCCCACATTTGATTTTAAATCCTACATGCTCCAAAAAGTCTATTCCGCCAACGCCGCCTTGAACGCCGTCATTAATTAAGCTCTGAACCCCACTAAAGATCGTCGAGTCCATACACTACTCCCTCCTCGCCTACACATCGCAACCTGCAAACTCATTGACGAAGACCAGTCCATCGCCATCCCTCATACACGATGATCTCCCTTGTATAGATAACGATCTCGATCTGTCACGACAAAACTACATACTCGAAACTGATCGGGATTGAAAAGTCGAGAGTTTGCTGATAAGTTGAATAAGGAAGCTCAGGATCAGCTTGTTGGATTTCAAGTTTTTTTTTCTTCCACATAAGTAATATTTTTAATTTTTATATTTCTTTTCTAGAGCCACGTAGATAAAAATTAACATCTGTTTAATTTTTTTAACAAAGTGGTGCAATTATAAATTTTAATTAGTTAATTGGGATAATTTAAAAAATTATAAGTTAGATAGTGTAATAAGTAAAACGTGACAATTACATTGAATAATTCTTTAGTTTTGCCATACTAGAAAACTTAAAAGCATAAGATTATGATGGGATGAATGATGTAAAATAAACTGGTATAAAGCAAACACTTGCTCATAGTTCAGATGAATGCGACGTAATATATATAGTTCAAAACCTGAATTGTATTTGTATAATGTTGCTTTTGTTAGTTCTGGCTACTGAATACTCTTCACTTGCAAAAGAGTTACATGTTGAGAACCATTTTTGCATAGAACCACTTTACACATGTGACAGAACTAATTAATACCATTAAAATTCTTTGACCAACCGAACATTTTTTTTGCTAAACTGCTAGTGCCATTAAGATGTTATGTTTTACAAACTTCAACTCAGAAAAAATAATCCCAATTTCTTAGGAATTTTAATTGAAAAATGACGCATTTTTTGTTGACACCATACCATTTTTTTAGTAATCCATAACAAATAGTTGTTATGGACACTATTCTAACAAACACGTCCAATGTGAGATCTAACGGGCGAGATAAACATTTACCGCTACTAAGAGTAGTGGCAAGCAAAAAAAAATTCATGTGCTCCTACTAAGAGACATGGAGGAATGTCCTACATACCCTCACTATAGTTAGATTTGAATAGTTTCAATGTATTTGTTTGGATAAATAATTTCTTATGTAATAAAATTTAAATTGTCAATTATATTTAATGTATTAACTTATTTTTATAAATAATTTCTTAAGTAACAAAATTTAAAATTGTCAATTATATTTAATGTAATTATTTGTATAAATAATTTCTTAAGTAATAAAAATTTAACATTGTCAATTACGTACATTCAATTTATTTATCTGTATAAATAATTTAATAAGTAATAAAATTTAACATTGTCAATTATTGTGACAATTTAATTATTTAAAATTTAAACTACATACTGTAATATAATTTGCTTTAATTAATATAAATTATATTACAAATAAATACATTGAAATTATTTAAATCTAACTAAGATGGGGTATTACTTCGTGCCTCTACTAAGAGTAGAGGCCTACTCTTACTAGCCACAGTAGTTTAATTTCATTTTGTATCCCCTACTCTAGAGGTTTAATCTCCATTAATTTCGTCCGTTAAATCTCACAATTGACAATGAACTGAGATAGTGTACATAATAATTATTTGCTATGGGTCACTGACTTATATATATATATATATATATATATATATATATATATATTCATCCTCTGCTCATATTGCTACATGATCCAATCGAGAGATGTTTTTTCCCCTACCCTGGTGGCTTTGTTGTATTCCGATTGAGAGTATAGTAGGGGTCCTAGGGGAGAAAGAAGACTCTTGATATGGCGTTTAAAAAAATAGTAGTTTGTTGTAAAATATTATTATTATAAAGAACAATGATGATTAGAAGAAGAGAGAAAATATTCTTATTTCATATATAAGTTGTACCACTTTATGTGTATCTCATGCTCCTATATATAGACACATGCACATAAACACTTGGAGGTTACAAAACTTAAAAGATCATAATCAACACTTAAAAGACATGGGGGTTTCAAATATTAAAGGACATAGGAGTTACAAAGATTAAAGGACATGGTAATAAAGAAGGGAGGAATGAACCTAGACATCCATATATGTTATAATTTTATAACACTCCCCCTTGGATGTCTATAGTACAACAATACGCATTGAAAGCTGCCTCATTAAAAACCTTACCAGGAAAAACCCAATGGAAAAAAACCTTGGTTAAGGAAAAAAGAGTGCAGCGCGTATTTGCTCCCCCTCATGAATGTATCCTTAAGTCCTTCAGCTGTCGCATTCCAATATTGCGACGCAATCCTTCAAACGTTGTAGTTGGTAATGCTTTGGTGAACAAATCTGCTAGATTGTCTTTTGATCGAATTTGTTGAACATCAATGTCACCACACTTATCAAGGTCATGTGTGAAAAAGAATTTCGGTGAGATGTGCTTTGTTCTATCTCCTTTGATGTATCCTCCTTTTAATTGAGCTATACATGCAGCATTGTCTTCATACAAAATGGTTGGAGTTCCTTTGCTAGAGGATAAACCACATGTTTCACGATTATGTTGAGTCATTGATCTTAACCATACACATTCTCGACTTGCTTCATGGATTGCAAGTATTTCAGCATGATTAGATGAAGTGGCAACTAGAGTTTGCTTTGTAGATCTCCATGATATAGCCGTATCACCACACATAAAGAGATAACCTGTTTAAGATCGACCTTTATGTGGATCAGATAAATATCCTGCATCAGCATATCCAACTAATTTATGATTATCATTATTTGAATAAAATAAGCCCATATCTATAGTTCCTCGTAGGTAACGAAAAATATGTTTAACCCCATTCCAATGTCTCCGGGTAGGAGAAGAGCTATATCTTGCTAACAAATTTACAGAGAATGATATATCAGGTCGTGTATTATTAGCAAGATACATTAATGCACCAATTGCACTGAGGTATGGTACTTCAGGACCAAGTATTTCTTCATTATCCTCACGGGGTCTAAAAGGGTCCTTTTTCACATCAAGTGATCTAACAACCATTGGGGTACTCAATGGATGTGCTTTATTCATATAAAATCTTTTAAGAACCTTCTCTGTGTAAGTTGACTGATGAATGAGAATTCCATCTTCTAAATGCTCGATCTGCAGGCCGAGACAAAATTTTGTTTTTCCTAAATCTTTCATCTCAAATTCTTTCTTTAAATAATTCATTGTCTTTGGTATCTCTACATGATTTCCAATAATATTTAAATCATCAACATACACAGCAATGATAACAAAACCAGATTCTGACTTCTTTATAAAAACACATGGGCATATAGGGTTATTATTATACCCTTCTTTCAATAAATATTCACTAAGACGATTGTACCACATGCGTCCTGATTGCTTTAACCCATATAGGGACCTCTGCAACTTTATTGAGTAAATTTCCAGAGGATTTAACTTATATGCTTCAGGCATTTTAAATCCTTCAGGGATTTTCATATAAACATCATTATCAATTGACCCATATAAATAGGCTGTAACAACATCCATTAGACACATATCTAATTTTTCATGAGTTGCTAGGCTAATAAGATACCGCAATGTAATTGCATCTACCACAGGAGAATATGTTTCATCGTAATCAATGCCAGGTCTTTGTGAAAACCCTTGTGCCACAAGTCGTGCCTTATATCTTACGATTTCATTTTTCTCATTTCTTTTTCGCACAAAGATCCATTTGTATCCAACTGGCTTTACATCTTCGGGTGTTTGGACTACAGGTCCAAAAACTTCACGTTTTGCAAGTGAATTTAATTCTGCCTGGATTGCTTCTTTCCATTTTGGCCAATCATTTCTGTGTCTACATTCTTCCACAGAATTAGGCTCAAAATCCTCATTTTCATTAATGATATCAAGCGATATATTATATGAAAAAATGTTGTCAACAACTATCTCACTTCGGTTCCATTTTTTCTTTGTAGAGACATAACTTATCGAGATCTCATCATTTTTATTGTTTTCAGGTACCTGAACCTCTTCTGGGGTTTTATGATTAGCTATGTCTATATCCTCGTGAATATTTTCCTCCTCAATAATGCCAACTTGTTTATTTACTTCTTTTCTTTTCCGAGGATTTTTGTCTTTCGAACCGATTGGTCTACCACGCTTCTGGCGTGCCTTAGACTCATTTGCTATAATTTTTTCGGATTGTCCTATAGGGACTTCAATCCGAGCTGGAGCATTTACAGCTGGTATATGAGATTTGGTTACTCCTTTTGAGTCAATGAATGCATTCGGTAGCTGATTTGCTATATCTTGCAAACTAAGTATCTTTTGAACTTCTTGTTCACATTGTTTTGTACGAGGATCAAAATTCAATAATGACAATGCATTCCATGTAATATCTTTATCCAGCTGTTTAATTTCTCCCCCTAATGCTGGGAACATAGTCTCATCAAAATGACAGTCGGCAAATCGTGCCGTAAATAAATCACCTGTCAAGGGTTCAAGATATTTAATTATTGATGGGGATTCAAATCCAATATATATTCCCAGCCTCCTTTGAGGACCCATCTTTGTACGTTGTGGAGGATAAATTGGAACATATACCGCACAACCAAATATTCTTAGATGGGAAATATCTGGCTCATGACCAAAAACCAATTGTAATGGGGAGAATTTATGATATGATGTTGGCCTAATGCGAATAAGTGCTGCTGCATGTAAAATAACGTGCCCCCAAACAGAGACAGGAAGTTTTGTTCTCATGAGCAATGGTCTTGCAATTAACTGGAGGCGTTTAATAAATGATTCAGCAAGACCATTCTGAGTATGAACATGGGCAACAGGATGTTCATTATTTATCCCAAGTGACATGCAATAATCATTAAATGTTTGGGATGTAAATTCACCAGCATTGTCAAGACGAATAGTCTTGATTGTGTGATCCGAAAATTGTGCTCGTAATCTAATAATTTGAGCAAGTAATCTCGCAAACGCCAGGTTGCGAGTTGATAATAAGCACACATGTGACCATCTTGTAGATGCATCTATTAAAACCATAAAATATCTAAATGGCCCACTTGGTGGGTGAATAGGCCCACAAATATCTCCTTGAATACGTTCTAGAAATCTTGGGGATTCAGTCCCAATTTTAGCCGGTGATGGTCTAATGACCAATTTGCCTTGATAACAAGCAGCACACGAAAATTCCTTAAATTGAAGAATCTTCTGGTTCTTTAATGGATGACCATGTGAATTCTCAATAATTCTTCGCATCATTATTGATCCAGGATGACCCAACCGGTCATGCCAAGTAATAAAATTATTTGGTTCATTGAACTTCTGGTTCATTATTGCATTTACTTCAATTGTACTAATACTTGTATAGTACAAGCCTGAAGATAAAACGGGTAATTTTTCCAATATTTGTTTTTCAGTAGAGACATTTGATATGATGTAAAGATATTCTATACCATTTTCATTGGCTGTCTCAATATGGTACCCGTTAAGTCGTATATCTTTAAAACTTAGCAGGTTCCTCCTTGATTTAGTGGAAAATAAAGCATTATCAATAAAAAAATTTGTTCCACTAGGAAGCATTATATTGGCTCTTCCAGAGCCTTCAATCAAGTCTGCTGAACCTGATATTGTATTTACTTTTGCTTTCATCATTCTTAGATTTGAAAAATATTGCTTATATCTGAGAATGGTATGTGTCGTTGCACTGTCTGCTAAGCATATATCTCCACCATTGATATTAGGCTCATTTATAGCATGGCGCAAATCCATATTTTCTTCATAAAAAGGAATAAATATATAATAAGTTTATAATAAGACATAATATTATATATATTTAATAACACAATTCTTTACGAAATAAAGAAAACAAAATACAATAAGCTAACATGAAAGGAATAAAGAAAGCACACTTAAAAGGACTAACATAATTATGAACTAATTATTTTCATTACAAGAAATATTAACTTGCTCATTATTTTGCTCAAAGAAATCTGCAACGTCAAGGTGTGTCATATCCATAGGATCAAAATAGATATCATCGTTATCTTGATGTGGATGAGAAAAATTTATTTCTATGTTCTTCTCATTTCCTTTCAATGAGGACTGATATAAATCAACAAGATGTTTGGCTGTACGACAGGTACGAGACCAATGTCCTTTCATTCCACACCGATAACAAATATTTTCTTCCTTCTTGGTATCTCTGTTATTTATATTCTTCCCATGTTTTTCCTCATTCTTTGAATGTTTGATATCATGGTTGTGGTAATTAAACCTTCCTCGCCCGTGGCCACGACCACGACCTCTATTACGATCACGACCACGACCGCGACCACGACCGCGACCATAATAATTATTATATCGTGTAACATTCACTTCAGGGAATGGAGCTGAACCAGTCGGTCGTGATTCATGATTTTTCATCAAAAGCTCATTATTTTGTTCAGCCACAAGTAGACATGAAATCAGTTCAGAATATTTCTTAAAACCTCGTTCTCTATATTGCTGCTGCAGGAGCACATTCGAGGCATGAAAAGTAGAAAATGTTTTTTCTAACATATCTCCATCAGTGATATTATCTCCACACAATTTCAATTTAGAACTGATTTTAAACATTGCAGAATTATATTCACTTACTGATTTAAAATCCTGCAATCGTAAATGTATCCAATCATAACGAGCTTTTGGGAGAATAACTGTCTTTTGATGGTCATATCTTTCTTTCAAATTTTTCCAAAGAATAAGAGGATCTTTTATTGTGAGATACTCTAATTTCAACTCCTCATGGAGATGATGGCGTAAGAAAATCATGGCCTTTGCCTTGTTTTGACTAGGTGTTTCATTACCATCTTTAATGGTGTCTCCAAGACCCATTGCATCCAAATGAATTTCGGCATCAAGGATCCATGACAAATAATTCTTACCCGTAATATCAAGTGCCACGAACTCAAGTTTGGCAAGATTTGTCATTGTAACTTCATATAAAAAAATATCAAAAGTTATTAGAAATTTAGTTTATTATAATAAATATTGAATAAACATTCGTTAAAATTCATTACATAAAACGTAATTGTAACGTAAAACATTTACTGCTATCAATATGAAGAGATTTTGGCTAATGATTTTTTTTTTTTTCATAACATATATACTCGACCAATAATCAAATGTGATAAGAGATAGGGCCCATCCCAAACATATACACAACCAGTAAGAAAAAAAATGTCACGCAGTAGAAGATTTTCAATATGTGCCTAGTTATCTTCATGTATACATATAAGATAGTTACTTTACATGAAGATAAAAGATAATCAATATGTTGTTTCATGCAATATATAATATATTCAACCTGCTAAATAATGAGTGTGCATGGCAAGTTCCTAAAACATTCAGAGAGACCTTATGGCAATACTATATCAATTATAAATCATCCAACATTAGACAATGAAACAGATAAGTCCTAGATACCTAGATGCTCTTATAGTAATAAATTTTGTAAGCTTGTGGCAATTCGATAAACTTTATGTCAGTACCATGACGATAATGCATTCTTATGAAATAATAAAAATGATGTTGAGATAGCATTGCAGACTATTATAAGAACAAATAATAATGTGAACATTCACTAAAGTTTCCTGGATATAGTTACTAAGTGAAGTATACAGGAACATGTCAGTTCTTTATATGTTATATTGTATATATAAAGAGAGAAAATTATACCTTCTTCTGCTTCAAACAAAATGTGATTATCTTCAAGACAAAAGTGAGTAGCAATTCGTGCTGATAACGTGTTGTAAAATATTATTATTATAAAGAACAATGATGATTAGAAGAAGAGAGAAAATATTCTTATTTCATATATAAGTTGTACCACTTTGTGTGTATCTCATGCTCCTATATATAGACACATGCACATAAACACTTGGAGGTTACAAAACTTAAAAGATCATAATCAATACTTAAAAGACATGGGGGTTTCAAATATTAAAGGACATAGGAGTTACAAAGATTAAAGGACATGGTAATAAAGAAGGGAGGAATGAACCTAGACATCCATATATGTTATAATTTTATAACATAGTTACCTTTTTATTTTTTTTAGTTGGGTCCTTTTATTTGTTATGTTAACATTATTTAAAAAAATATCACATGACATAATCTTTTTGTTAGGACAATAAATTAAACATAACTGTGACAGCTACCATTACGTTTTTCTTGCCTTAAAAGAAGACTTTTTATTTTGGGACAATTATATATAATAGTACATTTTAAAATATTACAAAAAAAGTGCACAAACAAAATAATTATAAAAAGAGTGCATATGCAATATTTAATTACAAAAAGAGTGCAATCTTATTCCTTTTATTTAGTTGACTGATTTAATGAGTTATTGATAATGGCCTATGATTGTAAGTATTTAAATCTTCTCTCTCTTATCAACCTCCATATTCTTATCTAACGAATCAATGGAGTAACCGTCTTCTTCTTCTTCTTCGGTCGTCGCCTTCTTCCTCCTCTTCCGCCGTCGCAACCTTCTTCCTCATCTTCGGCCCCTACCACTGCTCCACCGGCAACCGCCCCACCCCCGCCACCGCCACTACTCCTCCCGCCCCCGCCCTCGCCCTCGCCCCAGCCCCACACCCTCTCCTTCCCCTTCCTCCGCCTCCCTTCTCCTCCCCCCGCTCACGCCCCACCCCCTACCCCCTCCCTCCGCCATCCCCTCCTCCCCCACCCCTTTCTCCTCCTCCCGCCCCCCCCACCCCCGCCCCCGTCCCACCCTACCCTACCTTACCCCCTCCCCCTCCCCTTCCTCCGTCTCCTCCCGCCCCCCTTTCTCCTCCTCCCCGAAATCGATCCAAGTTGGCCGTCGGTGGAGGCCCCGCCACTGGCCGCGGTGGAGGTCTCTCCACCACCCGTTGCTTCCCCTCCACCACCGGTCCATTCTCCAACTCCACCGGTAACCAAACCTCATACGTTGGTAACCAAACAGTCATACCAAGGTAACCAAACCTTCATAATAAGGTAACCGAACCTTAATATGAAGGTTTCCTTGTTATGAAGGTTTGGTTACCTTGTTATGAAGGTTTGGTTACCTTGGTATGACTGTGTTGGTTACCTTGGTATGAAGGTAACCAATTCAGTTTTATTAGGTTATCAATTTTATTTGAATGTGATGCAGTTGGTAACCAAACTTCATGCAGTTGGTTACCAATTATTCATACCAAGGTAACCAACCCTTCATTCCAAGGTAACCGAATCTTAATTTTGAATGTAATGCAGTTGGTAGCCAAACCTTCATGCAGTTGGTTGCCAAACTTTCATACCAAGGTAACCAATTCATATTGTAGGTGTGGAGGTAGATTGGTTACCTTGATATAAAGGTTTGGTTACCTTGGTATAAACGTTTGGTTACCTTGGTACGATGGTTTGGTTATCAACATTACATTACACATCACTCTCTTATCTCTCTCTTTCCTATGCAGTGTTCTTCTTTTTTTTTGACATGAAATTGGGTCTCACCGGCGAAGGGGAGGAGGAAGATGACCGGCGAAGGGGAGGAGGAAGATGACGTTGCCAAATTTTGAATATTTGAATTTGAATTTATTTTTGTTGTTAGATCCAAGATATTTGAATTTGAATTATTAATTATGACAGTTATTTCTCCTTGATTTTAGGTTTCCTTATTATTATGAATTGAATTCTATACTAATTCCCTAAATTAAGGTATCCTAATTGCACTAATATTGTAAATAAATATGAAAAATGTATTAATTGTGTAACTATTGTATGAGTGCACTATTGTTGTAATTACTTACTAAATGTTGTATATTATTGTAAAGGACCCTTTTATTTTTTGAATGATACCTTAAAGAATTTAAGACATAAAATGATAAAATATTGATAAATATTAATAACGAAAATCATATGAAGAAGAAGAAGAAGAAGAAGAAGAAGAAAGAAGAAGAAGAAGAAGAAGAAGAAGTTATTGTTATCCTATATGAAGAGAAAATTTGTAATTTGTTTAAGATTGGAGACTTGGTTTAAGGAAGTCAGAGCCGGAAAATTGTTAATAGGAGAGAACAAGTGAAATGTCTAATGAGATGGATATTATTTAATTTAAAAAATTAAGTCAATAATATTTGGCAATAGATTGACCATTGATCTTGAATGAAGGGTTAAGATCTAGACAACTCCAAATTTTGGAGTATACTAGAAACTTTAGCGGAACGGGATCAAATCTGATAATTAAATTATTTAAAACTCAATTATTACTACTTTTAATAAAGTTATGTAAAGGTAACAATAAGTTTTCAAATTTAAATATTTATGTAGTCTATACATATTTATGTTTGGTCTCTAATTCTTGTGAAATTTGATTTCTTCTTTATGTGGGCATTTCAAAAAAAAATTTGCTATGATTTTGATATCGTTTCAATTAATGGTTGGATAGGAGTTTTTTTTTTTGGGAAATCATGGTCATATATAAATATATATATATATATATATATATATATTTATTTATGTCCCCTTATTCAGCCCCAAACCCCACCCCCCCAAAAAAAAAAAATTGTCTAATTTTACTGCAATCATAAGTACTATAAATTGAGCATAATTAATGATCATACACACGAGCCTAAGCCAATTAAACATCCTAAATAATCATAAAAAATCTACTAGTAAACAAAAAAGAAAACACCAGGTCAAAAGACAAAATGCAATAACATAAACAAAATAATCAAAAAGAATCCATGCACCTAACCTTTTGGCATGTCTTAACATGAACCTACAATAATAATTTCCAAGTAAAATTTTGTACTAGCTAGCCGCCCTGCCCTTAATTACGCCCTAGCGCACTGCGTGATGGCAGAACAACCACGATGATAAGGATTGGCCTGGCCTGATGCAGCACAATTGTAGTAAGAATGACCAGGGCGACTACATGGCACATTGTCCTTCCCCAGTGCACCATAGCTAATATATTCATCTCCAGCAGCTTGTTCATCAACCATTCTTCGGGACGACTCCATCATCAACATTTCTTCACGACTCTCCCTTATACAATCACCAATATTATTCCCCTTGCACCCCATTCCTACTGAATTCATGATCCTCCTTCCTCTATCACCACGCATGCGATAATTAGAGTGAGATGCCGTCGTCATGGTAGCCATGGCTAAAACTAGGATCAAAGTGAAGGTACTGTACTTAATTTCCATGAAAAAATTATTTATATGAGATGAATTAGAATGGTGATTGAGCTTAAGGAGTGAGAGAGGGATATATGGGGAATATATGAGTGCATGCAAGAGCCTTGGGAGAGTTATATATGGAGTAGACTTTTGTTATGAAAACGAACAATAAAAGAGAAGGAGTTGTTGTATGAATTTAAAGTGTTACGAGGACAATTTTTTTAAAAATAATAGTTTAATTGTTGTGTGATTTTAAAGAGATTTACGCTAACTTGGTGTAACGGGTGCATGTATAAGGCCGGATCTTGCTCCTCTTATTTGCCTGAAATTACTACTCCACCTTTTATGAGGAAGTCAAGCCCTTAATTTTCTTGAGGCATTGAGTAATCAAATTAACAATAGTTTTGTTTTTTTGATAGAAAAAACATTATTATTATTTATTATGTTGTAGTAATAATTGATTAATAAGGTCATTCAATTGCTGTAATCATTTTAATTAGTTTGACGTTATATATATATATATATATATATATATATATGTGTGTGTGTGTGTGTGTGTGTGTGTGTGTAGATAGATAGATAGATATTCACAACACTTTTTGTTATTTTCACAACAAAAGTGTCATTGTAGATGTATAACGGCAGTGAATACCGTCGCTATAGAGATTCTATAGCGACACTTTTGTTATGAAAATAATAATTTCTATTGTGAATTTAACAATTTTCATTTTTAAAACTTGTACTTCTAGAAGTTCTGTGAAGAATAATTATAGAAGTTCTGTGAATAATAATTAAGATGACCTAGTGTTAAAAAATGGACCAGCAAATCTGCAAAAAATAATTAGAAGTTTCTTCATGGTGAATGAAATTAACTACATTCCCCCCCCCCCTTCCCCTTCCCTTTTGAATTAAGGTGTCTAAAAACTTAAATTTTAGTGTTTTACTCTTTTCCTATTGTTAACGTCAAGTTTTGCCGGCGCGTCCAATCACCAACTCCACGCGCTCAGACCTGCACAATAACACGTCAACACGAAGCTTGACGGCTGGTGCCGCCGGGTGATAGCTCCGGTGTGAGAATAAGTACAGGCTGGTCACAAGGTTAACAATGGAGGCAATAGTGTATAGTGCTCAAGGGAATATTAATAATGATTCCCTGTTACCATTAGGTTAAGCCTTGTATTTATAGTCATTCTCACCACCTCTAGAGCCCATGTCCCAGTCAAGTTAGGACTCCTAAACATGGCAGTTACCGTTGTTTGGGTCCGACGCAATCTCCTTTAAAAGTACAAGTTGGTGGTTATCCAACCACTTGTCTTATAAGAGTTTGTATTGGGATAGGATTAGGGTTAAAACCCTTAATCCTTTAGACTCCTTGTTGCTCCGGGCTCCATCCGAGAAGTAACCTTCGGTATGGGCCTTACAAAGTGGTCTGAACTCCGTCCCGAAGGGCTCGGTAGTCCGATCCCAATCATTATCTATTCGGTCTAGACTCCGGCCCGAAGGGCTTGGTAATCCGACCTCGATCATCGTTATGTTGGTCTGGGCCCTGGTCTCGTGGGACTAAGATACCCGATCCGGATAACACCAGTTGGGTCTGGGTTCTGGCCCAAAGAGCTCAGATACCCGATCCCGAACAATGCTGCCACAATTCTGGCTTCGGCCCCTTGGGCCAGGTAAGCTCCTCTCGGCCCCGGCCTTCTGTCCATGTAGGGGTCGGTGGATTATACCCGATCATTGCCCCCCAGTCTCTCATTATAACAAGCCTTTAATGGGATATTTAATGAGAGATTTAAAGAGATGCCTGGGTAATCCAACCGACCTAATTAATGCGGTACACGATACACAAGAAATGAACGGCCCAACGTCATTATTAGCCGCCTGTTGAGATTCGTGCAGCATCAGTATAAATATCTTCCCCCCTACCACATCCATTTTTTACGAACTCTCTTTGTCTAAGCTAAATTCAAAACTCATTTTCCGGCGAGTGCGATTTCCGTCGAGAGGTTTCCTGTTCTCCGACCGGTCCTTTTACCACCCAAATCACCTCACTTTCACCGATTTTTCCTTCTAATGGCTGATTCCGGCATTCCTCCAGCTGTTTCCACTTCCGACCTGAACTCTACCATTGAGGTCGCTCCTACTTCCGCCGAAATGGCCGCCACTGTCACCATCGCCAGCACCGATTTGGTGCCGGTTGACCTACCTGAAGCTCCCACCGGAGACTCGGCTGATGGAACCGAGACACACATCCGGTCCGTTTACCGTTCTGAGACGGAGTATTCGCATGTCAACACTATGTCCACCATTACTCCGTCTCAGATTTCTGATGTTCGTACTCTCTTTAGAGTTCCCCAGGAGTGCAGTCTTCGGGTACCCAGAGCCGAAGAGAGGATGTTCTGGCGCCCCGAAGGCAAATGGGTGGCCATCCCTACTTACGCCCTGCGGTACGGCATCCGCTTCCCTCTTCACGAGTTTATCGTGTCCTTTCTCTGCTTTGTGGGGATCGGGTTCGCACAACTTGTGCCGAACTCGTACATTCACTTGATAAGCTTTATAGCTATCTGTCAAGAACTAGGGATCACCCCTGGTCTTGACTTTTTCTTCGTCTTATTTTCGGTCGGCAAATCAAAGGAGCCCGGTTTCCGTCAACTAAACCGTATCTCCGGCCGGGCCACCTTTGCCAAGACTCCCTCTAGCAACAAAGTTTGGCACAATCAGTGGATCTTCGTCAAGGGGACTGACCTTCAACTTCTCCCGAACTGGGCCTCCCCCGAAGATCCGATCGTGAAAGTGACCACCTTCCCCACCGACCGAAGGGAGGAGTTCCGAACCTTCTACCAGAAGGTGAAGGAGACGATGTGGAGTCTGGATACCTTTGCTGACGAGGCCTGGCTTTACAGGCACGGATGTGAGTATTCTATCTTGTCCTCCTTTCTTTTCGAGCATTGGTTTCTGATTTGTTTTTCTGATTTTCTGGAGTATCTACTTGTTTCTGCAGTGACAATCTTCAAGCCGAAGGGCGCTGATGAGTCTCTTACACCCCTCCCCGTTCGGTCTGGCCCGATACTTCTACCTCTCGGGGATGACGCGGCCGAAGGGGAGACTATCCCGATTTCTGAGCTCTCAGTCGACTCCTCTCATGCCGTGCCGAAGAATGTCATGAAGATGACTGCAGCCGATAAGGTGGCCCAGCTGAGGAAAGGCAAGAAGAGGGCCCTTCCGAAGGGCTCCTCTAAACCAGCTATTCCGAAGCTGACTCTTGTTCTTGAGGACCCCAAGGGGACCGAGGAGGAAACTCTGAGGCCTCGCCCCAAGAAACAAAAGTTGGTTAATGAGCCCGACCTCCAGATAGTCGAGGTTCAGCCGGACGCTGCTCCGCAGACGCCTGTGGCCCAGCTTCCTTCTGAGGTCGGGCCCTCTGCCGCCTCCGGCCCTGCTGCCCAAGCGGATCCTTCTGATGTGTCTCCGACCCAATCCTTTTGGCCGAAGAGTCCGTCAGAAGCTTTCCCTTTTGACCGCTTGGATTACTTCAAGCTTCCTGCTGATGATGCCCGGTTCAAAGGGTATTCGGCCGAAGCCTTGATGGTGGCGTACATCAAAGCCCAGAGTCAGGTATTCCCGAAAGCTTTAGCTTGAATTTATTGAATGTCTGTCTGGCCGTTATTGAACTGTTTATTTTTCCTTGATGCAGGCTAACGCCATTCTGGCCCGAGCTATTCCTCCTGTTGTCAAGGCCACCCGGAAAGAGGTTCAGCTTCGAGCCGACGTGGAACTGCTTGAGGGGGATGTTCGGGGGTTAACGGCTGATTTAATCAAGGAGAGGGAAAATCATGCCGAAACCCGCAATAAGGTGACCTTCGCCGAACGTCAGGCCAACGAACACCAGAGGCTCCATCATAATCTGCAGAAGGAGTTCGTTGCGCTTGACGGATACAATAAACAACTCATCGAGGAGAGGGCTCTTCTGAAGGAGAAAGATCTTGATCAGCAGAATGCGCTTCTGATCCTCCAGAGCCAAGTTTCTGAAATGCACGCCAGCCACTTGGTGCTGATGAAGGAGAACACAGCTCTGGGGGCAGAATGTGCCGAGGCCAAGCAGCAAGGTGCGCGAGAGTATCAAGAATCGGCTGAGCTCCGCGATACCATAATGGGCCAATTTGCCGAAGGCTATGGGGCCCATAAGGAGCGGGCTCAGGCGAAGATGAAGGCTGCTGGGCTCGATCCTGCTATCTTGGACTCCTCTGATGATGAGTCCGATGCCGATGATGATGCTGATGGCGAGGGTCCCCATCCTTAGTTTAGAACTTGTATTTTTAATTTTTGTCTCTTTCTTTTGTAACTTTGCCCGATCGGATCTGCGTGTAACTTTTTCCGATCAGTTCAAGTTGTTTTGTAACTATTCTGATCGGATTTGTTCATCGCTAGTCCGAGGGTTTTGTAAATTTGTAGAATCTGAATGAAGATAACAAAAAAGTTTTGCCCAGAGAAATCCACTTTATTTTATTAATGTATAAAGCAGATTACATAAGCGAAAGTAAATTACATGACTTTTACTGATAATATTTTCTAAGTCTTCCAGCATGCCATGTATTTTTTACCTCCGTACCGTCTAACGTCCGAAGCCGATAAGTACCCGGCTTCGGCACTTCAGTTACTTCATAAGGTCCCTCCCAGTGCGGCATTAACTTGCCTGTGTTCTGGGGGGTTGATGCCTCTGCTTCCCGAAGAACAAGGTCCCCGACCTCAAACCTTCTTTGCTTCACATTCTGATTGTAATGTCGGGCCGTTCTCTTCTGGTATATAGCTAGCCTTATCGACGCTGAATCCCGAACCTCATCCAACAGATCCAAATTTAATCGTAAACCATCATCATTGTATAACTCTTGGTACTGACTGATTCGAAGTGTTGGTGATCCGATCTCAACGGGTATCAGTGCATCAGTTCCATAGGCTAATCTGAACGGTGAGTCACCTGTAGTGGTCCTCGGGTTAGTCCGATATGCCCAAAGGACACTGAGCAACTCTTCGGGCCATCTTCCCTTTAGTTCATCCAACCTTCTCTTAATTCCTGTGAGCAGGATCCTGTTGGTGACTTCTACTTGTCCATTGGATTGGGGGTGGGCCACAGAAGTCTTTCTGTGTTGGATACCTAACTCCTTCAGGAAAACTTCGAATTTAGACCCCACAAATTGTCTGCCATTATCCGAGACCAGGACCATGGGAATGCCGAACCGGTAAACAACATATTCTTTAAAGAACTTGAGGCACTCTTGTTCAGTAATCTTGTGCAATGGTTTGGCTTCCACCCATTTTGTCATGTAGTCGATTGCGACGATAACGAAAGTGACCTGCCCTTTGGCCTTCGGTAGTGGTCCCAAGATATCAATTCCCCACATTGCGAATGGAATAGGGGATAAAATCGAATATAGCTTTTCGGGAGGTTTATGTGGGATAGAACTATGTAATTGACACTTAGGACATTTTTTGACGTAGTCCTTTGCTTCTTGGAAGATGGTCGGCCAATAGTATCCCTGCCTCATAATTTTGTAAGCCAATGACTTGGCTCCCATGTGATCCCCACAGATTCCTTCATGTACTTCCCTCAGTGTATACTCCGCTTCCGAAGGTGCTAGACACTTCAGTAATGGGGAGGTGAATGCCCTACGATACAAATCTCCATCAATAAGGACGAAGTTAGAACTCCTGTGTTTGATTTTTCTAGCGTACAAACGATCCGAAGGTAGGATCCCCTCGGCCAGATAGGTAATGTAAGGCGTAAGCCAACAGTCGAGTCGATCCAGGGTCAGTACGTCGGTCTTTTGAATACTAGGTTTGTCTAATACTTCCACGTAAACTGATCCGGTGAAGGAGCTCGCTTCGGTCGTGGCTAGTTTGGCTAGGGAATCTGCAACTGTATTGTCCGTCCGATCGATCCCCAGACAGCTGTACGACTCGAAGTATGAGAGTTCGTCCTTTACCTCCGACAGGTATTTCGCCATTCGGGCCCCTCGGGTCTCATACTCTCCCGATATCTGCTTAACCACCAGCTGGGAATCACTGTACACCATTATCCTTTTCACCTCCAGGCATTTGGCTAATCTAAGTCCGGCCAAAATGGCTTCGTACTCGGCTTCGTTGTTGGTGGCTTTGAATCGGAACCTAATGGCCTGTTGGACTCGGAACCCTTCAGGACTAGTCAGAATGACCCCCGCTCCGCTGACGTCCGAGGTAGATGACCCGTCTACGTAGAGGGTCCAGGCAGTTTGGGGCGATCGAGCTTTGATGACCGAATTTACATCTGATTCGCTGAAAGAACACTCCACGACAAAATCCGCTAAGGCCTGTCCCTTAATGGCCGTTCGGGGATTGTATTCTAAGGCGAATTGAGTTAGTTCCATTGCCCATGCAGCTAGCCTTCCCGAGACTTCGGGCCTGTGCAGTACTTTTTTCAAAGGTTGATCAGTATAGACTATTATTAGTCGGCCCTGGAAATAGTGCCGAAGCTTCCTGCTTGCGATGATCAGAGCGTAGGCGAACTTCTCCAGGTTCGGGTATCTGGTTTCTGCATCCCGAAGGACGTGGCTGACATAGTAAACCGGAGATTGCTTTCCCGATCGTTCTCTCACCAGTGCTGCCCCTACTGCCATCGAGCTGGCCGCTAGGTATAGATATAGTGGCTCCGAGGGGATCGGTTTCATCAGCAAGGGTGCCGAGGACAAGTATTGCTTGATCTCCTGGAAGGCGTCTTCGCACTCAGAGGTCCACTGGAAACTCTTCTCATTTTTTGGTCCCTTCAGAGTGTCGAAGAATGGCAAACACCTTTCGGCTGACTTTGATACGAACCTTCTAAGAGCCGCGATCCGACCTGTCAGCCTCTGCACATCTTTGTAGGACTTCGGGGATTTCATATCTAATACCGCTTGGATCTTCTCCGGGTTTGCCTCGATACCCTTCTTGCTAACCAGATAACCCAGGAACTTCCCTGATCCCAATCCGAAGGTACATTTTGTTGGGTTCAGGCGAAGCTTGTATTTTCGAACCGTTTCAAAGCAGTTTTCTAGGTCCACCAGATGATCCCGAACTGACACGCTTTTTACAATCATATCGTCTACGTAGACCTCCATACTTCGGCCTAGCTGCTTTGTAAACACATGGTTCATCATTCGCTGATAAGTGGCCCCCGCGTTCAGCAGTCCAAAGGTCATCTTCCGATACGCATAAATGGCCCTATGCGTGATGAAGCTTGTCTTCGGGATGTCTTCCTTGGCCATTGAGATTTGATGATAACCTGAAAAAGCATCCATGAAGCTTAGCATGCCGTACCCTGAAGTGGCGTCAATCAATTGATCAATGTTGGGCAAAGGGTAGAAATCTTTCGGGCACGCCTTGTTCAGGTCGGTGTAATCAATACAGATTCTCCATTTCCCATTCTGTTTCTGAACCAGCACCACGTTTGCCAGCCATTCTGGATAATCAATTTCGAAGATAAACCCTGCCTTCAGTAATTTAGCGATCTCTTCGTCAATAATTTTCTGCCTCTCCGGGGCGAAGATTCTTCTCTTCTGTATGACCGGCCTCTTATTAGGATCTACTTCCAGTCGGTGTAATGCTACTGATTTGTCCACCCCGGGCATATCGCTGGGTTCCCATGCAAAGATATCCGCGTACACCCGAAGCAGATCGATCAACCCGGTCCTGAAGGGTTCTACCAATCCTGAACCGATCTTTATCATTTTTTTCTCGTTCCCCAAGATTAGTTGTACATCCTCTGTTTCTTCGGCTGGTAAAGCAAGTGGTTCTGTACTACCATCTGTAAAGGGTTCTATCTCAATAGCCATCGTCTGCTTCTGCTTGCTTACCCCGGTTCCGGATGAGATCACAGTATTCCGATAACACCTACGAGCGATATCCAGGTCGCCTTTTACCTCTCCGACTCCGTTCGGTGTGGGGAACTTGATCTTGAAATGAGGTATGGAGGTGACTGCTTGTAAGGCTGCCAGGGTCGGTCTTCCCAATATGGCGTTGTAGGCCGAATCTAGGTGAACAACGAAGAATCTGACCATAATCTCCATTTGTTGGGGAGTTGTGCCAAACTTAACCGGCAATTCGATGGTGCCCGACACATGGACCGGGTCGCCACTGAATCCGTACAACGGTCCTTCTCCTCCCAGTTCCATCTTCTTTCCCCCTAGGTCCATCCTTTGATAAGCGTGTGTATACAGTATGTCGGCCGAGGATCCGTTGTCTATCATCATTCTTCTCATGTCCACCGGTCCGACCTGCGCCGTTATCACCAATGCCCCGTCATGCGACTCTATGGGATTCGAAGGATAGTCTTCATCTGAGAAGGAAATTACCGCTCCCGGGAAAACCCTTTCATTTTTTACCGAGGACCCTGCAACCGATAAGACAGCGTCTAAATGTTCATTTCTTTTTCGTCCAGTCACGCGCCCTATCGAACCTCCGGATATAACATCAATCACCCCCCGAGCGGGCTGGTTCTGATTTGGCGGCGTTTCTCGGGCCTGTGTCCTGTCTCCTTCTATTGGTTGAGTCCTGGCATTTTCCCGGCCGGCCACGTATTGAACCAACGTCCCATTCTGAATGTTTTTCTCGATGAGATCCCCCAGATCAAGGCATTCCTCTGTCGTATGGCCCACGTTCTGATGGTAATTGCAGTATCTATTTTTGTTGTGCTTCCCCGGTTTCGGTCTTGTCCTGCAGGGCTCATAGAAGGGTTTGTCCTTGATATCTTCCAATATTCTTGCACGGTCGGTGTTGAGGGGAGTGAATACCCTGTTGATGCTTCTGTTTGGGAAGGGTGGGCGGCCATTGCCCGATCCCCCACTGTTATAGTTTCTTCTCCCTTGATTATCCGATCTCCCCTGACTGTTGTCCGATCGCTGGTTGTTCGGCTTGTCTCTGTCTCTCGACTTGTCGTGTGAAGGTGGTTTGAAATTTCCCATTGCCTCTTCAATGGCAATGAACCCTTCGGCACGATGAAAGGCTTCAGTCAAGTCCGAGGGTGGGTTGATCACCAGGTCTTTCATCAACTTCTTTGACCTCCCCATATCCAAACCCGTTGTGAAGAATCCCAAAGCCTGTGGTGAATTCAATTCTGCCACCGATCCCACAGCTTCCCGAAACCTCTTGACGTAGGCGCCAAGAGTCTCGTCCGACCGTTGTTTCACTTGCATGAGGGAAGCCGTGATCTTTCCCCTTCTCCTGTTGCTTCCGAACCTAGCGTGGAATTTTTCCCGAAGGTCGTTCCAAGAACTAATCGTTCCCGGTGCCAGAGTTCCCATCCACTCTCTGGCACTCTTCTTCAAGGTGGTTGCAAACATATGACACTTTGCTGCGTCCGAATGCCCATAATATGTCATCAACCTATCATATCCATCCGAAT
Source organism: Panax stipuleanatus (assembly GCA_020205555.1). Classification (NCBI taxonomy): domain Eukaryota; kingdom Viridiplantae; phylum Streptophyta; class Magnoliopsida; order Apiales; family Araliaceae; genus Panax; species Panax stipuleanatus. The sequence goes on along the minus strand of CM035122.1, from coordinate 137,264,391 downwards.
GGTCATACGGGTCTCCCATTCCGTCGTATGTCTCCATCGGGGGCATTTTCTTCTTTGGGTCAGCAGTGACTCGATTAATCTCTGGCGAGAAGGGCGAACTGTGGCAGCTCGGTGGTGTTCCCACTTGATTTTTCCCGGCCAGAAGCTTCTCCAACTCCGCGACTCTTCGGGCGAGGGGGTCGGTATCTTCCTTACGGGAGGAAGGTCTGCGCCTGTCCTCCTCATATTCGGGAGATCCGATTTTCGCCCTCTGTCCCGATCGGCCCAGGCGTTCCGATCTTCGTTCGAGGGAACGACTCCTTCTTCGGCTCCTCCTTTCCCGAGAATGGCTTCTGTATCGGCTTCTGTTCCTTCCTGTCTCACGTTGTCGTGGAGATCTAGATCGGCTTCGATGTCTGTGCTTCTTCGAAGAAGCCTCCTGTTCTCCAGCCACCTTAGCCATCTGCAACTCCAAATCTTCTTGCTGGAGACGCAAGGCCAGCATGGCGTCCTTGTTCTGTTGTATTCTGGTCAACAGAATAAACTGACGCTGATCCTTACTGTTCTCCACCCGATCCTCCTCCCGTCGTTCGTAGGCCTGAGACTGGTTGTCTCCCACGCGGGTGTGCTGAGGGATCGGAGTACGTTGACTAGGGATGAACAGCTGTCTTCGTGCCGACTCGACCTGCACCGAATTGCCTTCCTGGTTGCTAGGTCCCAATCTATCTTTGACCGATGCCCTAACTAAGGTCGTCGGGTGGGTTTTGGCCTTTTCCTGGTTCGAGGCTCCACCGTCCTTACTGGCCATGTCCTTTCTACCGGAAAAGTACAAACGTGATTGACTAAAGCACCCCCCTCCTTCTAGCGCCAAATGTTAACGTCAAGTTTTGCCGGCGCGTCCAATCACCAACTCCACGCGCTCAGACCTGCACAATAACACGTCAACACGAAGCTTGACGGCTGGTGCCGCCGGGTGATAGCTCCGGTGTGAGAATAAGTACAGGCTGGTCACAAGGTTAACAATGGAGGCAATAGTGTATAGTGCTCAAGGGAATATTAATAATGATTCCCTGTTACCATTAGGTTAAGCCTTGTATTTATAGTCATTCTCACCACCTCTAGAGCCCATGTCCCAGTCAAGTTAGGACTCCTAAACATGGCAGTTACCGTTGTTTGGGTCCGACGCAATCTCCTTTAAAAGTACAAGTTGGTGGTTATCCAACCACTTGTCTTATAAGAGTTTGTATTGGGATAGGATTAGGGTTAAAACCCTTAATCCTTTAGACTCCTTGTTGCTCTGGGCTCCATCCGAGAAGTAACCTTCGGTATGGGCCTTACAAAGTGGTCTGAACTCCGTCCCGAAGGGCTCGGTAGTCCGATCCCAATCATTATCTATTCGGTCTAGACTCCGGCCCGAAGGGCTTGGTAATCCGACCTCGATCATCGTTATGTTGGTCTGGGCCCTGGTCTCGTGGGACTAAGATACCCGATCCGGATAACACCAGTTGGGTCTGGGTTCTGGCCCAAAGAGCTCAGATACCCGATCCCGAACAATGCTGCCACAATTCTGGCTTCGGCCCCTTGGGCCAGGTAAGCTCCTCTCGGCCCCGGCCTTCTGTCCATGTAGGGGTCGGTGGATTATACCCGATCACCTATATATATATAAACCTAACCTTTGCTTAAGCTTTTTAGGAAGATAAAGAGTAGTTTATGAATCATAAACTTGTTTTTCTTCTGAAGTGCCTTCCTAAAGCTTGTTTTATGCCTCTTTCTTTCGGGTACAACTGCACAATAACTAAACATATAGTTCATGTACATTTTTAATGTAAATAAATATAAAATTTTTTTCGAATTCAGTCCCTAAATTTAAAAACCTTCATATTTTATTCTATAATTTTAACAATACTTTAATTTCTTATCCTCAAAATTAAATTTTTAATTCTTAAATTATAAATAAAATATGAATTACAAACACAACATGTGTCCCGGGCTCTGGTGTAAATTAAAAGGACAAACTCTTCGGTTCCAACATACAAAAAGTGAAAGTCTTGTTGTAGTAGCGGACCCAAAAGTACATATTCATACTTAATATTTTAATAAGATATTGAGCTATTAATATTCATGAACTCCAATATTGTATCATATTCACAATATTGAGTGTATTATTTTATTTTTGCTTTTATAGATGAGAGAGAAATTTGTTTGGGAATTTGTCTTTAATGGTGATAGAGAAGGAAGGGTAGAGAAGGAAAACAAATAGGCAAAATATTCTTGTTTTTTTAGAACGTCAAATATTTTGAGAGAAAAAAAATACTGTAGAACGTCAGATATAAAGGGATGGTGTGAGTATTTAACTTCATGTATCCAATTGTTAAATTATAGAGAGGTACATCATGAACCTCTTTCATGTATCATTTTAATTTAGATTCGTTATTTTTTACAAGTATTTATTAATTTAATAATCAATCAAATTAATTCAGTTGTTAGTTCCTTTTCTATTTAGATTAATATTATTATTATTATTATTGTTATTATATATATATATATATATATTAAAATTTTATTTAAATTGTGCGAACTTCGACCGGATGCGCAAAAGTTTCTTTATTCTCCGTATAAATATGATATATTAGAATTTTGAGAAAATAATATTGATTTATCAAATTTTTATCTAGCTAGATGAATAATTGAATTATATATTGTAATTTTATTCCGGTAAATACTAATATAAATAATTGAATGTAGTATACATTTACTTTAGTTAGGACTCTAAAATAATCATTAGATTCTTAATTTTTATAAATGATAGTAATTGAATTATATGTCAGGTTTCTACTTTATTTGTCAATCTAAATAAGGGTTTTTAGTTGATGAAAATAAGAAAATGTAATAATTTAGACATGTAGTGTTATTCATAGACCAATGTCACATACATTCCTTTTAGAGTACATATAAAGTGATCATAAAAAAATCAATTAATTAATGAGAATATTTTTTGGTGAATGATAATGAGTGCATGCATATATGATAATTAATTACACCATGAGAAGAGCTGAACAGATGTATGATGTTTTTTTTGGGAAATGATAATGGGTGATAGATTATGTTCATTCTATTTGAACATGCATTAATTATTATGTAATTTGTTCTTTTGTTTTGATTGGTTGATTGTTTTATCGTATCATATATATATTTTTACGTTGATTGAAATTTAACTTCGTTAAATATTTATAAATATATATATCCTTTTTCATGATATATTTGACCTTGCACATTTGAGGGTCACAAAAGGTTGTTGCAATCTACTAAAAGTAAAAAACATTACTAAAGTTTGGTCCGTGCATGTTTTGGTACTATATATTTTGGTACCATTCTCATCCTAAATGATAATTTAATGCTATTAAATTAATTTTTATCCTAATTTATGTTATCCCAATTTATCAATTATTGTTATTAAACTATTTTAATTTAGCATTTACTCATTCTGTCCCCCCAAAAGGATGTCTAAATATACAATTTTTTTTGTCCCCAAATTAAAGAATGACAAAAAAATACATAAAGTGAATAGTTAACATATAATTTAATAGGGTCCATTAGTATAAAAAAAATAAAAATACTCATCACTTTATATAATTTTATGGGGCTACTAAAGATAAATTTGATTTTTTTTTACTCTATTTCTTCTACTTTTATTTTTTTAATATGCGTATAAATTGTAATTTGTTCATCTTTTGAAGACGAAAAGAGTATTTTAGTAATAATGTCTTATGACCCAAAAGAAAGTTGAAGATCTTAATCGTTACTCTATACTTTTATATATCATTTTTAATATTTTTACATGTGCTTCTACATAAAAGTGTGATCCATCCTACTCTTGTGAGAAAATACCATATGAAAATATTAAAATTATATGCGAAAATAGTGTTTCCCTATTTGTAAACGGCTTAAGTTTGAAAAATTTATTGGGAGTACAAAAAAATTATCTCTAGAAAAAAAATTCTAAGTTCACAAAGACGATTATGCCCTTGCAAGTATAAAGGAATAAGGACTTTCTTGGGTTCTCAATAGGGGTGAGCATGGTACATTTTGATGCTCAAATCGCACACGAAAATGTTTAGATATGGCTTGACAAATCTAAAACCGCATATGAAACTGTTTGTGATTGGTATGATGTAGTTTTAAATCGTGCGGTGCGGTTTCGTTTGGTGCGATTTTAATTTCAAAACTAATTGAAATAACAAACTCGAACCATATAATTGTTGATGCCTAGAACTATTTTATCATATTTGATTTAAAAAATAACAAGCCACTCTTAATTTGCAAATATAATTATTGGTGCTTAGAACTATATTTTATATTTTGCAACTGTTGGTACAATTTTAATTAATTTTTTTTTTAGTGCGATTTCGGTTTCAATTTTGTTGTTTGCTCAGCCAGGAACAGTCCTCGGCAATAACTCCCTTTCCTTGGAAATCCCTAAAAACCAAGTCCTCCCAACTTCCATTTTCCCTCTAAAAATTCTCTCTCCTACCTGAAACTTCTGCACTTCTTTCCTCTGCTTAGTTTCCCCTTCAACCACCATTACTATTTTGCCCTTTAAACTTCGCCTCTAACAGAACTGTGAGGCCAATAGCAAACTCTGAGCTTTTCTTTAAAGGTATCTTTTCATCAATTAAAGTTGAAGCTTCAAGATAATCTCTTGAATTTTGCTCAAAATGTTTGAAGAAATGCATTCATGAATAATAAAATACTTGATGTTTTTGAGCGTATCACATCTGAATTTATTTGGAAGATATTCGTGTAGGTATAACTACACTTTATTTTCATTTAAAAGAATAAATTTGTGATCTTTTGGTGACAACCCAATTTGTATGCAGCCTTTATAAGCTGAATGGGAAGCGGGTACTACTGTAATTTGAGGATGGTCTATGGGTTTTTTTGTTTAGTCTAAACTTAATGTACTTCATTATGTTTTAGCTGAGGAAGATGGTGAAGATGGAGATTATACTTGCTGCATTTCTTTGTAGTGATTGAGCTTGATTTGGAGATGATATAGGTATTATTTGATAATCTATAAGTATTCTCTTCTTGCTTTTAGTGTTGTATGGAGTTGTTGGCCCTGTTTACTAATAACTATTCGTTTGTAATCATCGCCATAAGTAGTCTATTCACTTTTCACTGTTATTCGCAGCACACGTGGTTTCAACTAAATATGAAAATATGAGAGTTGTTTATGTGAAATTCTATGTCCTTTTCAAGAATTATTAATTTGCTTTGTCATATCTTTATAAGGTTTTTGAGGCTTATGCATTGATGTTTGATGGGAAATGCCTCCATGGTGGAAAATTTACTCTTACTTCTTGGTTCCAGCTTTTGTCGAGAGACAGTACTGTCTCACTCTAGGTTAATATGGTTCCAAAGGCACCGAATACTGGCAATGCAATGCCTTTGATGGTTTTGTCTATGGAATTGCTGTTTCAGAGTTAGCATGTTGAAACACATTGGAAGACATCTAGCATGAATTCTTGGAGACTTCATCGATAAGAAGTTGACAAATTCCTTAGTGTGGATACTTTTCATGGAAGTTCTCTTTTATATGCTGTGGAATTGATGGCAGTATGGCACCATGGATATGAGCACCATTTTGGGTTTAGAGGAGAGTTAATTTCTCTCTTGTTGCTTGTCCCATAATAACATAATATTTGGATGAAATCAAAGACAAAAGAGAAGGGGGAGACTGACATTGGAAGTAGAAAAGATTATATTAACAATTCCTTTTCTTTCAGTATGGAAAAATGATAATAGAGGAAAGTAGGAAATTATATTCTCTTACTTTTTCTCTTCATAAAAACTCTCAAGAAAGATAAATGGAGATAAAGTGAGGCACTTTCTTCCCATTTATCTTCTTTATCTCCAAATTTAAATTCCCAAGTATATTGTTACTCATTCAATGATAAATACTAGATTTATATGTTTGTTCTGGACTGCACTTGTGTACTCTGATAAAACTGGCAAAAATAATAATCCTGATTCATGCAGTAAGTTGTTTTGAGTCCATTCAATTTGAACTCTTCGCCTGCCCTTTACAATCATTGGTTTTATGCAGCATATAGATCCATTAAATCACATTCATGTGTTCTCTTCTTATAGGTTTCCTTCCGAACATCTCATGATGGAAGTTCAACATCCAGACAACCACACTGAACAGAGTAAGATGCTTCCACCACCAGTTGGAATATTTCAGAGTCGTGAAGAGCTTCTTAAACATGTACGAGAGTTTGTTCTGACTCAGGGATACATGGTATCCATTAAGGATTCTTCCAAGGATAAGTATGTAACCATCTCTTGTGATCACGGTGGTATATATCGTAAGAGACCTAAAAGTGGAGAAAATTTGCGTCAAAGGAAAGCACTTTCTCGCCTTACAAATTGTCCTTTGAAGTTGTGGCCAAAAAGGATGATGAGTTATGGACTCTGATCATTAAACATGCAAATCACAATCATGAACCTTCAAGAGATATATCCGACCATCCCTCTTGCCGCCGTTTCACAGATGAAGAAATCCTTATAATAAGAGAAATGACGGCAGCTGGAAAACGACCACGTCAAATTCTCAGGGAATTGAGACAAAGGAATCCAAATCTTGTAACAGATTCGAGGAATGTTTACAACGTCAAAGCCAAAATTCGCAAAGAAATATTAGCAGGTCAGGTTCTGTTCTGTTATTCACGCGTTATTGTCTGCTGCTCAATTGATTTCAACTAGATAGCATACAAATAATTCTGGTTGCTTACTGAGAACGTTATCATGATAATTATGGTTTCAAGTTTTATGTCAACTGTACCTTTTTGGTCATCATCTTTTATGATATGGGTAGAAGCAAACTTGTCACTTATAATGTGTATCAGTTACCGGAAAAACATATCAAATATGCTCTAGAAGTATATATAATGATAAACTTCCTTCTCATGATAACATGTATTCAATATTACTATTCCTTCTCATCATATTATGTATTCGATATTACTCAGGCTTCATCTTATGCTTTGCATTGCTGTCATCCCCACTAACAACAAGGGATTGATAAATTTGAAAAACCATATCATAGTATGTATGTATGAAATGCAGAAATGCACGTGTATAAAAGCTATGCCCTGAATATCAGGGATTTAGTTGATCAGGTTGTATCTGAATAGTCAACAATGAATGCATGGCTTCCAGTCCACATCTGTTTGGAATTGCAATGGATCCAAGTTACCGCCTCATTCATTTTCCTTCTTTTTTTAGAATAAGTTTGTTGTCCCTTATTCTTTCTTTAATTCATATATTTTTGTCCATCTTGGCTTAGCCAACTTTTATGATGGATGAGTAACAGCATGTAGATATAATTTATCCACTTCATTATGCCCTAGTCCTTGTTTAATTTAAAGCTTGTTTTATTTTCTCTTTTCTTTTCCTGGATTATAGGCAGGTTACATACCTATCAAACAAAAAAGCAATAGGCAGGTTAGCGATTCACATGCCACTTTTTTGATGCCATTTACCTGTAGGAACATAGGCTTATGCTTTCAAAGATAAAAATAGGTGCAAGACGAGTGCTTGTGCCTTTACCTTTGAGGAATTCCATGCAAATATTGTAACTTGCCGATAATCTTATCTCCATTATTGGCTTATAAAATGGATGGAATGACGGCATGAACTTTGCTGGTTCTTCTTTCTCTCTATCACAACATTGGTTCTCAGTTTTGCACCTGAATGAAATCTCTAACTGTATTACTTTTCCAACATAAAGGCAATTCAGTGGAGTCACCGTCAGTTTCCTCATCGGGACTGTAGCATCTGAGCCAGTGGTTCTGAATGGTGTGACAGTGATGGACCCGGCACATATTTATCTGGAGACCAATTTTGTGAGGGAAACAAAGGGATTGGTGTCTGAACTCTGTCGACACTTCTACACGCTTGGTTGGGTATCAAGTACTGGAGGCAGCATTACCATCAAAGTCCATGATGATTCTATACCCAGGACCCGTCAACTCATCGTCATGTCCCCTTCAGGTTCTCTCTCTCTCTGCGCTTGTATATATCCAAATATGCTGAGCACTGTCTGTCCGCTTGTATTTATGCTGAGAATATGTTTTATTTGTAGGTGTTCAGAAGGAGAGAATGATCCCAGAGGACATGTATGTGCTTTCTCCTGATGGGTGTATGTTGTCAACACCTCTTCTCAGACCTTATCCCCATAACCCTCCCAAATGTACTGATGTGCTCCTCTTTTCTTGAAGGTATGTGATCAACTATTCAGACCTTTTTTTGTGTGTGAAACTTTTGGGTCTTCAATGATTAACTAGTGGCTTTTATATTTTGTCAATTCAAAAGTCACTGGAATCAAAGTTCCAGATAGTATAATATGTGAAGTAAAGTAATAACTCTTCCTGATTTAATAACAACTTTTACGTTGTCAAGTTACCTATATAACTTTTCCGTTTTCATGTGGTTTATGTTCTTTGAAGAAAAAGATCTCAAGCAAATCTGTGTTTATGTATCATATATGTAATACTCAATACAATTCTTAGAGCCCTGTTGACCCTGCTTCTTGTTTTTCTATAGGTCTATGAGACGTGTAATTCTTGGGCTGTGATTCATAGTCATGGAATGGAGGCTTGTCTTGTAACAATGTTCCATCCTTTGTCAAAGGAGTTTCATGTAAATTTTTTAAACTTCTTGTTACTCTCTAATATTACAATGCTTTGTACTGCATTAATATGTGTATTATATCATTTATAAGTTGTGTCTTATATCTATTTCCTTTTTTGGACAATAACACCTTACTGATTGTCTAGTTATCTGTGTTTTTTTTTGCAAACATATGTTGAGTTCTGGCTTAATTTTTCTCACTCTTTTAGTGGAAAGATTTTGTGGATAATATTAACTGAAGCATGATTAAACCACCAGAATTAAGTTTGATTTTTAGTTATGTTTTAAACATATAAATCTTTCAACTTATAGTTGTATTATTTTTTGATACGCCTTCTGTTGTTATCTCTGCTTCTGTTGATTTCTTTCCTTTGGTACGCTATACATGTCAAATTAGCTGATATACTATTACCAAATGCATCTGGAAGTAGAATTAGTCCATGTGTTTGTTGAGGTTTCTTTTTTATGCTAATTAGTTTGCTGATTTATATCTTTTCTGCCCCAGGCTGAGGTTGGGGTTTTGTATCTTTGTCTTGATTTTGTGGGCATTTTCCAATAACTCTGCAGATAACTCATATGGAGATGATAAAAGGAATTCAAGGACATAGTTACCATGATGAACTTGTGGTTCCAATAATTGAGAACACTGCACATGAAGGGGAGCTCATGGAATCTCTTACTGAAGCGGTATGTTGATGTACATGCTTGAGTGTGCTAATAAAATTTCTAAATTTCAGTTTAAGTTGTGCAACTGTGAATCTATGAATATGATTATACATAATTTCAGACATATTAGATTTTTTTGTATATTTTTATTCTTTATTTCTATTTCAGCTTCCGAATTATAGTTAATTTCTGTTTAGCTATTTTTTGGTAAAAAAATATTGTTCTTTTATGAATTTACCTTTTTATTTTTCAGATTAGTGCTTATCCAAAGACAACAGCTGTGCTTGTACGCAACCATGGGGTGTTTATTTGGGGAGACTCATGGATCAGTGCCAAGACACAAGTTAGTATTGTTTCCATTGTTTGATTATGAGATTATAATAATTCAACAAATTATATATTTGAAGGAAGTTTCTATTATCCACATCTCCTTTTGGTGTTATGATGCTTTCAAAAAGTTTTTAGGTGAACCAAATAATTTATATCATTTATTATTTATTTATATATCTACAAACATTTTCTGGAAAGTTGTAAAATATGGAGCTGTAAATGGTTCATCTTGCATTTTTTGTTTTGTAATGAGATATACAGACATCATGTTTTGTAGATAATCTAAGTTATAAGCTGAAGATGTCCTCAACACTAAGATTTATTGAACAGAGTTCTCATGCACTTCGTCAGCTAGAATTTCAGAATTATTTAATAATGGCTACCAAAGAATAAAGAAAAACTTTTCTTTCTGTAGTCTCCCTTCGATATTTTCAGCTACCATTAGTTGCCATTTGGTTCCAAGCAAGCATGAATAATAGTAGATAATAATCAGGTAGAATGGTTGTTTGCCAGAGGGAAAAGCAAATTTCATTTTTACTACATATGAATCTGCCCATTTCTCTTTCCTTTTTTCTAATGGCTGAATTGTGTTTTTTCAAAAAAAAAAACATACTTCTTTAGCATAAGTGAAACTAACTTCTCTTCGTATATTTTCGTAAAGAAAAATAATTTAAATGAATTTAGTTGTTATATTATTCCATTAACTATCAAGTTGCTTTAACAGGCTGAATGTTATCACTACCTATTCGATGCTTCCATTAAGCTGCATCAGTTGGGATTGGATTGTTCTACTCCTGGTCATGGTCCCATTCACGATAATGGAGTTTGTGGATGTGGTGGGAATATGAGCAGGGTTCTAAAGAGGGGAACTTTTGGTTTAGATTATGTGATTGAACCTTCTCAGGTAAGTTCTTGGTGTCTTTTTCCTTCTTAAAGAAGTGTAATTGTTCAAAGCTTCATAATGCCCATGCCTGTAGAGTTGCTAATGTTTTCACCATCATCTTCAGACTCAAACAACATTTATGTTTAGTTGTTTATATTTTATATTGAAGTTGGTTGATTTCTTTTGTGACAGTCAAAGTTGCAGTATCTTCTTATCTTATGCTATTTGTGGTGCAGCGCAGCGCTCTATTCTCCTTGACATAGAAGGAACAACAACTCCCATATCATTTGTTACCGATATTCTTTTCCCTTACACAAAAAATGATGTGATAAAGCATTTTACTGGTTCATATGATAGTGAGGCAACTCAAGAAGATATCAGTCTCCTGCGATCTCAAGTAAGAACATAGTGAGCAATCTGTTGCAACCCATACAATTGATATGTTTGTTTCATCATTTCTATGAACTTGGTATTATGAGTTGCTACTTGCTGCCATCACTTGCATGGTAAGCATTCTGTGCATTAGGTATTACCTAGTGCAAGTCTACAATGTTTTGACACTCATATATATTTATTATGTCATATACATGTATACAGTGATTGATATGCATATTTATCAGGCCTCTAAGTAATGAATGTCCCCTTTGGAACCAGTTCCAAAATTTGCCACGTAAAACATGATTTCGAAATGAAGATTTGAATAACTATCTTTCCAATATTTTTTGCTACATTTTCTGTTGTCTACAGTAAAATCTCTATAAATGAATGTTCGATAAAATAATAACCTCGCTTAGATAATAATTTCTTCCGTTCCCGACTTGGGCATGTGTACTAAAGTAATAATCTCGCTAAATGCATTAAGTAATAATTTTTTTTGAATCCTTAAAGGCCTAAAGAAAATATAAATTAATAATTACTAAATTCCATATAAAATTTATATATATAACCTACATATTCTTGAACTTTTTGTAATAATATCCATACAACAAACCCAAACTTTTCTGTCAATCAACAATATCCATACCAAAAGTCATTTTTTCTGAAAATATGCATATAAAGTTACTTGTTTTTTCTTTACACCTAAACCAAATTCAACCCCATCTTTAACTTTTTGTAGTGCATACACAACTTCCAGAATATTTTGCTCATGTTGTAGCAAGTAGTTATTTAAGATGATTATTGCTTGAAAGGCTTCTTTTGATGAAACATTTGGTAAAACGGAACTATCATCTGGATCAGGATAATGCTCATCATCTGTATTCATTTTTGATTGAATAATTTCTTCATCTGTAGGCAATTCCATTACTGCATCATTCTCGCTAGGATAGTACAAAGATATTCGACATCCATCACATTTCTATAGCGTAAACTAGAAATGACTTCACTTAATCCTTGGATCTCTTCATCTTGACCAACTTCTGGTTCAAGAACATTATCTTCCTCTGACCGAATCTTGCAATGCTGAAAACAATTTGCAATTGTTGTTGTCTTCACATCAAATTTCCAAGCCGCATTAGCAAAATTGATAGCATTCAAAACATTAATTTTCTCGGGATTTGTTGATCCAACCCCATAGCCCTCCAAGATGCTAGAATAAAAATGACTTGGATAATGAATTTTCAGTGCTCGAATAATCCCAGCATCACATGGTTGAATATTTGACGTTGTATTAGGAGGCATGAAAAATAGTTCTACATTTCTCAAGTCTTCAATTACCTTTGGATGAGCTAGGCAATTGTGTACTATTAAGAGAACCTTTCTGCCATTCATTCTCTTATCAAACCAACCAACAAATTCTTGTAAATGTAAGCCAGTCATCTAAGCTTTCTTGTTAGATCGATACTCGCAATATTTACCAATAACCCAAAGAGGTACTTTGTCAGAACCATCACCATTGCAACAAAAAGCAACAGTAATTCTCTCCCTGTCTTTCTTGCGTCCTTCCAATTGTTTCGTAGCAAGCGAATGGTTGGCCTCCAATAGATAAAATTATCCAATTTCATCCATATTATAAATATCCTTCAACTGAAATTGGTCTAGTTTAGACCGTATTCCAGGTAAAGCATTTTCAATATTCTCCATGACAACTGAACCACTTTCACCGAATCGTCTGTAAGACTTGATTCCATGTCTTGCCTTGAAACGTTCTAGCCAGCCGCTAGAGAAACTGAATTATGGATTAGTTTCACCATACATTTTTTGCAAAAACTCTTTTGCTTTGGTCTGGATCATTTCTCTGGACATATTCACTTTCTTTTGCCATTGGAGAAACCACTCATACAAAGCTTTCTCTAACTCAGGGTATTTTGTTGATTTGTGCCTTTTAACATTGCTATTTTTTTATCTCATCTGACAAATAGTTTGCTGACCTTTTAAAAGTGTTTGATATTGTTGATTGACTGATAGACAAATCAAACTTTCGTTGAACCCATGCTTGCATATCTTTTTGGCTAATAAAGGGATGCTCCTTATACTCACATATTACTCTCCTCATTTTATCGGTTAATGTTGATTTCTTTACCCTTTTCAAATGAAGAGAAGCCATGGGAGAATTATTTTTTTTTAACTTGTTGGAATATATCTTCTATACATCTACCTTATACTGTATAGCTAAAGACTTGAATCTTTTCATTTGCTATGTACATTTACTTAAATCCTTTTGTTTTCCAAGACATTATAAGTTTCACCAATTCTTTTTAGCTTCTCTAGACTCAAATTAATACATTAATTGTTGTCCCTTGATTGTTCTGACCACATACATAAATTGAAAGACTCCCTCTAAAATAAGAAATTAATATTTATTGATAAATGAATAAATTATTCATTTATCGATAAATAAATAATCTCGCTTAAGTAATATTTTTTTCGGGCCCAAGGGTATTCATTTATCGAGGTTTTATTGTAGTTTTCTATGTAGTTTAAATTTTTTGCATTCGGTTAGTAACAAAGAAGAAACAATGAAAAGACAACAATATAATATTTATCAGAATTTAGCCTCAGGTGAAAACAATGTATGACTATATATATAGATGGGGTGGTATGGTGATGTTTGACTTCTAATGGTTTTGGGTTAGGAAGAGGATGTTGATTAATAATACGGAAATGATGAGGAAAATGGCTGAATTGTGGTGGATGGTTTAAATTGTTGCTAAGGAGCACTTTCCAGCAATATGTGCCCAATTCTACTCCATTTAGATTGAGCAAGATGAACCCAATTACTGCAGCAATATCTAGCAACTAGAGCCCAACCTTGAGGCATTGGCCTTTTATTTGGTGTTTCAAATGTATGTGAGATGAAGAAAATAAGAACGGGGTCCTGGCTTTGCATTCCTTGGAAGAGTGCAGTGGATCCTTCTCATACATCTTTCCATATTCCCCTATCTTCAATGCTTTGTTAATGAGTAGAAAAGAAGAAATTAAAAGTGAAATAGATTCATTCCATAGTTAATGAAATTAATCAAAGGTTTTGATTATGTGAAATTGTGTGAGAGGTGTTTCATTTTCTGTATTGATTTTGTTGGTGGGGATCCCTTGTGGAGGTAGGGAGGTTCCAGATTTCCAGGCAACCTAATGAGGTCAATGAAGTGAGACGGATTTCAAACTATCAAATTTGGGGTCATTTTGTATGGTACTTGATACCCTGTGTTTCAAAAATTTCATAAAACTGTTTCTGGAACCACTTAAAAACTTTAAAATGTTGTTCTATAGAACAGACCTGTTTTTGATTTAGAAATTAGATTTTTCACAAACCTGCTTCCTATTACTCCGTGCAAAATCTAATACTGTTATGAGTTTCAAAGAGAAAATGGAGACCACCAAAACAAATGAAAATTAGAAGTCCATTCCCAGATCTAATACTCGGCGGTTAAAGTTTTCTGGTGCACTGTTACCTATAGCTTGAATAAGCTGTTAAAGTTTGAGATCAAAGACTCAAATAGTTGAATATTAAGAACTAAATCACTTAATATAAGTCTTCGATATTTTAATTTGACATGGGCTGTATTAACATGCAAAGTTTTGGATTTTATTCCTTTTCCAGTAATGCAAAGTTTTTATGTTGAAAATATTATCGATTGAAATATTTTATATTCTTTGGTGCACTTTGATGGTGGTGAAGAATGCCAATTGCTTCGTGTGGCCTTTGTTAAAATATTTCTTCCAGCAATATCAATGAATATTTCAACCTAGCATTTTCGATTACATTCAAAACTTGTATTTTGTATTTTGACAGATTCAAAGTGATCTAGAACAAGGTGTCGTTGGTGCCATTCCTGTACCTCCTGATTACAGGGGAAAGGATATGGTCATTGCTTCTTTGGCTGCTAATGTGGAAGCAATGATTAGGACTGATAGGAAAGCTATAGCTCTTAAACAACTGCAAGTAAGCTAGTGTTGGATGTAATTTTCTGAGATGAAGATTTTTTTCTCATTGTCTATGCTATCCTATTGACCCAATCCTCAATTGATATGGCATATATGCTAAATCAAATCCAAAATAACACTTGGAAAAATACAATTTTTCATTACTTCAGTTGTTGAGTTATTATGCAAACCTATTTGATTTCAAAACAAGTTATGGTTACCGCTTTTTTCTGCTACAACCTTTTGGGGTCTGTTTGCTCAAGTAAAGAAGTTTCCTTTAGTAACTACTTCTAAGAAATTATTATATATTGACGGACACGCTCATTTTTTAAGTTGCCCACCTAGTGTTACTTTGGATGCAGGATCACATATGGAGATCTGGATTTCAAAGTAATGTGTTGGTTGGTGTTGTATTTGATGATGTACCAGAAGTTCTTGAAAGGTGGTATGCTTCGGGTATCAAGGTATATATTTATGCATATGTTATAACATTTGCTTTATGTTGTCTTTTATGGTTCTGTTCTGTGTTTCTTGGTTATCTTGTTTGATCTAATTACTTCTTCCTTGTTTGAAAGATATTTTGGTAGGATACTAGGTACAAGTAGAATTTTTATATTTTGTACTCTGTACCAGTGGTGCACAACTGGTCTGCCTGGTCTGGTCCGGCCTGGGCCTGCCAGGCTTCGGCCGTTGATCAGGCCAGGCCAGGCCTTGACCCCCAAACCATGGCCTGATGAGGCCTGTAGGCCAGGCCAGGCCCAGGCTGGTCTGGTTCAGCATTTATAAAAAAAAAAAAAAAATTGCATGTGGGCTTTGTGGCTTGGGGGTGGTCCGGTGTGGGGGCTGGGGGCTGGGGGCTGGGCCGCTGGGAGCTGGGGCTGGGGGGCGGAGGCCTGGAGCCTATAGGCTGTTACTTAGTTACTAACTAACTAACTTATATTAATATGCTATAATATTAATGCTATAATAACTAACTATAATAATATGCTATAATATTAATAACTAACTAACTTAATAATATTAATATTATGAATAAACTAACTAACTAATAATAAATAACTAACTAACTTATATTAATAATAACATTAATAATAACTATTATTAATGTTATATTATTAATAACTATTAATAATATTAATATTATGTACCTGTTATATTAATAATATGCTATGCAATATTAACTAACTTATGAATATTAAATAAACTAAGTAGTATATTAATATTAAAATTTAATAAACTAACTTATTAATATTAATAAACTAACTCATATATTAATATATGAATTATTAAATGTATTAATTAAATGTACTTGTAATAAAATTTTGTAAAAATGATGCAAGATTTTTGAGATTTATTTTATTTTAACATTCTACTACACACCAATATAAGTTGAATGATTAGAACAAAAATAAATATATTTCTCTTAAATTAAAAGAAAATGTAATTTAGATGTAACTGAATATAAAATAAATTGATTTCCTAAATATATGTATAGTTGTTTACTATACACTTCGTATAAAATACTGTAGATTACACTTTTATTTTTTGAATATAAAGTTAATTTCATTGAAGTAACTAACAACTAAGTAACTAACTTATTATTAATATTAACTATCAACTATGTATAGTTGTTTACTATGAACTAAGTAACTAACTTATTATTAATATTAAATATACTAACTAGTTATATTCATTGAAGATGTATATTAATTAAATATATCTACAAGAAATCAAGAATGAATAATTAAAATTTTAAACTTTATTGATGTATTAATTAAAACTAATGTATTATAATTTATAAACTACAATAATGAGTAAGTAAAAATTTATACTTTATTGATGAATAATTATAAATTTAAAGTTCAAAAATTCTAAAATCATAAATTTAAATTACAAAATCATAAATTATATCTCAAGTATTATTTCCAATTAGTTTTCTAATTGCTTTATAGAATTTTTATTTAAATTGGTACAACAGAATACCTGAAAAATAACCAAAATCATAAATTTTAAACTTTATTGATGTATTAATTAACTAACTTATGAATATTAAATAAACTAAGTGGTATATTAATATTAAAATTTAATCAATTAACTTATTAATATTAATAAACTAACTCATAGTAATATTAAAATTTAATCAACTAACTTATTAATATTAAATAAACTAGCTAATATATTAATTAAATGTACTTGCAAGAAATCAAGAATGAATAATTAAAATTTTAAACTTGATTGATGTATTAATTAACTAACTTATGAATATTAAATAAACTAAGTGGTATATTAATATTAAAATTTAATCAACTAACTTATTAATATTAAATAAACTAGCTAATATATTAATTAAATGTACTTGCAAGAAATCAAGCATGAATAATTAAAATTTTAAACTTTATTGATGTATTAATTAAAACTAATATATTATAGTTTATAAATTACAATAATGAATAAGTTAAAATTTATTGTTTATTGATGAATAATTATAAATTTAAAGTACAAAAAATACAAATAATTGGATAAAAAAGCATGCAAGGTCTCAGGCCAGGCCAGACTTTTTTTCAGGTCAGGCCAAGCCAGATTTTTGCCTAAAAAAAGCAGCCTTTTCAAGCCTTCTAGGCCAGGCCTGACCGGACCGGGCTTTGACCAGGCCGAACCAAGACCAGGCCGCAGGCCTCGGGCCTTTTGTGCACCACTGCTCTGTACAAGTCTTCCATCGCGTTTTCAATCTGTCTTCAAAATCCAATACTTTGTCTCGCTGAAAGCCACATTTGTTAGTGTACAACTTCCAAATGTGCTTGTTTCACATTTTTGAATACAAATTCAAGCAATGAGATCTGATACTCCTGGAAAATTAATCATGCATACTATCACGCTCCTGGTTTGTAAAAGTTCCCGTCTCATGTCCCCTTCATTGCTGTTAATTTGTTGCCGCTCTACTAATTTCAGGTTTACATATATTCTAGTGGTAGAAGAGAAGCACAACAACTTCTGTTTGGCAATTCAAGTTATGGGGATTTAAGAAAGTACATATGCGGGTATTTTGATACCACAGTGGGGTATGTACCTGTACCATTGAGGCTCTCCTGCTGCTTTGGGTTGTTAATTATGGCATATATACCACCATTAATCTAACAAAAACTTTCTGTCCAGAAGTAAAACTGAAGCGCAAAGTTAGGTGGAGATTTTGCGGATGGTAGGAGTTGATAGAGGCGAAGAGATGTTATTAGTTACAAGTGTGTTTCAAGAAGCTGTGGCTGCAAGGGCTGTGGGTAAAGTGCTAAAATGATTTCAAATTGCTTGCTCATAGTTTGAGACTGCATTATCAAGGGATCAATCTGTTTGCTGAATACTTGTTTCAGGTTTGGAAGTGGCAATCTCCATCCGGCCAGGAAATGGACCTCTACCAGAAAATCAAGGGTTTAGAACTATTGATTCCTTGTTGGAACTATGATATATATCAAATATGGATCCTGGTTAGTATGAAGTTCAGTTTTTTGGCAAGTTAGTCAATTAACCAATAAAATGTTGACACACAGGCGGAGAGATACAGCATTTTATTGGTCAATTGATCAACTTATCAAAAAATGAACTTCATGCTAACCACACCCACCAAATATTATTATTATTATGCAGTATGATTATTGGATTGAGCTTGTAGATATAGAAAGTTTTCTCTGCTTTGTTGCAAGAAGATTAAAACACATCTTCGGTTTATTGTTGACTTTTAAAAGTCACTTTGAGACCTTTTCAAAATTAAAATTGACAAGATTTATTAAAAATTATTGAACAATAAATCTTACAATGAGCAGTGTTTATGAAATAGTTTACAATATATATTAATTATAACTAAAGTAATTTTTATCAATTTTAAATTAAAAAATATTTAAAATTAAATTATAAAATCAATAATAAATTTATGTTTTGGAACCCATGAAATATAACGATAGAACACACGGTAGCTTGCAAGAACTAACATGAAAATGGATGGCGTAAAAATAAATTGACCGTTTAACATTCTATAGGCAGTAGGATCTGTCAGGGTAAGTATGTGGTATGAAATTAGAAACACAATTATTAGGTACGTTACGTCCCAAGAATTAATTGAACATATTGATTTCCTTTCGCACCTACGTTGCCCCATGCCGCATTTAGTTACGACTAGTGACATATATATATTATTAATTTTAAGGGATGTATTGTCACACGCTCCCTCCGTTTCATAATACATGATGTTTTAGATGATTTTATTTTTTTAAAATTATTTGGCGTTTTATATAATTTAAGAAAATTAGTCATAATTTTTTCAAAATTACCTCTCATGAGAAAATATTACAAATGAAAGAGAGGGTATAAGATAAATATATGTTAAAATGGTATTATAGACAATTAATATTATTTTTAATATTATACAATTATTTCTTTAATTTTATACACAATTCTAAAAGGTTATATATTATGGGATATATGTACAGTATAATTGAGTAATTTAAGGCAAACAAAAGTGGTTTGGGGATTGACTAATTTGATTACAATAAGTGTATGCGGACAAAGATTTTGGATAGAAAAATTAGAGCGGAAGAATAAAATGAATTTATTCCCGTGAATAAATTAATTATACTGTTCAACAAATTAATTTTATTCTTTCGGTCTAATTTTTCTGTCCAAAACTTATGTCCGCTTAGAATCACTCATTTGATTCTCGACATAAATATAAAACAATAATGCTACTATCACATAAATTTTTTACATAACTCTCACATACACACACATACATACTGTGGACCCCTGCATGACATGCGGGATTCACATTTTATATGTATGTGTATGTAAGAGTTATGTGAAATTTGTATACGAGAGTAGCATTATTTAATATAAAATGCATCTACTACCACAAGACAGTTGACAGATTTGTTAAAATTTTAAAGATAAGGAGAACTATCATGGTATTCCCCCACTTTTACTTGGCTCACGTGTATCTCACGCTCAAGTCACGTGAAACAATCTACCACCTCAGCTCCTTGGTGAAAACTAATATGAAATCAACCCTTAATAAGTTAATATACACCTAGTATTCAGTGGTACAATGCCTGTGTAAATTATATGGGGGTAATATATAATTTTTTTATAATTAAATAAACAGATACAAAAATTAATATAAAGAGAATAAAATAAGAAATACTATAAAAGTAGAAGGGCATTTTCAAAATAGCTAAAAAAATTCGTATATTCTCTTCCTTTAAGAATTCAAGATACTTTTAATTTTCTTAGGTTAATTTATAAAATTTTAAAACTTAAAACTTATATAAATTTATTTGATTCTAATACATACACATAACTAAATGAGCCCAACCCAAATGGAGGTGAATTATGGTTGCTTTTTTTAACGACATCCGGGCGCGAGTGATGCCTACCAATCATTTTCTCCTCTAGCTACTACCTAGTGGAGTATACAGGGAAGAAATGGTGTTACTATCATATAAATAATCTCACATAATGCTCATATATATATACATATATATTGTGGGCCTCACATGTCAGGCGAAAGTTCACAGTATACATATGTATATATATGAGCATTATATGAGATTTTTTATATGATAGTAGCATTGTTGATATGAAAGCCAATCTAACACAATTGAGCACAATTAATTCCAACGCTATGGCATGGAAAGCTATACATACAATAATCATGCCCAACTGTTTTGAGTTATAATATTTGACTCATACTAGTACTAAATAGGGCGGCAGCCAGCAATCTAACCTACCAATATATATAAATATATGAATAATGATTCACAGTAAATATTTGTCCCACAAAAGCCGTTGGTATTATTTCACAATAGAGAGAAGGAGGTGCGGATGTGAAAATACGAAATCAATCGGTATTATCCCACAATAGTTAGAGAGGCAAAGATCTGTGGATCGTGTGTGTGATCAGTTCTGACGGGACATCAGAAATTTAAGTGAGAGAGTTGTAACACCTTAATCCCATATCGAAAAATATGAGAAAATTGGTATATATATAAGGAATTAAGTAACTACCAATAGTTCTTTCAAGTCATGACTTTTTAGGTGAGCCTGTGGTGGGCTAAGATGACCCAAAAAAATACTATTTGGTTAGTCGTTTAAGGCTTTATTCGATTCTGACGTTGAATTTTATATTCAACGATAGAGATGGTACATGCCTATTTTTTGATCTATAACAAATATATGCATTGAATCATTAGTCATATATATATATATATATATATATATATATATATATATATATATATATATATATCATATTCTAGAATACTAGTACAAGGTTTTAACTTTTAAAAGAAATTTCAATTTCAATTTATTTATACGTTTATTATACTTAATTTTACAACTATTATAGTGTTTTTTATGTCTACCTCCATGTTTACCTAACACATATAATGTAATTATCGTGTCTCTCTATATTTATTGTGATTATTTTATTTTAAAACTCCAAGATAATACAAATGTGGATATCTATCTAGCATAGATATTGGATAGCTATTCCAGTTTGGTTTCTCATACTAATAATAAAGAAAGATTAGTAGTATTATATATGGGTAAGATTACTTGAGCAATATAGTGTCATATATAGAAGAAGATATTAATGAAATGAGTTTGATTTTCGTTCCTGAACAAATTAAGCTAGGTTTTGGAGGAGACACACCTTACCACAATAGCTTGGAAAGATTCAAAGGAGTATGACCGAGATGAGGAGTTTGGACTTTTTGGATGAGGTATTTATGGATCCGGTTAGCATGGAGTGAACTTCATGGTAAGTTCACTTAATACTCAATACAGTGCTGACACCCAGATAGGAGGGTGATCTCTCTGTCTGCGTGTCAGCACTATATTGGGCATGAAGTGAACTTATCATAAAGTTCACTTCATGCTAACCACTCCCGGTATTTAAAGTATACTTTGAACTAGGTAGGTAGGTGAGTAAGAAACTATAATTACATCCGCAATCACATCGCATTTGCAAAAAAATATCGCACACTTCTGTGTATTCGGTTATGGATATAGTTGTTGCATATGCGAAAGTGGATGCAACTGCTCGTTTTAAAAAATTTGAATGCATTAGCTTCCTTTAAAAATGTTCCATACATATATATATATATAGAGAGAGAGAGAGAGCTTAACGACAGACAAAATCGTCGCTAAATCTGTCGTCATAGGCAGTGGCGAAGCCACATAGACACCTGTGGGGTCAATCGACCCCACTGATTTTTTATTTTATTTTATAATGTAAGGTAAATTTTAAAAATTTTAAGTATTATATATA
Organism: Panax stipuleanatus; assembly: GCA_020205555.1. Lineage (NCBI taxonomy): Eukaryota > Viridiplantae > Streptophyta > Magnoliopsida > Apiales > Araliaceae > Panax > Panax stipuleanatus. The sequence continues at coordinate 137,242,168 of CM035122.1, read as the reverse complement.
TATTGCACTCACTGAAATTTTATAAATTTTCTATTATACGGGGTCAAATTGAAATTTTATAACTTTGTCAATCAAATTTATTGACATATGACTCATATCCTCTCAATATATGTATAGTTCTCTGTAATATTTTAAACTAAATAATAATCTAATTTATATTATTTTTAAAAATAAATAATGAATTACTTACTATAAATTAAAAAAGTCTATTATGAGTCAATATAGTGTATACATACCATATATTATTACTTATTATATTTTTATTGTAATATAGTGTATATATATGTGACCCGAAAGTATAAAGTATTTAAAAAAATTGGCTCGGGGAGCTGCCCCCGAACCCCCGCTAAATTAATTGTAGCTTAGTAATAATGTCGCCCCCACTGCCACAAGTTTTTACCTTCGCTACCGGTCATAGGGTCTGACTGTCGCCATAACTTAGAACCGTTGTTATAGCCCCGTTTAGATCCTATGACAACGGGTTTGTCCGTCGCTAAAGGTGGTCCGCGTACGGACCACCGCATAGGAAGCGAACTATATATATATTTGAATAATGTTACGGTGACAAAAAATAATTATAAAAAAATAGATACAAAATGATGGGTCAAATTATAATTATTTGATGTTCCACTATACATAAATGGGTTCAATAGTTATAACCAGTCATTACCATATACATCATTTTGTATTTAATTGTTTGTCACTAAATATTATTGTAATTATATCTTTTGTCACCCTAGCATCACTCATATTTTTTTAGATTTCACTTTCTAGATAATTCAAGATTGAACTAACATACCTCATAATAAGGGCATGTTTGGTTACCAGCGTTTAGAGCGTTTGCAGAAATAGCGTTTGAATCTAAAAGCATCGCATCACTTTTGGAACATTGTGTTTGGACCTCAAACACAACGTTTGTGAATTAATAAGATGCGCTTTAAATAAATTGTTTGTAAACGAATAAAATTCTCAACTGTGTTTTGTGCATTTATAACCAGAAAAATGATAAACATATCGACAGATATTTGACGAAGTTGGATTACGACCAACGTAGAAGTATATGCAATAAGATAGAATAAATTAAAATGAGACGATTCTTAATATCTACATATCTCATGTATGCACATAAATCATAATCATAATTTAACTGAAAATTTTCGTAATATATAGCAGAACTCTTTAAAACCTCCAAATGCACCAAACACCGGTAGACAATTAAGTACTAACTACTATATCTCAATTTTATTACTTCTTCTGTTCCTTTTTAAATGTCGTTTTTAAAGAAATATTTTTGTCTCTTAATATTTGTCGTTTAGAAATTTCAGTTAAGCATTGATTACTTAGCTTTTATTATTACCCTAAGTATTAAATATAACTTTAGTTCTATCACTATTTTCTATCTATTAAATAACACTTTTTTTTCAATACAAAGACAATATTAACATTTAAAATTATTTTTAATTAAGAAATATAATATTCATTATTTTTCTTAATATTAATATGTGAATCCACCTCTAAAACGACGAATATTGCAACTAAAAAAAATTGTATGTTGCAATTATTAGTACCAAGTGCATCTAAAAAAAAATTGCAACTGTAGCCAAAAAGTAAAAAATAAAAAAATGCAAGCCGCACCACATTTCAAACATTTGTAATGGCGGCTTTTAATTTGAAAGTTTAAACCGCACTAACTCGGACCACACTTTCCCTACCTTATCTTGAACCCCAGCAGCATCAGAGTCATAAATTGGAACCCGTCGGTGGAAAAGGATTAATGATTCAGTTTCTGGTCTTGCCATTTTGTTGTTTTTACAGCATTTGCCGGCGTGTACTATGAGATCTCTCTGTATTTGTAATAAATACGTAGTAACCTACCTTGTATCACCAATTACCCTTAAATAGGGAGCACATAGAAGACAACACAAGTGAATATTATTGATTGGTGGGTGGAGAACAATGGATCTTAATCAGAACACTAGTTTTCAAGAGGAAGAGGAAGAAGAAGATGCCCAGCCAGTTAGCCCTACTGGGCAGTACTTCAACAGCTCGGTGCTCTCGGTTTCTGTTCTTTCGGTCTTGGAATCCGAAATTCCAATTGATGATTCCCCCACTTTGACTCTCCTCAAAGATCTTTTCCTCCCAATCAACCCACGTTTCTCCTCTGTCATGGTACTAATCTCTCTCTCCCCTCCCCCTCTGTCACTCTGTGTATGTGTTTTGCTTATATTGGGCGTAATTAATCTCATCTTTTTGGCTCATCCTCTAAAAATATACATTCCGGTGTAAACGTACAACACGGGATGCATATGGTACAATCATGTAGTAATACACAATTTGCGTGCATGTACATCTCTGTATTGAAAATATAATTTGTACACCTGATTTTATTTTTTTAAATTATTTGACGTTTTATATAATTTAGAAGAATTAGTCATTATTTTTTCAAAATTATCCTTTATGGGAAGATGTTGCAAACGAGAGAGAGAGAGAGAGCTTGACATATTGACATAAGTATATAATAAATGGTATTATAAATAATTAATACTATATTTAATATTATATAATCATTTTTTTTTAATTTTTGTGCACAATTCTAAAACATCATATATTATAGAACGGAGAGAAGATCTGTTAATCAACATCTTATCTTCTTCAAACCCTTAATAATAAATACTACGTACTATTGTTAGACAATTGCAATATTGATATCCCAAGTTACATATTTATGGATAATAATTTGTAATAAACTGATGAACCTTAAATTAGGTTTTTGCCTAAACCTCTAAATAAAGTTTTGTTTGATTTATTTGGATTGATGGTCAGTTATTGGTCAGAGTCATGTTACTATCACATAAAACTAATTACATAATGCTCACATACTCCTGCATGACAGTATGTGATTTGTTGTTGATATGACTCACTTAACTCAACAGCAAATCACATACTGCCACCTCATTATTATGTGAGAGTTATGGTGCTTGTTTTATGTGATAGTAGCATTATTCTATTGGTCATGCTATGTCCAGAGAATTAATGCTGGAAAATTATAATGATTTGAAATGCACTTTTCGAGTGACGGTAGTTAGTTAAATTTGAGACCATAACTAGGTGTTGAACAATTGGTTCCTTTTTTTGTTTGGTTTGTGAGTTTGGAGAGATAAGATAGATACGTATAAGATTGAAGAGGTGAGAATGAATTATAATTTTTCTTTGTTATGTTTGTGAGTTTCAGAAAAAAATGAGTAAAATTAGATTTTAATTATATATTTATTTTTTTGTGAGTTTAGAAGGAAAGTTGGGAAAATATTTTTATTTTTAAACTTTAAACTATACTATTACTATATTATATTTACATATTAATGTAATAAATGAGATGATTTATCTTGAAAGACTACTTTAGATAATAAAATATATATAACTTCGTAATTTTTTACCATCCCTCCTAGATCCTCCCACATTCCCGGGCGAGGGGGGGGGGGGGTGTGGAGTTTTGAGCCAAAAATAAAATAATCTTATATCCAAATCCTTTCCATTCCTTCCTAATAAACTCTAGAATTTTAATTATTTCCCTTCCTCTAAAAAAAACTTGCAGGCACAATAGGAAAAGAACATAATTTGTCTTTTCAATTAAGTTTATTTTTATTTAATTTTTCTTGTTTTTGGGTTGGACCAATAAGCCAAAAATGAAAAATACTTCATACCAAATAATTTTTTTGTAAACAGATTAAAGACAAAGATGGAGTAAAGCAATGGAAAAGGGTTGATGTGAAACTCGAAGATCATATCAATGTCCCAATTTTTCCAGAAGGAAAATCCCCCGAATTTTACGACGCGTGCCTAAATGATTATTTATCAAAAATAGCCATGGAATCATTTCCACAAAACCGGCCATTATGGGAGATTCATATTATTAAGTACCCTACTAGCAATGCAGCTGGAAGTCTGGTGTTCAAGCTTCACCATGCACTCGGTGACGGATTTTCGCTTATGGGAGCTCTTCTTTCATGTCTACAAAGAGCTGATGATCCATCTCTCCCCTTGACATTTCCTAATTTTATGAACACAAACCTGGATAGTGAAAAAAAGACTAGTATTTTTAACAGTGTGCCTCAAATATTTTCTAGTATAGTCAACACGGCATCGGATTTCGGATGGAGCCTTCTAAAAAGCAGCTTTCTCCAAGATGACCGGACACCGATAAGATCCGGGGATGAAGGAGTGGAGTTCCGACCGATCAATTTGATTACAATGGCATTTTCCCTTGACCACATCAAGCAAATTAAGATCAACCTTGGAGTGGTATGTCTAGCATTTCTTCACTAGTTATAATCATCATTATTATTTGATATTGATAATATTCACTTGTATAGTGGAACTACCACTGATTTTTTATCCTTATAAGCACTTTGATGTTATGCTAAAAGAAAAACAGGAATGTCTAGTACTATAAGGATTAAATTTATTTAACTAACTTAAGCCAGAAAAAAGAGAGTAAATACTGTCAAAACAAAAAAGTACACTTCCAATATATATATATATATATATATATATATATATATCTTATTTTATCGAAATTATATATACATATAGATATATAAAATTCCAATTTTAGAATAAGAAGAATAGAAATTCCATAAACAAATAACCATAAGCAAATCCTAAGAGGCTCAAAATTGTATGCCAATTTATTAGTCCACTTGAGAACTGACAGAGCTGAACATGCATGTAATGCAAATGGTGCCATTTGGATGAAACCATTTATCGGCTGTATAAATTTAAGGACCATTTATGTAATGCATTCACTCACAAGTGTACGTGTGCCCAGACCCCAGAAGCTATATTCACATAATTTCTTCAGGTATCAACATCTCAACAGGTAGCTTGAGATAATACATTGCTTTAATTTGGACCCCAACAGTTTGCTGAAGTACATTCATTTCTTTCAAAACAAATGGTCCTACATTTTAAGTCCATATCTACCACTCAATAATATAATGTCGAATCGTCTGGCAAAAGTACATCAAATTCATTCATGTTGTTTTTGAGACATTTCATAAAGAACAGCAGTACTATTCTAGTATTCTGGTTTAACTTTTTGTAAGCCCTGTATTTTTACAGAAACTGCATACTATTCTTGGTGTAAATTTGTAATATATCTGCATGATGTTTGTATGTCTATACTTTTTTCTGGGCAGACAATAAATGATGTAATTACCGGAGTAATTTTTCTTGGGACTCGATTATACATGGAAACAACAAGCCAAGAGTCAAAAAATTCACAATCTACTGCACTGGTCTTGCTCAATACTAGGAATATTGGTGGTTACAAATCAGTGGCTGAGATGGTTGATGCCCATCAAGCTGAGAAGCAATGGGGAAACCAGTTTGGTTTCTTGCACGTATCTGTCCCTGAATTGGATGGGGCCGAGTATTCTAATCCAATCGAGTTTGTCTATAAGGCACAGAAAATCATCAAGAGAAAGAGAAACTCTGCAGCTGTTTTTCTCACTGGCAGATTACTGGAGGCAGTGAGGAAATATAGAGGTCCTGAGGTATATAAACATAAAACCAAATATTATTGTTGCATAAAACATGCAATAAACTTTTTGTAGCCCAAACTTTTAAGGGTCTGTTGGAGCTCAAGTTCAACAGTTCTGACCAAAAAAGGTGAGCAGTCCTGCATGGGATGTACTTTGTGCATACACATTTGTGTCATTTTACCTTTTGTACAACTATGTATGCACGAAATATATGATTGTCAGACCTTTTTTGTCAAGAACCGGTGAGGCCCGTTTTCTCAACTTTCAAAGTTAAACTTGTTGGGACATTGAAGCTTTTTCCTTGGTGATTTAGGCAACGGCTCAGTACATTCATAGCACGCTGAAGAACTCAAGCATGACAATCTCAAATATGATCGGGCCAGTGGAACGAATGGTTTTGGCTAATCATCCAGTTAAAGGCTTTTACTTCATGGTCGTTGGTGTTCCACAGGTAATTTAAGAAAGTTGTAGTTTTATGGTGAAAGAGGAAAATTTTAAATGTGTTAATGTAATTTTTTGGATGAATTAATTTGCAGAGTCTTACTATAACAATGGTGAGTTATATGAAAGAGTTAAGGATTGCAGTGGGGATGGAGAAAGGCCTCATGGATCCCCAAAAATTCAAGTCTTCTGTTGAGAGTGCTTTTGATATGATGTTCAAAGCAGCAGTCAAGTCTTGATGCAAAACACATTCATAAAATCACAGTGAAGTTTAAATTGGTTTCCTTACCACCATTTCATTCAAAGGTATGCTTCCTCCGTTCTCTAATATAAGAGCAGAATGATACGAAAACACGCTTCTATATTTTGGAAGGGAGGCAGTAGTATCAAATTTCAAACAAAAATAAAGAAAATAGAAAGAAGAAAAAGGATTATATTTCAGGTTCAATTCCAATTTTGGTTTGATTATCCCAAAATTTCAGTTATGGTTCGTTTGTGTACTACTACATTGTAATTTGTTACACTCTATAACTGGCTAACTGCAATGCTTTGTCATTGTGCTGCATGCATTGTATGATTATGTAGAGTGATATTTGTCTTTAAGATTTCAGACGATTAAATGAAGTAATTTATGGGATTTGATCAACTGTCTTAATAGATTTGAGATCACCTTAATATTACCATTAATGTAGTGCTTTTGGCTTTAAGGAGGGAGAGAGGTATGAAAAATTCAGTTTCAAATTTATAATAAAATAAGATCATATCGGACTATCGGTTACGGTATAAGATTTTCATTGAGATAAAAGATCAAATAAACTATTCTCTATGTTTGGATTGAAAAAATGAATGTGGGAATGAAATGATTTATTCTTATGAAATAAAAAAAATTGTGCTTGGTTGTTTATTGAAATAGAATGAACCATTCTCATTTTTACCAAATTTATAAATTTTATTCCTTGAGAGGGAATGAAATGTCATTTTAATTAGAATAAAATGAATCATTCCACTCTCCATTATATTTCTTCCTTCACCAATTCCATTGATATCACCTTTGATTGGAAAAAAGAGCAGGGGATTTTTGACATTCCATTCCTCCCTAACGAGAATGGTTTATTCTATTCCAATAGAATAACTAAATACAATTTTTTTCATTTCATAGAAATAAATTATTACATTTCCATCTTAATTCCGACAAACCAAACGTAGCACAAATGGCGCATTAATAGAAGCGTTGAAAGAAGATTTGCAGAAACATTCCGATGATATATTATTATTATTGCTCTGATGAAAATTCTAGTCCTAAACTAATACATATTTATGACTTTAACAATTGTCTTGGTTTTGACATAATTGGTCAAAGGTAACTGATATTTTTATATGATTTCTCACAAGAATAAGAGATGGGCCCCATGTCAGTGTGAAGAAAACTCATGTGAACTTATCATTTTTTTTATGTAGAAATATCAATTTCATTCGTTAAATTGTTTAGAATAAATTCATTGTTTAATAATTAATATTTTTTCGAGTGTGAAATTGGATGCACACAGAAATATTCATCAAACTAGGTAAATGCACTCATAAATTGTTTTTAAAATGTCGTTGTATAACTTCCTATAAATTTTCCAAATAGACAATCACCTAAAGAAATAAAAATAAGAAAATTATTTTAGATTAAGTTCAGAGTAAACTATATTAAGATAATCTTAAAAGAGAATATTATTTTTATGAAATATTTTATTCACCTATACTTTTTGAGGCACATCGACCCAACTCTTTTGTTTTTTTCATATATAGGTTCTAAGGTTTTTCTTACCAAAGAGAGAGGGATAAATGACCCTCTAGCATAAAAAGACCTATTCTATTGGTTATAAAAAATTATATTTAAATTAAAAAAAAATCCTTTCGGTAATGATTTGGATTTTAGAATATTGGAGGAGTTGGCTGTTGGGTGTAAATATTGGGCTTTGAAAAGTGGGATGGACTGGTTGTATATATTGTAAGTTTATTTAGTGTGATTTGTTTGGTTGGACTGATTTGATTAGACTTTTGATTAGTGTGATTTCAAATCATTGATGATGGCGATTAAATTTTTTTTTAGTATCATAATTTGTACCAATAAGTCTAGGCAGACATGGGAATTGGATATGGAAATTGGATAATAATTTTTTTTTTTTTGGTTTTTCAGTTGACTCCCAAAAATATATAATATTTATTCCAACTGGAATTATTATAAAAAAAGAAAGTGTTTTAGGTGTAATTTGGATACATATACAAGAACTGTGTTGTATAGTCTGTACGACACTGTTCTTGTATATATATCCAAATTACACCTAGAATATTTTTTTTGTAAAAATTTCAGTTGGAATAAATATTATACATTTTTTGGAAGTCACCAGAAAAACCAAAAATAAAAAAATAAAAAAAATTCAGCATCCAATTTTCATGTTCCCATAGAAGGACTCAATTTGTACTCGCAAAAATTCTGGGTGGACTGGGATTGGGGACTGGATAATGTGGATTAACAAAATTGGTCTAGGCCTGCGGGCTTTTTTTTTTTTTTTTTTTTTAACAAAAAATGTTGCTACCCCTGAGAGTTAAACTTGAGGCCTCTTGCCAAGTAAAGAAGAACTAAAACCAACTAAGCTATAACATCTTAGAGTTTTAAATACATCTTCAAACATATTTCTTATATTTTCTTTTTTTCTTTTTTCAAATCATTTTCCCTACGCAGCTCCAACTTTGAAGGAACCCACCTCCTTTCTCTCTCTTCACTTATTCATCATTTCCTTTATCTATTTTAAAAGTCAATAATTAAACTTTTATATTTAGGATTTCAAAAAGATAAATATTGAGATTAATACTAAATTAATTGTATGTAATTTGTGATGTTTATATACTTTTTGCGCACACGGACACACACATATATATTTACATATAAATAAAATAATAAAATATATTAATTCAAAAAAGGTCAATTTGATAATAAAAAACTTTTATTATCAAATGGAGGGAGTGTAATATTTTGACGCCCATTGTTCCAAGGTTAACAAAATAATAATAATAATATAATTGTAAATTAAGTATTAATAATTATCATCTTTATTATTTTTAAATTTTGAACTAAATTATATCAATTTTGGGTTTAAAAATTTTACAAATTAATTTTAAAAAATCAAAATGTTTCTCAAATTTTAAAACGGTTGTAGTACTAAATTTTCATATAAAACATATTGAGTAATTAATGTAGAAATGTGTCATATGCAAAGAAAATAAAAAGTAAAATACTGATTTACAAAAAGGGGAAGAAAAAAAAAATAACTCTGAGCTTTGGTTGGAGTTCTGGACTGGTGCACAAGTTGAACATTATACTCTGATTACCTATTGAGTAATCAGAGTATCTTTTTTCTTCCCTCCTTTGTTTCATCTGTTCCTTTTAATTTGGTTGCCTTTCATGTATAAGTTTATTCCTTTGATCTGATGGATTTGTGTGATGGCAAGACAAGATTAAGTATTTAAAAAAAAGGCAAAAGCCGCGGGCGGGCCAGCCTGGCCCGAGTTGGGCTACAAACCGTAGTATTTCAATCCAGCAAAGTCCGGGCTATTTTGGCCCGACCCAAAAATGGCCTGGCCCACTCTCGGCCGCGGCCCGCCCGTTTGTCAGGTCTTGTTCACATTAGCAGAGAAACAAAAAATACTTTACCAATAATTCTATCTAGGACTGATCATTCGGTTATAACCGAACCGAATAGGCTATTCGGTTATAACCGAATACCGAAATATTCCTATTTTTAATATCCGAACTAATAACCGAATTTTGGTAATAACCGAATAACCGAATACCGAATTACCGAATTGTAAATTTGGTATTTCGGATAATAACCGAACACTGCTATCAAAATTAAAAAATAACACCCCAAAATGAGAGAGAAGACCCAAGCAGGCGGACAACTCTATGTTTCTCCCCACTCATCCTTCTTTTCCTCTATAATTTCCAAAACCGATCCTCTCCCCTAAAAATTCTCTCTATTTCACCAAACCAGTATAACCAATTGTAAGAGCAAAAAGAACAAGAACCAAAAGAAGAAGAAGAAGTAGGCATGGTGGGTGGGTTCAGCACCGTGGCTGGTGCTGCAGTGGTAGCTGCCCTAACGATTATAATAACGGTGGTGAATGGGATCCTAACCTTGTTAACCCGTTCCATGTCACGTGACTCACGCCTATGGCTCTGTCCCTCTTATTGGCTATTGGGATTCCTCCAAAGCTGTATGAACTCTTCAAACACTTCTCCCCATTTTTAATTCACTACTCAGTCTAATCACTTCATTTCGGTTATTCGGTTTAACCGAATAACAAAAAACCAAAACCAATCCCGAACCCGAAAAGCGGATAATAAAACGGTTATAACCGAATTACAGAAAATAACCGAATAACCGAAATAATTCGGTTAAAAAACTTCGGTTATGTTCGGTTATTCGATTTTACCCTTTTTTGCTCAGTCCTAATTCTATCCATCTCTCTCTCAGCGAACTCTCCCGCTACAAACTTCCTCCCGGAACAAAATCCTATCCAAAATGAGCAGCTTTCAAGGCATGCATACATATATATAAATATAATGTACGCATTTTAATAATATATATGTATATATTTATGCCCTAAAAACTGATTTCATGATTTTGAAATCCATTTTTTGCATCAATTATTGGGTATTAATTGAAGCTTTGAGCTCTTTGCATATTTATATGGAGTAGTAGACTTTTTTGTGAACTTTTTTTGTGTGTTCCTGTTAGTGGTTTGAAATTGGTCATTTTTGGGCACAGTGGTGTAAATAAATATAGATTGAGGCATTATGTTTTTTAATTTCTGAATAAGAATTTTCTATTAGCTAAATAAATCCACTATAATCTCCAAAAAGGTGGGGACCCAAGTACAAGTAGTTAATATATTTTTATAAATTTGCAGAAATGACATGTACCTGATGAGTTTGATTCAAGTATGAGAATGAATGATATTGAAGAATGTGTTATAGCGGAGGATTTAGTAGAAAGTGAAGAAGTTGATGAAGTGATTAGAGATCCGAAATTAGGAATGAAGTTTGGTTCCGTTGATGAGTATATGGAATATTACACTAATTATGGTAACCAAAAGGAATTTTCGGTGACAATAAGATCAACGGAAAAAAGGAGAAAATGGAGAGACTAAATTTGTGGTTCTTGCATGTGCTCGGTCAAGATGTTCAATAAGCAAGTCAAAGAATGTAGCTAAACGAGACTCAATCAAATCTTATTTTATACTCGATAAATTTTATAAATCAAATCTGAATAACTCAATAATCAGCTCGACTCGATTCATTTATACCTAGTGAAAGAGAGAGTAATTATTAGGTTTGAATGAGGCTGGTTTTGAGGCTCGGCAGATTATTTGTTAAAAAATCCATCCCAAGATTGGCTGAAGTATTGAGAGGAGTAGTACATTTTAATCGGTCTTCTCTTTTCTTTTTGTTAATTTCTTCTTTAAATAATAAGAAAAGATTTGTGTGACATTAAATTATAATTTTTTGAATAAATTGTACACTTTATAATGAGTAAAAAAAATATTGAAAATAACTTGTGTCCAAACCATAATATTCTTAATTAAAAAAAGTTAACAAGTAAAGTAAGTCACTCATCACAAGAAAATAGTATCATAGTCAAGGATGATTGATTACAAGAAATGATACTAGTATTGAATTTAATAATATATTCGAAATCAAAAGTAATATAAATAAATATATGATACTGGTACTAGTCAATTGGTGAAACTTTTGATCATAATTCTCTCATATGTTTATTTTTAACTGACCTTTTAAAGAGAAATTTTTGTTCATTAAATAAATTAGTTACTTATTTCTCATATTATTCTTAAATAAATACTAAATATAAATTTGTTTCTTGTTGAATAAGTTAACATTTCCTCTTTTTCCTATAACTTTTTAATAATATTATACATATATTTTGCTTTTTGATGAAAATGAGTTGGCAAGGACCTTGCTACTACTCTTTTTGTTTGACTTTTCAGTTACTAGTTGTTTCGTTGTTAGTGGCACAGGCCGCACAACAATAATGTGAAATCCCCCATTTCCATCAATCACTTCAATGTGAAATCAAAATTTGCATTAAAAGTTTTTCCACGCGATTACAGCTGGAACATTACAACAATAATTCCTACGGCCTACGCTTCATTCAGATTAAGAAGAAGACAAGATCTCTACTTTTTTATTTTTTATTTATTGTACGTACGTGTAATTCAGATTAAGTTTTTAGTGATATTTTTCTTTTCCATTTTAAAAAGAAATTTTTTAACATGTGTCCTAAGGGTACATGTTAAGGGCACATGTTAAGTACACAATTTAAAAAATATTCTCTTGAATTGTGTGTATATTTCTTTGAACTTGATGTAAATGCAGAAATCAAGAGAATATGCACAGAGTTCAAGAAAATATTTTCTTGAACTGTGTGCTTAGCATGTGTCTTTAGGGCACATGTTAAGAGGGAGAGCAGATCCTCTGTCCCCAAATCCCCTGTCTCCTTGTGTCGCACCACTTAAATATTAACACATATCCTTTTACTTAACACCAATTAATTCTAAAATTAAAAAAAAAAGACAAGTGTCAGCATTTAAATGGTGGGACACAAGAGCACAGGAGATTTAGGGACAGAGGATCTGCTCTCGTTAAGAGGACCCTTTTAAAAATATCAAAGAAGACAACAATTGTCAAGATTTGTGATTTTTGTAAGCAAGACGGATCAAGATATGTTCTCAGTAGGGGTGAATTTTTTTAAGTTGAAGACTGAAGTGAAGAGTTGAAACTTAGCGAGTTTGAAAGTGAGAATTTAAATACATATGCACCGTCTATTTTGCCCTCCACATGGATCTGCCACTCTATGTAAGTAAAACATCATTCATTTTCTTAATCAAATATTTTTAAAACAAACTTTTTATAAAAGTGGGTTGTATGAATATCCTAGTACGTAGTACTATAGTTTGAAGCATGGGGAAATTAAGAATTTCGTTGTATTGTTTCTGTTTGCTGTTTGTTTCCATGACAGCGTTAGTGTAGTAAAAATAGTATGGATGAGAATACTACTAATAACAAAAAGTTATTGATTTTTATTACGAATACATGTATTATTAATTGATATGTCCACTTGCAATAAAAAGTCAATATCTTTTGTAATAAACTTTTTCCGAATTTTTGTTTCCGTCCTTAATTAGCCTCTTTACATTTTAGGAGTATTCAATAACGCTATATATTTCGCTTATAATTTTTTTCTTATTCATAGTATTAAGGTAATTATTTTTATGTCAAGAGTACAATACTTAATTAAAAACATCATAACTTTTGATAATTTCCTTTTCAATATTTAAAATATTCCGGATATGCGTGCATGCATGCATGCATATGGAGTACTTGAAAATAGAAGTAAGCAAAAATCATTAAGTCAAACACATAAAGTTGTTATTTGGGGATACCATCCTTACACTCCTTCTATCCTTTTACTAGTAGTAGTATTTATTGGAAAGAACAATGGTTCATTTTACACCATCTAATTGAAAGAGTTACTTCCATTCGTCCCTTTTATTTGCCTTATTAGAGGATGATTTTTATTTTTTTTTATTTGTTATTTGTAAATTTTTATGAAATGTTAAATATTTAATTTTTATATTATTTTTTGTGATTAAAAGTTAATTTGTTTCTCTATCATCTTTTTCACTGAATTTTGGAAGATTAATATTGCAATTTTATACTTAATTTATTCAATCAGATAAAATATTAATTTTATTTTTTAATTTATATATGTAACTTTGGAATGTTAATTAAAAAAGGATGAGAAAAAAATAAATGTTGTTTTATTTTGATTTGTATTAATTGTATATTCCTCACCAGAAACAATATGAGCTCGAGAAGATAGAAGGATAACATAGAAAATGCTGTAGTCCTAGAAAAATGTGACAGTTCACATTTATGTAATTATGTTAACCTGTATGAATGTATTAATTGATGCTTATTAATTTGTTCAGTGATGCCTGATGGGCCCAAGGTAGGTAAGGACCTCTTTTTTTCTTCTTCTTAAGCTTAGAGGATGGTGGTTGATTGTTTGATTGATTAATGTGACAGACGACTCACAGTTGTCCACTCTTTATAACATTTTCTCTCTTTTCTATATATATTTATCGCATCGAATCTGTTACCATTTCTACTCAATCGATTAGGACCGATTTAGTACCCATAAAAATCAATTTTATATGAAAATTTCACCCACACAACAAATATCGATAAAAACACCTCCCCACAGGAAGCTTCTGGTTTCACCTCACCATCACCATGTCTTGCATGCATGCTTGCCATGATTTCCTCCACTTATCCTCATGCTTGCTAAATATATATATATATATATATATAGGAACGTCTTATTTCACCAATTCACAACACTAATTAATTAATCTACAGAAAAAAAAAAGAGGAGAAAGAAAGAGAGCTTAGAGAGAGAGAGAGAGAGAGAAATGGCAACTGGTTTAGCAGCAGAAGCGGCAGTAGTAGGATAGGAATTAAAGCTGTTAATGACTTTTAGTACTACACATCTCAGATTTTGATTCATCTGACAGGATAAAAATACAATTAATGAATTAAATCTTGATTCCTTCATTTATTAGATTCTCTCATGCATGTCAATCGTACCATTTTTTAAGGAAACCAAAAAAGAATGGGGCTTGGTGATCTAGAAAAAAAAAATCATAGTTTAACCAAGTTGGACCTAAACAAAAATTTTAAAGTTAAGTGCCCAATTTATTCTAAAGTGCCAAACTTGATACAATTCTGTCCTGCTAATTAAATTTTGAAACTAAAAAATTGAAGCATGAGCTTGAATTTAATCAGAAGAGTAATTGGTTTTGCCATTTCAATCTGTAGCAAAATCCAAAAGAGGAGGCGTATAGGGAGGAGGAGGAGAGAGAGTGTGAAGGTGGTGAAAGTGTCGTCGCAGAGGTTGGAGCAGAGTAAAACCCAAACTTTCCATAATTCAACTGCTACAATTGGTTCGATAACCCTAAAATACCTTTCTGAACTAGTACCGAATAACCGATATACACCGATTATTTGTATTGATGTCAAATCGATTTTATTTTATCCTGAATCGACTTGTTCGAACCGATTCGATTAACCCAAAAACTAAAAAAATGTCAACCCCTAGTCGTGAAATGAACTTCTAATAGAGTAAGGCTATGTTCAACAATAATTTAGTATAACTTAGTCGAATGAATTATAAATTATTTTTAATATTTGAATATTCATCTGAGCATGAAATCTTTCTGTCGAGTAGTGCTAAAAACTAAGCGCAACTTTTTAATAACACAGTATAAATACGTACATTTACTAGAATCTCTTAGATGTCAAAGTGTCGTAAAAAAAAGTTAAAATTTGATATTTTTAAAATGGGAAAGAAAAAATATTTGGTAAGCCTCATATTTGCTTATGGCTAGTGACCAAAAGCACATAATTTTACCCTGTGATATACGAGTTAGTTGAGTTTTTAAACTACTCTCGATATGTTTGTTTGAATTCGACTAGTTTATAAACAAGTCGAGCTCAAACTCGAGTAGAGTCGAGCCAAATTTTAGTTGAATATTTACTCTAAATTTAAATAACTATTAAATTAATTATGTTTATAATTTAATATATATATGATACATAAACAAAATTATTTTAATTAATTACAAAGCGACCTTAAGTAAGTTTGAGTGCAGCTTAAATGAGCCAAACTCGTTACGATTTCTTGTTCAAACTCAACTTTATAAAAGAACTCGAATCGAGTTTAGTTAAACTTAAATGAGTCGAGTTTAGTTTTGTTCGTGAACAACTTAATTTATTTACAACTCTAATAAAATGAGTCTGATTTACAAAAATTGCAAACTTTTAGAATATATAATGAGTGTTTGATTTAGTAGTAATCACATACTAGATAAATCGTGTTGTCAAACTAGAAGATGTTATGACATTTTACACTATCATTAATAAAAAAAGATATATTTTTTGAAATATTCTTTTTCTGAAAGATAGTAAAACTCAGGGATGTTGAAGCCACATTGAGGTCAGTGAGGATCAATTGACCCCACTGAAAAGATTAGTAGTATTTTATAATTTGTGATAAATTAGAAAAATTTTAAGCGTGATATATAAGTTGACCACAATAAGGTTTTATAAAAATTTTAATGTGCGGTTAAAATAATTTGCATTACATAGCAGGACTCAAAAAATAAAAAATGCTTAATTTGCAAGTTTTTTTAATTTTTTGTCAAAAATAATTTGCAAGTTGGTTGTCGTACGGTTTGTAAACCGAAATTCAATTCAATTTGTCAACACGTTCAAGGAGACATTTTTTCGGATCTGCATGCATTTAAGGAACCCACAGTCAACAACATTCTGCATGCTTCAAAAATTTTTTTGAAGCTCCAAGTTTGGAGACTTCTCATGTTCCAAATTTACAATAAACCTAGAACAAGTTAATTAAGTATATGATGTACTACTTGTCTTTTTAGATAGTTAAATTTGTTCATTTTTATTTGTTGTGTGTAAATTTCAAGAAAATATTACTAATAACTTAGTTTTCCATATTATCCCAACATTAATATATACTAAATTGTTTATCTTTCATCTTTTCAAATGAAATTTGAAGGGTAATTATATTGAGATTGTATAATCATTTTAATTATTCAAACGAAGAATTAATTATATTTTTTAATCTTCGTGTTTTCTCCTAAAATGTCAAGTAAAAAAGAATGAAGGGCCGGAGTAATTAAATCCCAATTTCAAATGTAATGTAATGTTGGGATATTAGCTTAATTAATAATTAATGTTATGAAAAAACAAGTACTGAAAATAACAGGAAACTACCTTTTTGTATTTTTTTTCCTTTGTGCATGTAATTATCTGATCCATAAGTAGAGCTTGATAAATTAGTTGGAAATGATACTTACTGATCGATCGATAGTAGTACTACTCTTCACATGGCTCTGTTAACTTACTACTTGATGAATTACTGACTAACTTAGTACAATAATTTTTAGCTACCATTTCTATTGGTCCATTAGAAATAAGGTGAAACGTAACGTACTATATGGAATTGAACAGTTGACTTCACAGGTATGAACTATTTAATTGCCTATCGTATAAGTTTTGGCCACCATTTATATATAAGGATTAAAATAAGTATATCCTTATGTCTCAAGCTTGTGTTCAGCAAGAAACCACCTAGCCCAAGACAATAGGAGTATATGCCATATATAAATACATGTAGATGCAGCATGCATCTATAATTCCCTCTCTCTATACATATATATACATTGTTCTGAAGTAGTGCAATTATATAAAAAGCTAAAACAACTAGTGATGGAGTTTGAACAAGTTGAAGAGGTGTTGGTGCCGGTAAGTCCTAGCGGACAGTACTTGAACAGCTCAGTGTTATCCCTCTCTATCGTCGCCGTTATGGAATTCCAAGTTCCGATCCATGACTTACAATCCATAGCTCTACTCAACACTCTTTTCTTACCCATCAACCCACGCTTTTCGTCGATAATGGTAATCTCTACATCTCTCTCCTAGTAAATTAAGACCTGCAAAACATGCATCGAGTGTTAATTTGGTTTTGAGGAGACAAGCTTAATTGCTCATCAATCTTTTCTAGATAAGTGATGTTATATATACACCTTAATTAAATTAGGCTTCACAATATTTTAGTTGATTCCAACGATACCCCAGCAAATTAATTAATTAGCTGGGTCACACTTCATGTGTACTTAACTTTATAGTAAACGTGTTTTCACTAGAGTATTTTTATAACACTTGTCCCACTGCCAAACAATAAAGTCACAAGGACAGCTCACAAAACCGGACTGTTTTGTTAAGCTCTAGCGAACGCGATCCCTTAATATTTACCTCCATTGGCTTAGTCTTGTTATATATATATATATATATATTTTTTTTTGTGCATGCAGGTTGGAGAAAAAAATGGAGTAAAGAAATGGAGAAAGGTGGAAGTGAATCTCAAAGACCATGTCAAGGTCCCCGTATTCCCCACCGGAAAGTCACCGGAATATTACGACAAGTATCTCCGCAATTACCTATCCAAAATATCCATGGATCCACTTCCCCAAACCCGGCCATTATGGGAAGTTCATGTCATCCATTACCCGACAAGCAGTGCTGCTGGAAATCTAATCTTTAAGCTCCACCATGCACTTGGCGATGGCTATTCCCTAATAGGAGCTCTTCTTTCTTGTCTCAAAAGAGCTGACAATCCTTCACTTCCGTTAACTTTTCCGTCACGCCAATCAAATTCCTCTAAGCCCCAAAACGACGTCAAAAATATAATCAGGCGTGTGCCTCAAGTTTCATCATGGATTGTGAATACTGTGATGGATTTTGGGTGGAGCCTTCTAAAGAGCAGTGTGCTGAAAGATGATTTGTCACCTATTCGATCAGGGGCCGAGGGAGTGGAGTTTCAGCCGTTGGATATAACTACTATGGAGTTTTCTCTGGATCGGATCAAGCAAATTAAGACCAGCCTCAAAGTGGTAATTAATTACTCGATCTTCCTCGTCTTTCTCAATTACTAATTATTAATAATTTATTCTTCTAAATATATGTAAAACGTCTTCTATTATGATTTTTTCTTTTAAAACAACTTATATATATAATGGAAATGAGGGAGTAATTTTTTTTTTATTCTCGTAAAAGAGTTATTTTGATGATTATATAAAATAACATCCTATTCTCAAGTTTATTTAAACTAACACCTACCAAATCCAAATTTAACTAAGGATAAACATGAAACAAAATTATATTCTTAAATTTTAAATTTTGCAATTAAGACTCTTACAAATAAGTTTTGAAACACAATTAAAAGATTAACATTCCAACCATAGTAAAATTAGTTGGTTTTTTTATGTCAAAGATAAGGTTGACTTACCCTAAATAAATAATAAAAGCATTAAGAAAGTGCTTTAATTTAATTAGTTTTCTTAGTAGGATCCGGAGCAGTGCGTTTACTTATTTGGAGAATTAACTGATTTTAAATATTTTTCAACAGACAATCAACGACGTGATCACTGGAGTAATTTTACTGGGAACTCGGTTGTACATGGAAGGGGAAAGCAGCAACTCTAGCCAGGCAAATTCCACTGCATTGGTGTTACTTAACACTCGGAATCTGGATGGGTACAAGCCAATCAATGAGATGGTTAAACCCAAGTCTAAAATGCCATGGGGTAACCATTTTGCATTCTTACACCTGCCCATACCCAAATTAACTACTCCTGCCCACTCTTCCAATCCCCTTGATTTTGTCTTTGAAACCCACAAAATAATCCAGAGAAAAAAAAACAATGCTGCTGCTTTTCTGACCGGTGGATTATTAGACAATGTCAGAAAAATAAGAGGTCCTGAGGTATTTAATCCACTTTCTTTTTTAAATTTTAGCCATTTTTGTTCACTGAGAGAGGGGCATGCATAAGATTTAGATTCATTACAACACAACATTATGGATGCATGAGTACATATCGATAAGTCTCAATCTAATTATGTATTAAATTAAATTTAAGCGATAGAGCGAAATTAAGGTAATTTTTTGGTGTGGCAGGCAACAGCTACATACCTTCATAATACGATGAAGAATTCGAGCATGGGCATCACAAGTTTGATTGGACCAATGGAACAAATGGCTTTGAGTAATCATCCGATAAGTGGTCTTTACTTCGCCGTGATTGGTGTTCCACAGGTATTTTTGTTATATTACAAGCAAAAGCAAAAGCAAAAGTTTGCGTTTTGATGGAATTAATATTAACTTATAAAAGAGACCTTAAATTTTTATTTTTTAAAAAAAATGGATTTTGGGTGCAGAGTCTTGAAATAACAGTAATAAGTTATGTGGGAAAGCTGAGACTCGCCGTTGTAGTGGAGAAAGATTTCATTGAGACTGATAAATTCAAGTCATGCGTTGAGAATGCCATGGATACCATGTTTAAAGCTACTGTTGTTCCTTCTACCAACTAGAATCTGAGATATCAGCTGTCACAGATCAATAAATGAACATCAAAATGTTCTTCTTGAAAATTTGCGTTTCGATTTTGATTCCGACCGAATATTCCGTCGAGAATAATATAACCTCCACGGATTGTGTTTCGTCGAAATTAATTATGTCGATCTTTATCTATTTTCTTGTAGTGTTTTGTTACCACTTCAGAAGGATTTGGCTTCGCAAGTTTGCCTGATGTAATAGAGTGTTGGGAATATTTGGCCCATATATATACTCATGTGAAACCAAAACCAGATATTGACCTAAAAGGTTAATTTATTAGGTCTTTGATTCATTAGAATTAAATATATAAGTCCTCAATCTTTCTATTTTTATTCCAATGTAAGATTTTACTATCGCGCGGTACCTCAACATAGAGTGCCTATCATTTATGGAAATTTATATTTTTTCTCATTTTTTTTATCATGCGAAAAAACAAAGTTCTTATTTGTGTGTGCGTCACATGGTGCGCGTATGCAAGACACTAACAAACATGTTTGAAACCCAATCTGACCAAAATGTTTAAACCATTAGATCTTGATTTCATTCATGTAAATTAGTCATTCACTTTTTTATTATTTTTCCGATGTGATTTCTATTTTTAATATTCTACCAACCTCGATCCCTTAAATGAGTTCATCGCATTCAATCTCACGACACAAGGGAGCCCATAAAACAGACAAGGGCAGTAGTCACGGAGGACGGGACTAACTAGGAGTTGATTGTTTTAAAGGGACTAATTTGAGCCATTTTAATCTCTGTGAATTTCTTGTTTTGGACAAGTCTGAAATATATCTATCAAATTTGGTTTGGACTGTTATTCCCCCTTCCTTCCTTGAGTTCTCTCTTAATTTGATCAATTTTGTAAGAATTTTCTTCTACTAACGAATTTTAGTTTTAAAATTAAATAGATAAATATTATTAAAAAACTATGTCGCATATCAAAGAAGAAGTTAGCTAATAACCAAATATGCACAAACTCAGTCACTTCCTAGGTAAATAATAATAATAATAATAATAAATCTTTAACAAAAAAGTAATCTTACAATTGTGTGTATTGAATATTGATTGTATATTAACAACAAGAAGGAAACAATATAATACATGGGTCCAATATAAAGACTAGAATATATATATATATATATTCCCCTTCCTATACGTGCCAACCCGCATGCGGGTTTAACAAAAAATATTGCTTGGGCGTGTGGATAAAAAGTAACCCAACATAAAGTCCTTCCCCCCAAATATCCACCAAACAAACAATCACTGCATGCTAATATTCACCAAACATACCAAGTTTGATTTTTTAATTTTATATATTATTATAATTTATTTTATTTTTATGTTAACAATATTACTTAAATTTTTATTAAAAATAATATTTGATTAATTTTAAATTCGCTAAAAAGTGAAAAAATCTTTTTATCTAATACAACAATAAACCATAAAGGATTTGCATTCACCACCTGCACATACCCAAATTAACTACTCCTGCCGTCTCTTCCAATCCCCTTGATTTTGTCTTTGAAACCCACAAAATAATCAAGAGAAAAAGAAACAACGCTGCTGCTTTTCTAACCGGTGGATTATTAGACAATGTCAGAAAAATTAAATACCAAATTCTTAAATGGTACTATATAAAAAATATAATATAAAAATGGCTAAAATTTTTATATTTATAAAAAAGAGAAATTAGAAAAAAAGAAAGTGAATTAAAGATGGTTTAGTACAATACCAAATTTGAGTGTAAGAATTAAGTACCAAATTAAATGTTAATGTAATATATATAGTGTTGGGAATATTTGGTCCATATATATTCATCTGAAACCAGATATTGACTTAAAAAGTTAACTTTATAGGTCTGTGTTCCGATGTGGGATTTACCTCAACATAGAGTGCCCATAAATAACAATTTGTGAAGTGCAGTTATTATTTATCTATACAAGTTTGATAGACCTTGCAAGTTTGAAATTATAGTTTTAATTTTTTGTTATGTTATTTTTTAAAAAAAATTATAGTGACATATGAATCATTTTTAAGGTCATCTGCTATAATGTTCAATACTTGAACGATTGGTAGACCTTTTCATCTTATATTTAAATTGGGTTGGAAGCTCAAGAATCCATCTATGCATCAATATCTTCATTTTTGGATATTAATTTGACCTTTAATTTAGTATCAAATTATTTATATTGATTAACTTTGGAGAATAAGGGTCCATATGTAAGGAAGAAGAAGCGTCACATTAAGATTTTAAGAAAAAAAACAAAGATATATATATATATATATATATATATATATATATGTGTGTGTGTGTGTGTGTAATTTGAGGAAGCGAAGAGTTAAGATACAAAAAATAATAAGGTGAAGCGTTTCAGAAAACAAAACTCCACAACTCGTTATTAACTCACCTCAAACTCAGCTTAATGAGTCATAATCGATCGTCAACTCATTTAAATCAACTCGACCAACTAAATTAACTTACTCAATTGAATGTGAATCGAGAGTCATGCTTTTAGATATAAAGATTGGAGTAGTAATTAGTTTTATTTTTCCTTTTATTCTTAAAAATTGCTTGAAATACTACAATAAATAGATTGGTATGATACTAGTACCCAATCAACTAATAATAAAAATAATGAAATGTTGATTTTTTTTGCTATTTAGTTTAAAAATAAAAATGTATCTTTATTTTTGAAATAGAGACAGTATTTATTTGGAAATTATGTAAATTTAATCAATTGCAATATATATGTGTGTGTATATATATATATATATATATATATTTGCTGAATTTAACTCAATCGCAATATTGAAGGAGCTAGAGAGAGTATTTGCTTCATTGGACGCTGTTGATACATTAAAGTGATGAAGGTTCTAGTCCCCCTCTGTAACATCATTAATTAGATGCGGTTGATGCACGGGGGATTCGGCAGCAGAGTTGGTTGGGACCTCAGCTTATGGGTTGGTTGGAAAATAAATCAATAAATAAATGACCTCTGATGATCGACTCTCGTGGCAAATTCGCTACTAATCAAGTGGCTGACCTTTCTTGAATTCCGAAAACAGTCAAAAAACTAAGAATAATATTGCTATCACATAAAAAATCTCACATAAGGTTCACATACACATATGCATATTGTGGGTCCTTATCTGACATGTGAAGCCCGCAATATATATGTGTATGTAAGTATTATGTAAGATTATTTATATGACAGTAACATTATTTAAAATATAAAAGGACGTGTAATTTTTGATCCTAATTGCACCGGAGAATCTCTAAGAAGCAGCGACACTTGCTATAAAAAGATGGTGACATCTCATCTACTCTTAAGCACATATATTTGTTAGAAAAGGCCAACAAATTGCAGGATTTAATTTTCCTCATTTTTTTATCATACGAAAAAACAAAGTTTTTATTTGTGTGCGCGTCACATGCGCGTAACACATGTTTGAAATCTAACCTGATCAAAAAATTAAAACCATTAGGTCTTTGTCCCATTTATGTATATTAGTCTTTTATTATTTCATTATTTCTCGGATGTATGACTTCTATTAATAATATTCTACCAACCTCCCTTAAGGGTGTGTTTGTAAGTTTTTATTTGAGTGGAAGGGAAGGGAATGGAAGGAAGGGGAAAATAATTAAAAACACTCCAAATCCTAAGTTTTGTGAGTTTTTTTTAGGGAGGAAGAGAAGAGATTTGGAGGTAAAATTAATTTCATTTTTGGCTCAAAACTTCTCTCTCAAAAGTGGAAGGATTTGGAGGGATAGAAAATGATGGCAAAATTAAATATTTTACATTACCAAAAATAACCTTTCAAAATAAATTATGTGATAATTTTGTTCCTAATTATTATAACTCCAAATTTTTGAGAATATAATTTTTCTCTTTTTCCCGACGTCCCCACCCTCCCCTAGACCCTAGTGCCCCCACCCATCTCACCTATAACACCCCCTTTCCGAAATAGAAAGAGAGGTTACACAAAACACAACATAACTGAAAAAATACTAATAAGGCTCTAAACTACAAATGAATAATCCAATAAATATCAAAAGGTCAACCATAATAAATGACACACTGACCCAAACCACAATCTAAGGTATTAATTACAACTCCAAATAAATCAATCTATCAAGCCTAAACAGAATATCTAAATCATTGGATAGAATGGAGCTCTCATCACACTTGTCCTTGATCCCCCTGAATACCTGTCGGAGGAAAAACACAGTATGAGCCAAATGTCCAGTACGGATATAGAATATAAAATAAAGAACTGATATAACTAACTCAATTAAAATGAACTGAACTGTAACGAACAAACTAATACAACGAAATAATATGCTGAATCAAATGGCTGGGGTTATTTCATACCGAGCTCAAAATAAAACAGAAATATACCTTGCCACACAGGCAAAGTCAAATAATGCCGCACACATTGGACTGCGAATCCAATGCATGCAAAATCGAAAGGCGTGTTTGGCACAAACATCGTCACTCCGCAGAACAGAACAGAAAATTAGGGTCGACCCATACGCATCCCATAACAAAACACTAAATGGTCAACTCCCACCGAAGCACAAAACGGAGACGCCATGGACTAATCACACCGCCACAGAAGGTGTCATGTCTCTCGTGCCAAGACGACATGCCTGTGGTACCCCCACAGGTGGTTATAGCTCAGGCATACCTTACAGTATATTCTAACAAAAATACTATGTCACAACACATGCGACACAATATCAACAAAAAGGCTTCTAACATGTACACGTTAAATCGAACGAATCAACACGAGCCTCCAAAAATATTAACATGTACTTTTCTACAAATATTAAAATAAATACTAAAGATGATACACTAGTCTAAAGAGTACAAATATGAGTTCCAAATATCAACGCCAAAATGAAACCATCACATGAATTTGAGAATGAACAATTATAAGAAACAATAACAAATTTCGAAACGAGAAACAAAACGAACAAATTAATTTTAATAAGAGAATCGCTGAAGGGGTACGGAATCCGTACCTGAAATCGATAATGTAATACCCAATTTATATTCCAAAATTTATTTGTTAATCTCCTTCCGTTCGAACTAAACAAAAGAATAAATAAATATCAATACGTTTGCAAAATATTTCTTCCATCTTTAACCTGTTAATGAACTCATTTTATTATTATTTTTTTCTACAATTTCCCAATTTAAACTTCCAAATAATTATATATAATACCATAATAATTATTATAACAAATAACTTTTTTTATTAAAAATCTAAATTATAAGTATATATATATGGTATGTATATATATAGAACATATATATCGTATAGCAGTAGCAGGCTACAGTTTTTCCTTTTATATATATATATACTGCACCTCCGTTCCAAACATAATTGCCACCAAATTCGTTAATCATGAATATATATATATATATATATATATATATATATATTAATATATAGTGCCTTCGTTCCAAATAATAAAGCGACTAGACAAAAATCTTCACATAACATGCACACATACATTATTAGTTATATTAAAACTTACTACATAAAAAAAACACCAGGTGCAGATTCGCGCTCCGAAAATTACAGCGCAACGGTTCTTCTTCTTCTTTTTCTCCTGCCGCCTCACACCCTATTCCTTTCTCTCAATTCATATGAGATGTAATACGTTAGGTTTTAATTATTTATTTATTAACAGATTTACTAATATCTCCTAATTATAATAGAATTTTAATCACACACAAATATAAGTTATACCCAATAAGTTAAAAGCCCAATTTTACTAAATTAATTTACCCAACACTTATTAATACATTGGCCCACATAAATTAAATGACTACTTTGACCCAATTAAAAGACAAAGTTCAATTAATATATTTAAAATATAATTTTAAATGTCATCCCTTATTATTTAATAAAAAAAATTTCCAGGTATTACGCCACCCCACCCCACCCCACCCCACCCCACGTCACGTCACGTCACGTCAAAATACTGAATTATAATCCCTTCCTATATATCCCTCGCCACCCCCATCCCACCCCACCCCACCCCACCCCACCCAGTCAGTCATTATATATTCACGTCAGTCGTATAAAATCCACAACTACATATATATATATATATATATATATATATATAGGGTTTACATCCGTAACAACCGTTTGCTACATACACTGTTCAGCAACCATATTTTCAACCGTAGATTAGAAGATTAAAAGGGCCAGATTAAAAGATTTTCCTCCCTGCCGCTACAGCCTGTAGCGACAGGCCCTTATGCCCAAAATGAATTTGCTAATTACTATGTTGCCCCTATGAAATACAAACAGCCAGTTTAAAGTAAACCACCCTGCCGCGAGAGCCTATAGCGGCAGGGCCCCACCGCTGCTGTGCTCCCTGCTTTGCTGCTGACTACTATTATGAATAATGTTAATTAAAGGTTTTAAATGAATGTCAAACGATGTGGCAAGCTAAATATTTTTAATAGGATTTTATAGCATAATTTATCATAAAAAATGTGTTCAACTAATATAATGATAACATATTTTTTGAAACATTAAATTTGAAAACCTTGATCATTACTTTTAATTTCAGACTCCATTCGCTCTAGAAAAGATGCAGTACAAAAGAATTTTATTCCTTAACAGCAGTATGAAGTGTACAATTTAAAATTTAAATATTGCATGAATATATATTTTGTTTATTTTAAAAAATATTTAAATAAGATTCAATATATTTTTTTTGATAAAATAAAAACTCATCAAATAAGATTCAATATATTTTTAAAATAATAAACTATATTTTAAAACAATATCAAAAATAAGATTCAATATATATTGAATATTTAAAAAACTGCTTAATAATAAACTGCTTATTATTAAACAAAATATTAAGCAGTTTTTTTTGAATATATATTTAAACAATATATTCAATATATTGAATATTCAATATATATTGAATCTTATTTTTTTGAATATATATTTAAACAATATATTCAATATATTGAATCTTATTCAATATATATTGAATCTTATTCAATATATATTCAATATATTGAATATTAAAATATGTTATCATTATAAATATTCAATATATTGAATATTCAATATATATTGAATCTTATTTTGTTTAAATATATATTCAAAAAAAACTGCTTATTTATTTTAAAAATATATTGAATCTTATTTAATGAGTTTTTATTTTATCAAAAAAAATCTATTGAATCTTATTTAAATATTTTTTAAAATAAACAAAATATATATTCATGCAATATTTAAATTTTAAATTGTACACTTCATACTGCTGTTAAGGAATAAAATTCTTTTGTACTGCATCTTTTCTAGAGCGAATGGAGTCTGAAATTAAAAGTAATGATCAAGGTTTTCAAATTTAATGTTTCAAAAAATATGTTATCATTATATTAGTTGAACACATTTTTTATGATAAATTATGCTATAAAATCCTATTAAAAATATTTAGCTTGCCACATCGTTTGACATTCATTTAAGACCCTTAATTAACATTATTCATAATAGTAGTCAGCAGCAAAGCAGGGAGCACAGCAACGGTGGGGCCCTGCCGCTATGGCTCTTGCAGCAAGGTGGCTTACTTTAAACCGACTGCTTGTATTTCACAGGGGCAACATAGTAATTAGCAAATCCATTTTGGGCATAAGGGCCTGCCGCTACAGCCTGTGCTATGTATGTACTACTACTACTAATAACCAAATGCTGTGATTGATAAGTAGAGGTATCTGCTGTATCGAGTCCCAGGAGGTACTGATTCGTGAAGATTGACTAGTAGCCATATGGTGTACAATTGCCATACAGAATATGTTCCTTTTTCAAGTAACAGAATATATTTCTACATATGTTCAATGCAATTGTAAAGATTTACAAATTCTGTTATTTGAAATTCTGTTATATATAATTAGAGTTAATATATATATATATATATATATATATATATATATGAACATAAAAAAAGAATGAACAAAATAATTTAATAGTTAGACATTATTAAATCATACATTTATTATATTTATATAGAAGGGTAATATAGTAATAGTGTAGTTTAAAAACAAAATTATTTTTCCTTCCCTTCCCTCCTTCTAAACTCACAAACAAGTAAAATATTATAAAAATCACATCACTTCCCTTCCTTTCTAAAACTCACAAACATGACGAGGGAAAATTATAATCTATTCACATCCCTTCCCTTCCTATATATACTTTCTCTTCTTATTTCATCCCTCCAAACTCACAAACGCAATATAAGTGAGTTGATGGCATTCAATTTCGGGACACAAGGGAGCACATAGAACAGGCACGGCAGTAGTCAAGGACGGGACTAATTTAAGCCACTTTAATCTCAGTGAATTTCTTGTTTTGGACGAAGTCTAAAATGTGTATCAAAATTGGCCGTTTGGACTGTATCAAAATTTTTGTAAGAATTTTCAAAATAGCACCAAGTTTAAAAGTGAAATTATATATAGGATCCGATCAATAATGGCTGCCTCAACAAGACCGGAATAATTGCACCACTTCCTGCTAAACACTCAAAAGTCTCCTCCAACGCCTCCATCAAAATTAATAAACCAACTAATGGAAAAGCCTATTGAAATTAAGCTACTAAGGACTCGCTTAGTCAAGTCTAATACTAGTATAATTGTTATTGATTGTCTAAAGAAATTAATTGAGTCTGACGTGTGTCATGTTCAACTTGAGACCGATTCGCTTAAACCAGCTAAAAGATTTTATACAAATTTATATGGTATAATAATAATGTTAATTCATCACTGAAACAATGAAAGAAAAATTAATAACTAGGTTAGCTAAATCTTGACCCGGCTCAGTTCAGAGCCGAGCCTAACCACACCGTCACTTTCACTAATTCTTATTAATTCTTAAAATTAATGCTATTCGATTTCATATCTATTAGTGAAACAAAAAATCTATGTGGACATGAAAACTGAACATGACTGTATTTGAATTTCACTTATTTATATTTTGACCCCCAATAGTGGATAAAAATATAAATAGGTAAAATTCAAATACACTCATGTCCAATTTACATATTCACCCAGAAGAGCTCCAATCGAAGCTTATCTCGGTATCTTCAATGGAGTCTGCAGTATCTACAACCAGTCTAACAACCATATCAAAAATTCTATACCTCCAAGTACTCTACTGCTATATATATCTCAATTAAGAGTCGTAATAATATGTCCTTAGCCTTAGGACGTAAGACAAATAGAGTACTGGAAATTACACCTCTAGCTAATAACATCACTTTAATATTTTTATGTTCATTGCAAATTGTGCATGCATTAGGTACGTAAAAACTAGTGCTAATTCTTCATCGGTTCACGCTTTCGAAGGTCATAGACTGCTTCAACCATTGCGGCATATTTGTCAAGACAACAACATTATAACCATTAACATTTTTCAACCTTAGAGACGATCGATCCTACTTCACCAACTCCTGCATGCACATCCAATCAAATATTTTGATTTCCAAAATTGGCCTCAAAGTTTGAATTGTTATGTATATTCTGTCAATTCATGATTCCAGACAAGAAACAATTTACGTGATAAAGCAATGATAAAGTGAAATTTCTGAGCAACTTTGTCAAAATTTTAATGCTAGTACTCATTAATTAGCCAAATAAGTCAATATTACTATATACCCGTGCTTCCCTATACCTTTCACTGACGTAGTTGCAGTTAACTCCAATCTTCAAATTAAATTGGAAATACAAACATGTACCCATATATATTTTCTCAAACTCATCTTCTACTATAAATTCTCATGGTACAATTGACACAATTAAGTTTTGGGGTTTACTTTTACTATCTGAAAAGATGAGTCTAGAGACCAAAAATACATGTTTGTTCCTTCTTGTTCTACTCTCTTTTGTTCTATTCTTTGAAACCCATCTCTCTGAAGGATCGGATTTCATCGGAGCCGGCCAGTCTCTCTCCGGGAACCGGATAATTTCGTCCCAAGCCGGGATATTTGAATTGGGGTTCTTCACACCAGGTAATTCCCAAAAGTATTACATTGGCATATGGTACAAAAATATGGCTAATAAAACTGTAGTTTGGGTGGCAAATAGGAACCATCCCATTTCTGACCCTTATAGTTCAAATTTAGAAATCCTCCCTAGTGGAAATCTTGTCCTATTAAATGAGTCAAAAATTCAAATTTGGTCCACAAATTCCACCTCAAATTTTCCTAATTCAACCATAGCCATGCTTCTTGACAATGGAAATTTAGTCATTAGGGAGAAACTAGATTCCTCCAATGTTATATGGCAAAGTTTCGATTACCCAACTGACCATTGGCTGCCGGGTGGTGGAAAAGTTGGATACAACAAAATTAAGAAAGAGAGAGTGTATTTAACTGCATGGAGAAATTCAGAAAATCCAGCACCTAGTCTTTTCTCCCTCGAGGTACAGCCAAATGGAACGAGTCACAATTTAGTGTACAATGGGACTAAATTGTACTGGTCAACTGGTAACTGGACAGGGAAAAATTTTGTGCTTGTTCCTGAAATAGACCGGAACTTTTACATCACAAACCTCTCCCATATTTCTAATGAAAATGAGAGCAAATTCACTTATGACATTGCTATTCCTAATTCTCTCACGCGGTTTATGATTGATGTAACCGGGCGGCTCAGGCAATTTGTATGGCAGGAAAACTTCCCCAACCGCGAATGGCAACCGTTTTGGATGCGGCCTTCAGGACAATGCGAGGTTCATAATTTTTGTGGTGCTTTTGGCAGTTGCAATTTGTTGAATGCCCCTTCTTGTAATTGCATGCGAGGATATCAACCAAGGGTGTCAAAAAACTGGGAATTGGAAGATTATACAGATGGGTGCATTAGGAGAACTCCTTTGGATTGTGGCATGGATGGACATGACACATTTTTTTCCATGCCAAATTCGCGATTACCGGAGAATTCAGAGTCCATAAATGTTAGGAATGCTAAAGAATGTGAATTTGCTTGCTTGAGCAATTGCACATGCAGTGCTTATGCATTTGATGATGGCAAGTGTTTGGTTTGGAAAGGAGAGGTGTATCAGCTACAACAACTGGGATCAGATGATACGAGTGGACGAGTTTTTCGTGTTCGAACTGCGAAATCTGGGAAAAAGGAAAAAACTGTTTGGATTATTGTTGGAGCTGTTGGGGGGTTGTTTATTTTCTTCGGCTTTGTAGTGTTGGCTATCATGATCATGAGGAGGAAACAAAAAGGGGGCACATTATTAGGTGGGACAATGGAGGATTCTTTGATGCTGTTTAAGTACAAGGACTTGAAAAATGCAACCAAGGACTTCTCCGAAAAGCTTGGAGAAGGCGGTTTCGGCTCAGTTTTCAAGGGGACTCTACCCAACTCTAGAGCAGCAATAGCAGTTAAGAGGCTTAAGAGTTTAAAGCAAGGAGAAAAACAGTTTCGCGCAGAGGTGAGCACAATCGGGCTAATCCAGCATATTAACCTCGTTCGCCTCCAAGGATTTTGCATAGAAGGTGCAAAAAGATTTCTAGTCTATGATTACATGAAAAATGGCTCTCTTGAATACTCCTTGTTTCAAGAAAATTCCAATGTTTTCCTAGAATGGAAAGCAAGGTACAACATTATGATTGGGACCGCAAGAGGGTTGGCTTATCTCCACGAAAAGTGCAGGGATTGTATCATACATTGTGATATTAAGCCCGATAACATACTCTTGGACGATGAATATAACGCCAAAGTTGCTGATTTTGGCCTGGCAAAGCTGCTTGGACGTGAGTTTAGTCGAGTTTTGACAACAATAAGAGGAACAAGAGGATATCTCGCACCAGAATGGATTTCAGGAGAGGCCATAACCGCGAAAGCAGATGTTTTTAGCTATGGAATGCTGCTGTTTGAGATTATATCAGGAAGAAGAAATAGGGACTTTTCAGAAGATGGCACAGACGAATACTTTCCGGCTCGAGTTGCACAAAGATTAAGTGAAGAGGAGGAAGGGCTAATGATTTTGTTGGATCAAAAATTGCAGGGTGAAGGGGATTTAAAAGAGCTCATTAGAGCTTGCAAAGTTGCTTGTTGGTGCATTCAAGAGGGTGAGAAGAGTAGGCCGAGTATGGGGCTTGTGGTTCAGATTCTTGAGGGAGTTGTTGAAGTGGAAAATCCTCCAATTCCCCGGTTTCTAAATGCTTTTTTGGAAAATAAAATGCAGCCTATAGCATTCCAAAAGTGTACTTCCAGCACAACTTCTTCATCCCTTGGTTGATATGTATAATGTATATATTTGTGAAGCTTGGAATAAATATCTTTGTAATTTTTTTTTTGTTATACTTTGGCAGATAAGTAATTCATAACTATTAGTTTTTGTAAAATATTTAAGTTTGTTGTTAAGTGTATTTATCATGTTAAATTTTTGTGTATATGAAAATAATATTGTGACGCCCCAAAATAGGCTTACACAACTCATTCTGGGTCGTTAGATACACTCAACAGAATCCAAATACAAATCTCTATATTCCAACTATTTATTATCTACCAATAAGTGGGTCCCACATGTTAACCACCCATTAATTGCTCATTTATCCGATTAATTCCCCGTTTGGTCAACTTAACATTCGGAAATCAACTATTATCGAAATAAATGTCGATTTCCACTAACATTAATATTTCCAACATAATGAAAATATTTTTATCAACCATTCATCAATTATTATTTAAATTAATATTACAGAATCACAATAATGACAACCAGGTCGTTCCCAGGAAAGAGGGGGCCTTCCGATAAAGATTTCTCCTTAGTGGCGCACAATTAACTAACTCATTTCCTAGACAGAACTTTCTAGACATTGCCAATAATGTTATCTAATAATATCATTTAAATAATATAAATGACAATTATTGATTTAATAATGTAAAATATTGTGCAGATGATACTGTGACAATAATTAAATCAATAATATGAGATATTGTGCAATAACTAATTTAGCAATTATTGAATACTGAGTGACTTCTTACGTAAGCATCAATAATCAAATATATTGTGCAATACCGTGTGCTACTTTGCAACAACGCGTATTATTGTATTTTTATCAACGGGTATTTTAACAGTTTAACGGTAAAAATTTTGCCGTGAAAATATTATTTATGTCGCTTTCTATATCCGACAATTATTTCGTTGTGGAGTCCACCAATGACTGCGCCGTCGTACGAATATTCTCCGACAAAAGAATATTTCTCGACACAACGAATATTTTATGACCACTTGCTTACTTTGTAAATTTGCACATATCATCTCATAACTTTAACATTTTATCAAATTAACCATTTACTGAATAGAATAATAATTCTAAGAAAAATTTAATAATTTGATTTCATAAAATTCGAGGTCTTACAAATATACATAAGAAAAACTCTAATACAACTTCATCCAAAATAAATGGAAGGAATAGGATAATGAATCAATTTATATTATTTTATTTTTTGGTTTTGGTTGAATATTTAATGTGTTTATCTGAAAATTCATGTAATATTAGGATTTAGCTTTAAGCAACTAATTTCGACTACAACAAAATATTATTCTTATTCTTATTCTTATTCTTATTCTTATTCGTATTCATATTCGTATTCGTATTCGTATTCGTATTCTTATTCTTATTCGTATTCGTATTCTTATTCTTATTCTTATTATTTTGAATTAAAATTAGAATGAATCTGAATTGTCCTTGTGTTTTTTCGCCAAAATCAATTAGAATGAATCTGAATCGTCAGTTGTGCTTTCTCGCTCAAATTCAAAATGGATTCCCTTTTATTATATAGAAATTATAACTTAAGCTTCATATTGTTTTTCAGGTGTCCTCTTGAGTCTTGCATAATGGGCGACGTTTTCTACTCGACTCCATCCTTTAGGCTCATCATCTTTAGGCCGTTCTAGCCCAAAGCTCATTTGTAGTTATCCACTCTAGCGAGGCATACTTCACCAAATTAACCTCGTTTTGCCTTCACTTTAATGGAAAAATATCAAGTGAATCATATAATTTTAAGTTTAAAAATACATCTTATATTAAATTTTAAAACTCAAACTTTTAATATTTAGATTAGTTCGATGTTCAATATTATTTAATGTGTATGTGGGTTGAAAATTTAAATTTGTGAGGTAAAGGTAAAAAGAAATGGTCATGCAAGGTGGGATGTAATAATTGGTATAATGAAGACCGACTAAACAATAGAAGTATATTGTATAAATAATAACTACCTCATGATCACATGCGAAAAACATGTTTTTATTATAAAATTATAAAATTATTTATATTTTTTGTTATTAAATTATACTAATATATTAGCTATAGTAATAATTGATGAATATTGTGTACGCTAATTCTTATATAGAAAATTATTTATTTCTAAAATATATTATTTAACTAATAAAAATTTAATAATAATAATAATTCATTTATTCATATAATATAAATAATAGTGTCTAATAATTCATTTGTTTATATATTCTTATACTTGTTTCTATAGTATTTGTTTATAAATAATTTTCCCTAGAAAAACATGATTCTTTTTTTATTATTTTAAATGTACGATGTATTCCTTTCCAAAATTTTATCTGGAAAAAAGTTCTTTTGATTCCTTACGAATTTTAGATATATCCGAAATTTCAGAATTGAAATAAAAATTGTTGATGGATTACGTACTTATACTTAAACCTCTTGAAACTACTAATGCTACACTGTTGAAATATAAAAGATGAATAATCCTCTTGACATTCTCAATATTTAAATTAGTATAGCATGTAACCTGCATCACTCACCAATAAAATAAAAGAACACAATTATTGAACTACAATTTTAAAAGATATGTGCGAAAAAATTATCAAACAAATCACCATACATCCAAAACTTTGATAATTGGATGTTTATGGTTGATACGTAATTTTGATGATTGAATGTTCATGATTGATAAGTGTGCAAGAAACCATAGCTAGGGTTTTTTCTTCTTTAACGGTAGTGGTTTAAGAAAAAAATTTAAAGTAGAGTTTAATATAAGATATATATATATATATATATATATTAAAAAAAATTACGTAAATTTGTTTTAGGATTTAAAATTATATCATTTATTTATAGACAAGGTTTAGGGTATTCTCTAAAATTTTGAGTTGAAAGACGACTCTTAAATATTAGTGTTGAACGACCATATATATTCTTAAAATTAGAAATATATTGTATGTTTTGATTAAATTTATAGTTAAATTATTGTTGATTTGATCTCATTTAAGTTTTTAAAACATCAAAAATGATTATTAATTAATTTTTTAAAATTATTTGCAATTGTTATTGTTGTTTATACACATATCTTTTTTATCAATATTTTTTGAAATTTGTTTACCATTGTTAATGTTGTTTGACATGTTTGTACACAATAAATTTAGTAAAGCTGTTTTATTTTGATAATTTACAATTGTAATAATTTTATTATTTGTAAATAATTTTATTTATATTAATTTGAATTTAAAAATATTTCTAATTAATTTTAAAAAAAAATTCCCGAAATACCGAAAGAGTATTTCTTAATTTGAAAGGACACGAGGTGTCGCATGTGGGTCTATCATGGGTTGAGAATGAATAAACAAGTAAACGGCAAAAAACATCTTTGTCTCATGTGGTCGTCGACAAGTACTGAACTTTAAAAATATACAATTGACGAATTGTGTTTTTTAAAAATTCTGAATTAAGTCATTCCGTCCAAAAAATTGGACCGACATTAAACTCTATCCTCTTCAAATTATCTCTCCTCTTCTTCGTCTTCATCCCAGAAAATTCTCTCTCCTCTTCTTCATCTTCAACCCATAGAATCAATTCAAACCAGTTTTTTTATTTTATCAGAAAATATGGGTTGATTCGCTTCTATGTAGTTAATCACATGGGCTAAGTTTATAGCATTAATTTCAAAATTCCCTCTAATTTTCTAAATCTCATCAAATCTTCAAAAACAAAAACCCACAAGTCCAAAAATTCTCAGATCTAGGAGTAGCAACAGATTAGCTTGATGTGTTCTCAGATTTTCTTTACGGCATCGGTGCAAGAGGCTTCAGAGGTAAATTATTTCTTTATGTGTAAATCTAGAAAGTTATTTCTTTATCTAAGAGTCTAAATCTAGAAAGGAAGAGGTTATAAATCTGGGTGAGTATATAAAGAATTATCGGGAGCAGAAGCGGGCGGCCATTAAAGCTGTGAATCTGGGTGAATTGGGTATATAAAACTTGTTGGGCGGCCATTATGGCTTCGCGGCGGCCATTATGGCTTTGCCGCGGCCATTATGTACGTATGCTATTGGAAGATTATAGGGTGTGATGATTTTTTTTTAATCGGCTGTGAAGAAGAACCCCAAACTTATGTATGTAAGCTATGAGAAATTTACTGGGAGTGATGATTTTGTTTTGATCGGCTGTGAAGAAGATCATTTTTACAGGGAGTTAAATTTGTTTTTATCTTATTATTTTAAGTTTATACATAATTTAACTTTTTTTATTATTTTAATATTATACATATTATAAATATTTTCACCTCATTTTTAGCATTTGCATATGAGTCATGCTACTATCACATAAAACAATTACATAACGTTCAAGTACTCGTGCGTGGCAGTACGAGATTTGTTGTTGACATGACTCACTTAACTCAACAGCAAATTACATACTGCCACCTCTTATTATGTGAGAGTTATGTTGCTTGTTTTATATGATAGTAGCATTATTCTTTGCATATTATATGTACGTGTGTTTGAGTATTTGATCCCTTGTCATTTTCTGGAATTTTAATTTTTTTTTAAATGTCATGTAAGTAATAAATAAACAGACATCCACTAAATTTGACGGAACGGCCTGATTTAGAATTTTTAAAAAGTACGATGGACTAATTGCATTTTTTTTGAAGTACAATGACTCAATACTTACAAGTTGACGACCACATGGGGGTAAAGGTGCTTTTTGCCACAAGTAAACATAGAGCAGACACCACATCACTCCACACCCGACCTTATCCACCGTTCAGTGGGCATGAACCAACATATAACCAGAGTCTTCATCCCCCAATCACCATATCCTAAATTACTTGTCTCGTATCTGGCAAAAAGGAAAACTCTCTCCCTTAAAAAAGATATTAAAATTACAAAATAGAACTCCAACGACAATCAGATGGCCAGCTGTTTTTGTGAAGCTTTTTGATTTTGGAGATGGATCAACCAATATTCCTGATTTAATTGTTGATCTTCAATTGAATCTGTGCATCTTGTTCGCAGGTAATTGATTCTTATTAAATAATTATTGATCTGATAGTTTTGTATTAATGTTTTTCAGCTCTAAATTGATGCCTACCATTTCAAATCTTCTTTTTTATTTTTTTAAATTTTATTATCAAACGTCAAATTTTTACTATCTCTTGCGTTTGTAAGTTAGCAAATCTGCTGTGTACCCACTGAAGGTCGATTGTGATTGCTATGATTGGGCATTCTAATTGAGATTTGCTAAACTTGTGCTTTCCTGTGTGATAAATATATTTGAGGATTTTCTTATGAAAATATGTGTGGTGCAGTATTAGTAGAATTTTGGGGGTAAGAATTGCTTTGGAAAGAGAAGTGTGTGGGTAATAAATAATAATAGCCAAAACTTATCTTCAAAATAGTTCTGGGCACTTACCTATATTGACTAAAATAGAAAAACATCCAATAAATGCTCTGAAACTTTGAAGAACACTCCCAACCAGTTTTAGGTCCTTAGCAGCCTCAGGTAATGTAACATCGACAATAAGAATAGTATAGGTCCTTATAAGGCCAAACTCACTATTAATGTGTACCTTCAGACATGACCTTTTGGGTGAGGATGTGATAAGCTAAGATGATCTAAGAAGATATGATTGAGCTAGTGGATTAAGGTATTGTTTATGTGGATTTGATTTGTTCCGGACCCGGTATTTGACCCCGGGTTGTTACAAATGCTAACAAAGTCATGACCTGGCTTGAAGTGTTGGACATTAGTGTTATGCGGTACCAAGTGCTACACCAAACTGGACTAACTGCCACACCAAAGAGGATGGTGAGAGCCACCTCTATACTCCTTACACTGATCGGGATTGAATTTGAATATTGTTTGGGACTTGACGGGGACGTCAAGTCTTAAGCTAGGGTGATTGTAACATCCCACATCGGTTGCAATAAGAAGAATATAGGTCCTTATAAGGCTAAACTCATTACTGACAACTTTTGGATCGGGCTTGTGGCGGGTTGTAGGATCCGTGGTACCCACGGATTGAAGATAGTCAATCTATCTTTCTTGGAAAGCGAACTGGGTTAAAAGCACGATTAATATCGGAAGGAGTGTAATAGTAGTGCTTAATCAAATTTATTTTTGATACGTGTAATGCTAAATATTATCGTCCTTGTAAAGCATCTGTACTCCCAGAAGTTATAAATGTTGAAGCTTATGAATTCAATCCATCCATGCAATACATTAATACAATGAATAAGCAATTGAAGTACGAGAGAGGTTTTACAACCCTATATTTATATATTACAAGAAGAATAATTGTTTTTCCTTTCTATTAACAAAATTTCATTCTTTTATCCCAAAAAAGAAGAAGAAAAAAACTGACTAATTTTCTCTCTAGGGCTGAGCTACAGTAGTTCACACCTTTGGATAGCTACTTGACTGGATTGATGCTAAAGTTTTCAGGAAGGGCTGAATACTAATGCAGAAAATGAGGAAGATGACGATGTGTGTAATGATATTATGGGATAGGTCAAGCCTTGTTCTTTAAGTAACTTCGGAAGAAAAGGTAGTTAGAGCTACATATATATGAAGGGAAAGCGAAAGCAATGGTTGTTTTGATGAATTGCAAGCTTAAATCCTTTATGGGTCATCTTCTTATATATACAAGTGTGACCGCTTTCGGTAAAGATGGTAAAGATTAGAACCTTGATTCACAGTCGGGGGTACTTTAGTTAACTGTCCAAGAGGGACATTTTATGTACTGCTCTAGCAACAGCTACTAAAATCAGGAATTTCGTCACCTTTGATAAATCAATTTTTGTCCCACAAATGAAGCAGTCAAGATAGTAAATTATCAACCCCTGGAACAAGCTGCTAGTCCTGCACTTCATTCCAGCAGGGGTCTTGGGATTGAAGAATCTGTTCCATATAGAATTTTCAGTCTGGACTATATACATTAACCACCATGTGGGCTTTATGCGAAAATACCATTTTTTGCTCTGACATTAAATATTTAAGGGACTTTTTTTCCCCTGGTTAAAACCAGCTGAAATATACATGGATGTTCTCAGGTCAAGATGGGTTGTCTAGTCATCAATCTTCCTTCCTCCAAGTTATAATAGGAATGATACCTTACGGAGGAGTGAGGCTAGTGTTCTTGATCCATTTCTTGCTATAAATTTTGGTGAAGGATGGTTGTCGGGATGATCATGTTATAAAAAGAATTACAGCTATGGACATGTAATGATTACTGACTTGCAGCAGCAGGACCTTCCTAAAGTTGCTATCCATTAGGTGTAAATGATGAAAGAAATAGTTTCAGTTCGGCTCTGAGCAATTTCATCACAAAGCATGCTAAAGAGACAAGATAAAGGGTATTATGGTGTGGGTATAGGGAATTACTTGGCAACCGAGCTAGAAAATTGGTTGATTAAGTGGGTTGTGAGGTGGAGTGCAGCAACGGTAGTGTGTGGGCTGGTTGGAATTTTAAAAAGTGATTGTTTGCAAGTCTATACTCCGCAGATAGGCAGAAAATCCTGAATTGATCCTCGAGGAAAAAGATGTTTTGGGAGTGGTGGGATTGTAATGGGGAAGAGCTCAACAGCATTGTTTTGAACAATTGCCAAACGAGTAAATAAGGTCAAACTAGGAATATTTTCGGCTTCTCCGCTCATTTGTATGACAAAATGTTTATTGTATACCTCTCACTTGCTTAGTCCGCTCACAGATTAATAGCTAAAAATACCAGGGGATAAGCAGAGAAACACCGCGGAACAATATATTCAATTCTTGCTTTCATTTTGGTACTCAGGGCTTATCTTTATTGTTGTTTTACCTTCATTTTTGTTCTAGTTGTTGCTTGTCTCATTTCATTCCATTCCTAGCGTAGTTCTTGTTCTGTTATTTCTACCATTCTTAGTTGTAGCTTGTTAAGTTACGCTTGCTAAGTTCAACAATGGAAGTTGATTATTCCCATTGTTGTGTTCATTCAAGCTTTGGTTTCCTGATTTAAGTTAAAACAGAGATCCTTTACACTTATCATATAATTGATCTTTCTAGTGCACTTCTAAACAATAACTCTTGATCAATTAAACACTAAAGCCATAGTGCACTTCTAAACAATAACTCTTGATCAATTAAACACTAAAGCCATATTTACCATCCAATTATCTAATTAGTTTAAACTATATACTTGTGCGTGCAAACCTGGTTTAAAGAACTTGCTAGCGCTATTGTAATTTTAATTTGAACTGTATTTCTTCAGCGCTAGCAATATTCCATTTTTCATAACTATATATGTATGTGTTTGTGCATATTTGTCTGCATTAATACATTTATGCTGAGAAACTGATGAAATTAATTTTCTTTTTTTTGGCTTGAGGTTATGAATTTTATAATTATTGTAGGAGTAACTTTGTTTCTTGTTTATTCGAGAATGGATTTGTCGTTAGTGTTGATTACATATGATGATATATACTTTTTGAAGAATTTGAAAAGGCAATTTCAAGGCTGAGAGTTTTAGAGCTTGTATAAGATTTTATTGTACATATCTGTTAGTGGGAGGTTTGCAAAGGAGTTGATTGAGCTTGCACTAGTTTGGTGATTTTGTGTGTAGTTCAATGATTGGACATCTCTTCTTCTTGAACTTGGCTTCAATTTGTGCAGATTATAATGACCATGCCAAGGGAAGATTTAGGGGATACAGAGATGAAGATGCTGTATACAAGAATTTAGGCACTTTAGGCTGAGAGAGGATCCATGAGAAAGACGCCCATATAAATGGGGATTGATAAGGCACAACTGGTATTTTTGAAGGAGATATATATTCACAACTATGTAAAGAAATGTTACCTGCAATAATGCTGCTACTGCGGAAGCCATATGTTTTTGGCAGCTTCTTCATGTCAATATTCAAGGTAACCTGTTACAACTTTTTCTCTTCTCATTTTTTCTTGTTTCCCTTTTGAAACTATATTCCAAGTTTGTGCATTAGTAATTTACTTAATTGATATGTTTCTTCTTCTTATACTTTCAACACACGTGCACATACAAACACCCTCCCCCAAATATATATATATATATATATATATATGTATATATGTATCATCTTTTCGAGTGAGTTTGTTTGTGCGTGTATATATGTATAGTTGAAGAGTATGTACATATGTTTCGTTTTTATATTTTCCTATCCTCTACTTTTTGTTGTTGTAATGACTAAATTATTGGTAATG
The DNA here is from genome assembly GCA_020205555.1 of Panax stipuleanatus. Lineage (NCBI taxonomy): Eukaryota > Viridiplantae > Streptophyta > Magnoliopsida > Apiales > Araliaceae > Panax > Panax stipuleanatus. The sequence continues at coordinate 137,200,564 of CM035122.1, read as the reverse complement.
CTTCTAGATGTTGAAGCGAGTAGGTATCGATTTGAGGGAATTATTCTCATACGTTATGTTTAAAGTTCTGTGTATTTGATTAAATAGCGTGGATTCTACACTTGGGTATTCACTGTGATTTTTTCCATATGTTACTGAATATATTTTCTTCAAGAAAGAATATCATCAAATAATGTTAATGTACGTGGTAGTTATTAACTGTAAGGAGCTTTCTCCATTTCACACACAGAATTAAAGCACAGAATCTCTTGAATAAATGGAAATTTATGGTCTTTCCTTCCCCTATCATATGCTTCGGCTTGGTTTCGTCCTGAACCAATGAGGCATTCTTGCGGTTGCATGTGTCACAAAATATATTTATAGGTTAACTGAATAGGATTTATTAGCATGTCAAAAAGTTTGGTGTTTATACGAATGAAAAAGTAAAACCTAACATGACTAGAGTAGAGTCACATATCTACAGATAGACAAAGATCTTTGTGATCATCATACGTATTACAGTTAATCAGAAATGTAAAGAGAACAGTAATTCTTCAAACAAAAATATTCAGAAAATTAACCCAGTTGACAACAAAAAATGTTCATACTACATTGGTCTTCATCCACGCATTTGACTTATTTCTTGAAGACTTTGAACAATCTTTTGTGTATTAGGACGTTTTTGAGGATATAGTTGTGTACAACTCAGAGCTAGTGTGCTGATTGCTGACGCCTGTTTGAAGTTGCATCCTAGCAGTTCATCCATTTTTCTGACAACACACTGCTTAGTGTCAAACAAACTTCTGCTCTCTTTAGAATAGGAGCATATTCGTCCTTCGTATCTATTTTCTCCTTCCCTTTCCCCTTCAATTTATTTCCTTGTTTGTAATCACCAATGTTGTTGCTCCTCATAAGCAATTGGAGCATAACAATACCTAGACTATAAATATATGCCTCTTCCACAGCTTTAACACCTGTAATTGTAATTACTTGGAGCAAATTTATAAGAGATGGTAGCAAGAATAAATATTTTCTTATATTGGAGGAGTTATTTTCATGTTTACATTCAACAAAAGTCTCAGGGGTAGAATATCATTTTGTCGCAAATCTTGCTTCCTTTCCCTTTGGTACGATACGTCCAAAGTCGATTATATTTAGTTTCCTGTCCTACACACAAAAAAGTTATGCTTTAGAGCAGAAGGATAGCTACGTTGTTGTATAACACTGTTGTACTCATTTAGCATCAAGTTGTCTGTCTTCAAATCGACAAACACATACGATTGCTGATGTATGTATGACAGAGTCTGAGCTGCGTCTACGAAAATTTGTATCATGTTTTTCCAAGTTAGCTCTATAATAAAGAAATTCCAACAAATAATTCATTATTTCAAGCATGAAATATATTTTGTTTACAAAGTATTTTGATAAAATAGAACTTAGTTACATTAAATCAATTATCACAACTAACCCCTATACAACTGTAATATAAAAATTTATAACATAATATAAAAATTTGAAGTAAACTTACCCCTATGCATGTTGCTTAGCTGGGTGGGGAAATACTTCACCACAGTATCAATGGTTCCTCCACGATGCCTATCAACTGTACTATATTGGGATGAGTCAACTCTGTCAGACCATTCTTTTCTGCCTAAAGACATGAAAAAAAACACTTAATTTATAATTATTATTTATTAGCACCCACATTTTTTTTGTTTTCAATTTTTATCAATTTTAAATTAAAAATATCCCACTTTTGTGTCAAAACTATTAATAAAATAGAAATCTATTGGAATAGTTTATCTTCCATAAATTTTGATGTGAGATTTTGTTGTCTTTATAAACCTTTACGGCTACCTCTTTGACCTAATAGAATCCCTTATAAACCGTTGAAGATTCACCCGATTCAATGGGGTTTGCCATATCAGTCCATGATGCTACATCGTCACTCTTTAGTTTATTTGGGGTTGACTTAGACCGGCTTGTACCCGACTGACCCGGCTGAGGCTGGGATTTTTTTTACCTTTTTTCATATCTTGTTTTTTTGACAATAAAAAATATATATATTAAAAATGTGTGAAAATATTATTTTCCTTGAATTCCTTTGAGAAATAAAGTATACAATTATATTATTTTACAGTAATAATACTCTTATTTTAATAGTGTTATATTTTGGTTTCAAAAATTATTAAAATTTAGTATAAATAAGGTTGAGGCTGGCTTACAACTGACTTATATATATACATATATTTATCTTTTCTCATGTCCTGTTTTTTTCCAATAAAAAAATATATATATTAAAAATATATGAAAATATATCACACCCTCTTGTATATCACAAAACAGGCATTAATTTACTTTTCAAGGATATTTTAGTTTGCAAGGCCATGTTTAACAATCTTAGTAATATTCCTTTCATTTTATCTTTTTCTTTTAAGAGAAAGATTTTTTTTTTAAATCTTTTTTATCTGTCATCTGGAGATATCAAAGAAGAATTATTAACTCTGTTTCTCATATTATATATTCCTTTAAAATAAAAAAACACAAATTAATTACTTGTGTGAATTTAATTATTTGTGAAGTGTGTTTTATTCTTCCAAGGCTTGAATATTGTGAGTTTATTTTTTCTTGCTTTATGTGAGGTTTGTTTGACTATTTATATTATAATAATGATGATATATTTGATTATATTGTACTTCCTAAAATGGGCCTTGAAAAAAATAATTAAATGATATTAAGAATTTGAATATTAAATTATCTTAAATTATATTATATTATCCTGATATTAAATTTATTTGGTAAATTAAATTATGTTGAGATTATACAACTCTGAGAACCAATTTGATGTCAAAACAGTTAGTTTCATATTTATATGGATTTCAGTGTATATATTTCAAAAATCATATGTAGTTTGTCTTCACTTTTTATTGTTTTACTTGATCAAACTATTGCGACTATTTGCTATATCAATCAACACAAAAATTTAACAAGACAAATGTCAAGTTATTTTGGTTAGTCTCAATTTAACTATACAGTCCAACTTTAATAACTTGACAGCCCATAAGAGTTTTTTTTAACTTTCTTTTTTTGCTAACAAAAAAAACTCAATTTTTTTTGAAATTTTCTAACTTCCTGATCATAAAATTTGAGATTCTCAAAAACTTTTTAAATTTCAATGAGGCCTTTTCTCTCTCATATTATCATGTTTTGATTTTTTGCAAATATTATTTTATAAACTGTTGACAAAGTTCTAGAAACTTAATTTTGTTGACATGTAGTGTTGGGATACTATATGTAAATACCGTTTATTATGCAGAGGCCTTAAAAGAAATTGTTAGTCTCAAAACGGGATCATAATCGTATAGTAGATAAGCATGTGTAATTAGAGGAGATCTAAACTTAATTGTTGAAACTATGTGCACTCAAACTCCAAGAGAAACTAAAACAAATTTTATATATAACAAATTATATATATTACGTCTGTGACAACTTTCAACTCATCTTCTACAGATATTCAATACTAATCAATTTTTTTAATCAAAGCACATATGTTTATTGTCTTGAAAAGAAAAAAAAACTGTTTGTATGTGCTAATGGGCAAAAGGACATGATAAATTGAATTAAATTATTAATTTTTGTTTAGTAATCCTTTTGTCCATTAGCACATACAGACAGTTTTTTTTTCTTTTCAAGACAATAAACATATGTGCTTTGATTAAAAAAATTGATTAGTATTGAATATCTGTAGAAGATGAGTTGAAAGTTGTCACAGACGTAA